>QJPP01000349.1:0-575506 GCA_003996215.1 Jaltomata sinuosa | reverse complement strand
TAAATTCGTAGTAAAATAAATATAATATTTTAAATATATCATAATTAATAGAAAATCATTTCCAATAAACCTACTATATTATAATAATAAATTTAAACATAACTAAATTTACTATCTCCGTTAAAATATTACGGAGTATAAAAACTTTATAAAATAAATACGTAAACACTTATATCGTATCAAATATATTTTTCAAAGGGTATAATAACATAATTTTTACCAAATTAAACTTTTAAATAAATATTTCAAATACACGCACGATGCTAATAAAATTCTTAAGTTTAGGCTCGTAATTCGCCTACGCACGATTTCGATATTCAAAAATTCTCTTGGGATCCTCCCTTATATTTTATCACTGTTTCGGAACTGAAATGACATTTTAAAACGTAAAATTAAAGCTTAAATCGGGTTAAACCCGACCCGATTCGCGACCCGGTTCGCAACCCGTTTTCTGCCAGACAGTCCGCGGTAAAACAGTCATAACTCTTTGCTCCGAGATTATTTGAATGCGCGGTTTTGTGCGTTGGAAACTAGACTCGTAGACCTTCGATTTGGTTTTTCGGGGGACTTATAACTCTTTATATATTGGGAGAAAAGCCCCGACACATTTGACCCAATGTTCAGAAAATTTTGTTAAAGGTCTTACGATATCTTTTGTCGATTTGCTTGACTTCAAACTTAAACGTGGAAATGACCGGAAGGGTCATTACATCATCCACTACTAAAAAGGGCTTTCGTCCTCGAAAGTCAAAGTCAAGGGGGTACCTGAAGGCTAAAATAGCTGCGGATACTGATCCCGCATATCTCTCTCGATCTCCCAGGTAGCCTCCTCGACTGGACGGTGCCTCCACTGAACCTTAACAACCGGGATCTCTCGCGACCTCAATCTCCTGACATCTCTGGCCAAAATAGCTGACGGCTCCTCAACAAAAGCTAAACCCTCATCCAGCTGAACTTAATCCCACTGCAACACATGAGACTCATCTGGGATATACCGACGCAACATCGAGACATGAAACACAGGATATATAGCTGAAAACATCGGAGGTAACGCTAACTGATAGGCAACGCTACCAACCCTCTGAAGAATCTCAAACGGCCCAATGTACCTGGGGCTAAGCTTGCCCCGCCTACCAAATCTCATCACGCCCTTCATGGGCGATACACGGAGAAACACCAAGTCACCGACACTAAACTCCAAGGCACGAAGCCTACAATCAGCATAACTCTTCTGCCTGCTCTGAGCTGCCCGAAGTCTGTCCTGAATCACTCGGACTCGGTCTAAGAAATCTCGAAGCATATCTGTGCTCTGTGGACCAGCACTAAAACCATTAAACCAACCTACCGGTGATCTGCAACGTCTGCCATACAAAGCCTCAAAAGGTGCCATGCCGATACTCGAATGGAAGCTATTATTATAAGCAAACTCTGCCAAAGGAACAAACTGATCCCAAGAACCTCCAAAGTCAAGAACACAGGCTCGAAGCATGTCCTCCAAAATCTGAATAGTCCTCTCGGACTAGCCATCTGTCTGAGGGTGAAAAGCGGTACTAAGATGAACCTCTGTACCCAAGTCTCGCTGAATAGCCCTCCAGAACTGAGATGTGAACTGAGTGCCGCGGTCTGAAATAATAGAAGTTGGGACCCCATGCAACCGAACAATCTCACGAAGGTAGATCTGAGCTAACCTCTCTGCGCCATAAGAAGTCTGAACTGGCAAGAAATGTGCTGACTTAGTCAGCCTATCAACAATCACCCATATGGAATAAAACCCATGAGAAGTACGAGGCAAACCAACAACGAAGTCCATAGTAATCCTTTCCCACTTCCACTCAGGAATGGGAAGTCGCTGCATCAAATCACCAGGTCTCATTTGCTCAAACTTAACCTGCTGACAGTTCAAGCACCGAGATATGAACTCCGCTATATCCCGCTTCATACCACTTCCCACCAGTAAAGTCTGCCTCAGTCTCTATACATCTTTCTGCTTGTGCCAGGGTGAATGGATAATCTTAGTCAATGTGCCTCACAGTATCAAGCTGAATCAAATCACCAACCCTCGGGAACACAAAGGCGACTAATATACCCCAGAACCCCATCTGAATCTAGAGTAGCCCGAACTGGTCTCACCCTGAAACAACCCCGATCACGAGGTCACACAACTGCTGGGGTTGATCCTCAAAACCTGACGGGCTCTGGAATTCTGAATCAATCAACTGTTGAGAACCGAACCTCAATGCTGGCTCGAGTGTGAACTCCTGCTTAGGATCCGACAAGTCAACCTAACCAAACGGTTAGCCAAGGACTGGATGTCCCAAGGCCAATGCCGCTCTGAACTGAAGGAGAAGCTAGAACTAGCCCATACTCACTGTGTCTTCCGGACTCCAATGGCATCTGCTACCACGTTTGCCTTGCCCGGATGATACGAATAGTAAAGTCATAGTCCTTCAGTATACTCGAACCCATCTCCCTGCCTCGAGTTCAACTTTTCCCGGCTGACTCGTGATATACTGAAGACTTACGGTGATCGTGAAGATATCACAGTGAACTCCATATAAGTAATGCCTCCAGATCTTGAGCGCGAAAACTACCGCCGCCAACTCTAAATCATGAGTGGGGTAGTTGCGCTCGTGAACTTTCAGCTGCCTCGACGCATATGCTATTACTCGACCTTGCTGCATCAACACACAACAAAGACCAACCCCAGAAGCATCACAATACACGGAGAAGCCCTGACCGTCAACCGACAAAGTCAAAAACTGGAGCTGAAGTCAACTAAGCGCTTTAAGCCTCTGGAAGCATCCTCACACTGATCCGACCACTGAAATGGGATATCCTTCCTAGTCAGCATAGTCAAGGGTGCTGCTATGGAAGAAAATCCCTCAACGAACCGTCTGTAGTAACCTTCTAACCCAATAAAGCTGCGAACCTCAGAAACAGTCGTAGGTCTAGGCCACTCACAGACCGCTGAAATCTTTCCTGGATCAACCCTAATCCCATCCTTAGACACCACGTGTCCTAGGAATGCACTGACTCAAGCCAAAACTCGCACTTTGAGAACTTGGCATAAAGCGATGATCTCTCAAAGTCTGGAGTATAACCCTCAAGTGCTGCTCATGCTCATCTCGGCTATGCGAATATACCAAGATGTCGTCTATAAAAACTATCACAAATGAGTCCAAATACGGGCTAAGAACCATGTGCATCAGTTCATAAAGGCTGCGGGGGCATTAGTCAACCCAAAAGACATCACCAGGAACTTCATAATGGCCATAACGTGTCCTGAATGCTGTCTTAGGGATGTCCTCCCGCCCTAATCCTCAACTGATGGTAACCAGACCTCAAATCAATCTTCGAAAACACGACTGAACCCTGAAAGCTGGTCAAACAAATCATCAATCCTCGGCAACGGATACCTATTCTTCACTGTCACCCTATTCAGCTGCCGATAATCAATACACATACGCATCGACCCATCCTTCTTCTTCACGAAGAGAACAGGAGCACCCCAAGGTGACACACTAGGTCTAACGAACCCCTTAGCTAACAGATCCTGGAGCTGCTCCTTAAGCTCCCTCAACTCAGCAGGAGCCATACGGTAAGGGGAAATAGAAATGGGCCTAGTGCCCGGCTCTAGCTCGATAGCAAAATCAATATCTCTCTCAGGTGGAAGGCCTGGCAGGTCGGTAGGAAACACATCGAGGAAGTCTCTACCCACAGGAATAGACTCAGGGGAAGTGGGTTCAGCACTAACATCTCGGACATATGCTAGATAAGCTAAACACCCACGGGAAATCAACTTTCTAGCTCGAAGACAAGAGATGATCCCAGATGGTGCATGGCTAACAAAACCCTGCCACACAACCGGGGATACACCGGGCACAGCTATGGTAATGGTCTTGGCATAACAATCCAAAACCACACGGTGAGGGGACAACCAGTCCATGCCCAGTATCACATCAAAATCTAGCATATCAAGAATCATCAAGTCTCCCCAAGTCTCTGAATCACCAATAGATAACATACATGATCTCACAATCCGATCCACTACTAAAGAATCTCCTACTGGGGTCGAAACAGAAATAGGAACAGATAATGGCTCACTAGCCAACCCCAAACAAAGCACAAAGTAGGCAGATACATATGAACAAGTGGATCCAGGATCAAATAAAGCCATAGCAGACTGATGGCACACAGAAATCGTACCTGTAATCACAGCATCTAAGGCCTCTGCCTCCGGTCTCCTAGGGACCGCGTAAAACTGACGACGACCTCCACCTGCCCGACTGCCATCCCTACCACCTGCTCTACCGCGTGGCGCACCACCTCTAATCTGACGACCACCCCCTCTAGCAGGGGGCTGAACTGCCCGTAAAGGCTCGGCTAACTGAACTGTACCCTGCTGAGGGCAATCTTTAGCAAAATGTCCCATCGCACCACAAGTAAAACAAGCCCCTAACGGCCTACTCTGTCGAGATGAACCAGCAAATCCCGTATGACCACCACAACCTGATGCCCCAAAAACTGTACCCCTCGAAGACTGGCCGCCATAGCCCTGATGGCTGCCCTGACCCTGCTCTAACTGGGTACTACTAAAGGTCTGAAGGGAAGACTGAACCGGTCGACTGGACTGACCCTGGTACTGCTGTGGTTGATAACTCCGACTCCACTGGCCAGGACCTCTACCACCATATCTGGAACCACTATAGACACCCTGATGTCTAGGCCTCTTATCTCTGGACCCCTGATCATGTCGCTGTAAGTCCTCCACAGTGCGAGCATAGTCTACAATAGCCTGGAATGACCGACCACTGGCAATCAATATCTCAGCTGGCTGTCTGATCTCTGGCCTCAAACCCCATACAAATCTGCGAATCCTATCAGCCTCAGTAGGAATGATCATAGCTCCGAACGGTGCTAGCTAATGAAAACGGGTCTCATACTCCGAGATAGTCGTAGACCCCTGTACAAGGTGAGTAAACTGCTCCCTGCGATGCTCCCGATCACTCTGGGGTAGGAACTTGGCCATAAAGGCTTCGTAAAACTCAGACCAGGTCAAAAGAGGTGACGACGGTGGTCTACAAGCAACCTGAGCCCTCCACCATAACTTCGCTGGGCCCTGTAACTGGTAGGTAGTATAACCAACCCCGTGAGTCTCTAATAAACCCAGATGATGCAACATCTCCTCACAGGTGGTAATAAAGTCATGCGGATCCTGTCCAGAAGTACCCGCAAATCTCGGGGGTGCTAACCTCAAAAATCTGCCCAACGCCTTTTGCTCTGTCTCTGTCATAACTGGGCGAGGAGCAAGAGGCTGTGCAACTGATGGAACCGGAATGACCTCTGCACGGGGAGCCATAGTAGCCGGCTGCGCACCTAAGCTCTGTGCACCCAGGGCTGCCCCCTGAGCAAATGTCTGCGCTACCTCCGAAGGCCGCTCTCCAATCACACCCAAAAGCTGCAATAGTAATCCCCGAATATCTGGAGACTGAGCTGTGGGTGGAGCTGGCACAGAAGTGGGCACTGGAGCTGGTACTGGAGCTGGCACTGGAGCTGGTGGTACCTGGGCTTCCCCCTGAACCACATGCTGCTCGGGCTCTATCTCCACGCTAGCAGCTCTAGCAGGTGCCACTGTTCGAGGGCGTCCTGGACCCCTAGCTGGAGTAGGAGGCTCATCCTCGCGTGCTGCCGATGATCTCGTACGAACCATCTGCGGAAGAATGAAGTAGAACAAATGAGATCTCTAGAAACTTCAAGGGTACAACGCACGACACAGAGGCAATGAAAGAGTCAAATTTCCTAAAATGTCACTGTAGCCTCCCAAAGATTGAGTACGGACGTCTCCGCCCCGATCCGCAGGACTCTACTAGACATTGGCTCCTATACCGATGACACCGGTGAACCTAAAGCTCTGATACCAAGTTGTCACGACCCGATTTCTCGGTCATGATGGCACCTACAACCCCCGGTAGGTGAACCAATCCCTGTAGCCCAGAACAGTTAGTAATGGGCTACTATCTAACAAGTAAGAGAACAAGACGAATAAAATAGATAACAAGTATATAAATATATACATATGCGGAAACTAAACCAAACCCCAAGACCTGGTATCATAGTACAGAGCCAAACTACATACATGGAGTACAAGTAACCAAAAGTATATATACAGATGTCTCTGAATGGAAATAGAGTACATGAAGCAAAAGATAAACTAAAGCTAAGCTCCGATCCCCAAGAGCCCACCTTCAGTCTGAAGTAGTCCTCAATAGATCTCCAAGCACGAATCTCAACGAACTACCGGCGATGGCCCACACTAGGATCTGCACCCAAAGATGCAGGGGGTAGGGGTGAGCACCAAATGCGAAGCATAAGGTACCCAGTAGGTATCATAGGCCGCCTGGGCACATATAAGATAAAAGAGCAGTAATAGACAGAATAGAAACAAGTAGTCACAGAAATCAACGAAAGGTACACAGGAACTAGCCCAGAGGGAAAACAACAGAACCATAGATGAGGCTAGTAAGCAGAATATACACACCAAAGGCACAGGTGAAAGTAAGAAACAACGCACCTGGAATCCTTGCAACAACAGTGTATACAAAATAAGTTTACGGAATGGACGGTATACCGGTAACCTCAAGTATAGGAAGAAGGGAGAAAGAATAATAATAGGCATGCTCAAGACATGAATCAATACTCAACTAATCATATCAACCTCAAATCCAGAAACTAACACCCTAACAGTACCAATCTCATACTTATCCATAATAGAGAATCATTCTATAAGTAAAAAACAAAAGTCTACCTACAGTCCCTCGGCCGCCCATACGACCGAGGAACACAAACAAGTGAAAACAAACCCTCCAGCATCCCATACTACCGGAGCGTACAAT
The DNA here is from genome assembly GCA_003996215.1 of Jaltomata sinuosa. Taxonomy (NCBI): domain Eukaryota; kingdom Viridiplantae; phylum Streptophyta; class Magnoliopsida; order Solanales; family Solanaceae; genus Jaltomata; species Jaltomata sinuosa. The sequence continues at coordinate 568,613 of QJPP01000349.1, read as the reverse complement.
CAGCAAACAGCAAACAAGGGTGGAACCTCGAACCATGAATGATATGATGCATGAAGATCTCAAGTGCCATAGTATCTCTGTATGTACCTCCTCCGGCGCCGATCCGGCCCAGCAGGTAGGTTCCATGGAAGGTCTCTGCCCGTATACCTCTACTCCCCCGTATACCCCTCTTCCGGCACACACAGCTCGTAGCCCCTGGCCCGGATAGCAAGGTCCATGGAGGTCCTCGACCCCATACCATATCTCAGTATCAGAACATGTATCAAGATAGAGTCCCAGTCTCAATATCAAGATATAGAACCAGTCTCGAATATGCATGCCCAGACCCTGTCCAGGACTAAAAATAGTAGGAAAATATCTGAAAACCCCCTCCAAGGGTGCCCGGGCGTCGCCGGGTCTAAACAGTAAAAAGTCATCTCATGTGCTCGGTCCAACCGATGCTAAAAATCATCTCAAGTAGTAGGAAAACTCAACTAGCACTCCGGCCCTGCCGAGTCTAGTGAAAATCGTAAAATTGATGATTTTAAACCACAAGTGAAATCAACCATTTCCAAATCATTTCCATAAAAAACGGCCCCCCGGGCCATGCAAGGTTTAGAAAACAGTGTCAGTAGGCCCAAAGCCAAAACCACTGTAAAACATCGATAAAACCTCTTTATATGCATGGAAATGATATGATCACACACAACAATAGCTGCCCAACAGCTTACAATCAACCTACCGAACCTGCACAGGCCCACAGCTACTCAGCAAGCATAACCAGCCTAGAAGGATAATTCTATGCCCAGGACTCGCGGACATTCCCAAAATCCCACCGTCTATGTTCCAGAGTCAATAAGGCCCTCACAGGACCGCAAGGGTAAATAAATAAAATATATCGCCAAATACTACAAGCAACGGAGGAATAAAAATAGCGGATATGAATAAAGCGGTCAAGGTCTGTGGTGCCAACCTAATAAACCAACCCAAGGATGCCCATTAATACAATTTTATTTTATATATACGGAGTCTGGGGAAATTAAACCATAACCTACCTGTCGTCCGACGACAAGCTGCTGGAACAACGATGTCCAAGCTCGAACCACTCCGAGAAAATCCAAAACTAAATCGGAATCGGAATCGGATTTGGGACGGAATAACTTGACAAGATAATTGATTTCTTATCAGTGACAGAATCATTATAAACTGGTTTTCCCGCAGAATTTTCTCCTAACGTGCATGGCAACATAGTGTAAGAATAGCATTAGCTTGTTGTAAATAAAATGAATGAATGAGAGAGCAAAATGGACTCCATATGCGTACAGCACCACTAACTTATAATCCTAAAAAAGATGACGAGAATGGATCACTTTTAAATGATCCAATTGTAGTTAATTAATTAAAAAAAGAAAGAGATAGATGAGAAGTTGGAAACATTTAAGTGCCACCACACAGAAATAAAAAGTGGTGGTCACTTCTCCTACCTCCACATGGCAATAGGGTGAAGTCCCCAAATTCATTCTTATCTCATTACCTATATATTCGGGTATTACGTAAATTCGTGGTAAAATAAATATAGTATTTTAAATATACCATAATTATTAGAAAATCATTTCCAATAAAACCTACTATATTATAATAATAAATTTAAACATAACTAAATTTACTATCTCCGTTAAAATATTACGGAGTATAAAAACTTTATAAAATAAATACATAAACACTTATATCGTATCAAATATATTTTTCAAAGGGTATAATAATATAATTTTTACCAAATTAAACTTTTAAATAAATATTTCAAATACACGCACGATGCTAATAAAATTCTTAAGTTTAGGCTCGTAATTCGCCTACGCACGATTTCGATATTCAAAAATTCTCTCGGGATCCTCCCTTATATTTTATCACTGTTTCGGAACAGAAATGGCATTTTAAAACGTAAAATTGAAGCTTAAATAGGGTTAAACCCGACCCGATTCGCGACCCGGTTCGCAACCCGTTTTCTGCCAGACAGTCCGCGGTAAAACAGTCATAACTCTTTGCTCCGAGATTATTTGAATGCGCGGTTTTGTGCGTTGGAAACTAGACTCGTAGACCTTCGATTTGGTTTTTCGGGGGACTTATAACTCTTTATATATTGGGAGAAAAGCCCCGACACATTTGACCCAAAGTTCAGAAAATTTTGTTAAAGGTCTTACGATATCTTTTGTCGATTTGCTTGACTTCAAACTTAAACGTGGAAATGACCGGAAGGGTCATTACACAGTCAGAATGATGATCGTATATTTTATGTCCTTTGTTGGCTTTTTCTAAATGTGTTTGGGTCATGGGTAGTGAAATTGGGTCGGGGCGGCAGGGAAAATTCTGATGGGTTGGGTTTTAGTTTTTTCCAATAAGAAAGAGTCGCGTAATAAATAATAATTAAAAAAAAGAAGAGTGATGTTAGTTTTAAGGGTAAAAGTGAGCCAAAAAGATAGACTGGGGGGTATTTTTAGCCCAATAGATTAACGAAGGGTATATTTGAACCTTTTCAGATAGTTCAGGGGTATTTTTGGCCCTTTTCCATTTCATTAATCAAGTAACTTAGATAGACAAATCAGTCAAAAATCAAGTAAACTTAGATAGACAAAAAAATACTAACTCATTCTTGCTTGGTTGGCATAAGGTAGGGGCATGTTCATTGAGCTGGGGGTGGTGAAAGTGGAGAGTTAAACATTGATCAGGATCAATGTCCAAGCGAGTAAGTAAACCCCTTAGATAATTGTCCAGTGTATGAATTCGATCCGATAACGTAGTCAATTTTCCTTTTATATCTGCTATTGAACTCAATTTTTCATTAACTTTGCATCCAAGACTGTCTAGGCGTATACATATTTCTTCATTGTTGTCCATTTTCAATCTAACAACACAAAAATGAACATGATTAGACTCATGCACTATATAAGAAACTAAATACTTGAAAAATCAAAAAAATCATTCCTAATTTTTTTGTTTTATACTTTTCGAGATACCTTTGAGAAGATTAAAAATTTGAGTTGGGTTGAGTTTGCTTACAATCAAAATGAAAACCCCCTTTAAATAAGCATTTGAATAGACGTAGACCAATGTAGACACTAAAAATGAATATTTGAATGAAAAATTCCCTCCAAGAAAAATATTAAAAGTTTGACTTAAATTTCAATTTCAATTTAGAAATTCCCTCCAAAAAAATAAATTTTAAGTGACATAAAATTCAATTTAAATTTAAAAATTGTGTTGAGTTAAGTTTGACTAGATATTTAATTTAATTTTGGAGATTCATTTAAGTTTGACTGACCTAAAATTGAATTTTAAAATTTGGAGATCCCCTAAAAAAAATTGAGTCAAAAAATTCAATTCGAATTTAGAAACTGTGTTGAGTTAAGTTTGACTAGATATTCATTTAAATTTTGGAGATTCACTTAAGTGAGTCTTAAAATTGAATTTAGTCCTAAACTGTCTAAATCAATAGTTCCTTCCTAATACAGTAGTTGATTGACATGTCCAAAACTCACTTAAAATTCCTTTCTAATGCAGTAGTTAAGTGCAAAAATTAAGAGGGAAAACACCAATAAAAAAGACTTGTTTCATTGAATGGAAGGAATAAAGACAGTCAACATAAAATAAATATATGATATTTAGACATCAACTATGTCTAAATAAGCTGGTCAGGGAGGAAGGGCTGTGTTTGGGGGTCCTTGTTTAACATTTTCAGGCTAGACATCATCATTCTTTCAAACCTATTTGCAACACCTTCCATACACAACATCATCATCTCCTGCTTGGGAAAGCGTTCCACACAACAAGTTAAAGCAGCAACCTCAAGTCGCAGTTCCTGAACCTGAGAAACTAGAGCCTGAACTGAATTGGAGTTCATCTGAACAATTCGGTATTGAGAATGGGGGGAGGGGGGGCATAACTAAACTATTGGTTTGATTATCTATTTCAGCTGCAAACAAAAAAAAAATCATAAATTAATTACATTACAAGAACGAAAATATCCAATGAATGCACATGTAGTAGAGTAATGTTATCATACTGTAACGACCGTGTCACGACCCAATTTCTCAAGTCATGATGGCATCTATAATCCCCCAGTAGGCGAACCAATTCCCGTAGCCCAGAACAGTAAGTAATGGGCTACTACCTAACCAAAATGCACCAGCAAGCAGAAATAAGCGAAAGCAAAACTCGAATATAAATACATAAAGGAAACTACACCAACCCCAAGACTTGGTATCAATAGTACAGAAGCTTCTAATAGGATACAAGTACTAGTAGTAACAAAATACAACATAAATTACCTCCGAAAGTACAAGGAGCAACAGTACAACAGATGAGATGTAGACATGCCCCGACCATCAGGCGCTCACCCTAGTCTCAAAGATCCAAAAGTTGCATGAGTCTCCAACGTGATCAACGGCGAAAGCTCAGCTAATATCTGCACAAAAAAGTGCAGAAGTATAGTATGAGCACCAAAACCACGGGTACTCAGTAGGTATCATAGGCCGAGTGAGCGCATATAAGATATAAAAGCAGTAAGTAACAGATAGCAAGAAAGCAGTCACTGAGGCAATAAGCAAGGCACAAGGAGCTAGCACAGATCATCCATAACCAAAAGCTTCAAGTAACACATGCTAGCACAGAGATACAATTACACAGAATCACAGGTGAAGGAAAGGAGAACGCACCTGGAGTCCTTGCACAACGATATAAGTAATTAGAGAGAGAGTTGAGAAAATAGCGGTATACCGGTAACCTCAAGTGGAAGGAAAAGACGTAGAGAAGTCTAACATACTCAAAATGGAATCAACCAGTATAAGAAAATCATAACACCAATCCAATCATATGATAGCATAACCAGGGAATCACCTCACAAGTACAACCCTAGGATGAAATAACTAGTCCACAATAACTGAGAGATACCACTCAGCTTCCCACAAGAATAGAACTAGAGTCTCACACTCTGCTCAGAAGGCCACACAAAAGTGCCTCAATAAGATTGGACTCCAAAGCACTCTAAATAATCAAAAATCACACAACCAAAGCCTCAACAGGCTAGCCATCACTAATCTTTCAAGAACCGGGTGCCAAGACAAGCTCTAAATAAAGACAAGAGTAAATATAGTCTACCTACAGTCCCAACGGCCGCCCATACAACCGAGGGACACAATCAAGTGAAAGAAAACCCTTCGGCATCCCATACTACAAGAGCGTACACTGAACACACAGCAAACAAGGGTGGAATCCAATGCATGATATGATATGATACGAAATAGAACCTCTGTATATACCTCCTCCGGTGCCAATAGGGCCCAGCAAGCAGGTTCCATGGAAGGACTCAGCCTGTATACCTCTACTCCACCGTATACCTTTCCCTCCGGTGCACGCATCTCGAAGCCTCATTCCCGGAGCGGCAAGGTCCATGGAGGTCCCCGACCCCATACTAAAACTCAGTATCAAGACATGTCATCCGGAAGCAAGTCCGGGATCAAGATAGAGACCCAGTCTTGAATATGCATGCCCAGACTCCGTCCAGGACTAAAGTAGTAGAAAATTCCTCAAAAACCCCTCCAAGGGTGCCCGGGCATAACCGGGTCTAAAACTGTAGTAAATCAAGTCTAGTGCTCCCCCCTGCAGAGACTAGTATCAGTAGTAAAATAAAATCTGGGGCTCTGCCCCGCAGAGACTAATATCAGTAATAAAATCAAGTCTGGTGCTCTGCCCGGCAAAGACTAATACCAGTAATAAAATCAGTGCGAAAACATCCAAAAAGACCCTTTTCTATCATCAATAGTACCAAAAAAAGGCCCCCAGGGCCATGCAAATTTAGAAAAATTGTCAGTAGTGGCTCGCAGCCAAAACTGTAGTAAAACATGCAGGGGAAAACCTTTTTCATGGATGATATGCTCGCACACAAATATAAAAGTAGCCAAGTGGCTCACAACAACTCCTATCAGCCCTGTACAGGCCCAACAACTACTCAGCAGACATAACCAGCCTAAAAGGATAATCTCTATGTCCGGGATTCGCGGACATTCCCCAATAACCCACCATCTATGTTCCAGAGTCAATACAAGGCCACATAGGACCACAAGGATAATATACAATACTACACGAATACTACAAACAACGCATGAAATAACGGACGAACAAGGTGGACAAGGTTTGGGGTACCAACCTATAATAACCCACCCAAGGATGTTAATTAGTGCAGTTATAGCCTATATACGTAGAGTCTAGGTAGGAAAAAACCATAACCTACCTGTCATCCGATGACTAGCTGCGGGAACGACATCGTCCAGACTCGAACTACACCTGGAAGCTCCAAATCATAAAAGAATACTTTTAACTGAAGCCCCAAAGGCGTCTCTATGAAGCCTGACCAACCAAGGTAATGGAACAATTGCTAGAATCGACGAGGCTGCAAGAACGAGCCATAGCCATTTGATAAGGTGTTAATGTCACACTCGTGACCAGCCAACTCCAAAACATAAAATGAGGCCAATAACAATAAGAAATGGCTGCTAAATCCAATAATAATATGTTAACCACATCTCAAAGGAGAGCTCTCAACTGGATCAATCGCTTTGTCCTGATTTATTGAACAGGTGCCCTGTGGAACATGTTTTATGGAATTTCACTCTTTATTCCAAGCGACGAGCTACCGAGGCACTATTTCAAGGCGTACTTCACGTTTTCCAATCCAATCACTATCGTATGCGATCCCAAAAAGAATCGCACAATTTCCCAATCCCTCCAGCACCTTACCACAACCATAACACCACAACAATAACCAAACATAATAAGATAAAGGGGCTGTCCAAAGCCACAATCCACAATACCACTTCGTGGCTCAGAAATCCATAAAACAATACTAGAACATATAATAACGAAGGAGGGTCGTAGGGGGAAGGTTACCTCAAAAAAAAGCTTTGAAATACCAAGATAAACATGCTGTTATAAGGACCCACCACGAGCTGTAACAATATACGGCAAGAAAACATGACAAACATGCCGATAACAATAAGTTCTCCTCGGAATTGATTCTAAAGCTCAAATTAAGAATGAGTCAAGGATTTAGAACCCTTACCTTACATTAATCAAATGATAATACCATAAAAATATCAGTTCCACGAACTGCCTCCTTGCAGTAGCAACAAACGGAGCCAAAACGACTAGAAAACTATACCACGACGATGAGCTCGCGACGTAGAGCAACTTCCGTTAAACTTCCGAATTGAAAGGATCAAGGTCCATGGATTATTTCTAAGGTTTATATCTGATTTTGTAAGGTTTTGGTCTGTTTTTTGTGGGTTTAAAACGAAGTAGAAGCTGGTTTATAAAAGCAAACCGACTTAGGATGCGGGCCCCACCTTGACGTGTCTGCTTGTGCGGTCTTACAAAAACGTGAATATCTCTCTATTCTGAAGTCGTATGAACGGTTTAGTGCGTTCGAAACTAGACTCGTAGACCTTCAATTTGGTATATTGGGGGCCCACTAACTCTTTATAGAGAGGGAGAAACACCCCAAGACATTTAACCCAAATTTGAAGAGAATTCCTTAAAGGAATTTACAATAACTTTTTCCGACTTTTGTTTCGCAACTTGCTTGACTTCAAAACTTATCATACGACCATTTTTCCATTACAATACCTCATAACACATCCTTCTTAGTATATTAGACACTATTAGTCTTACCCCAAAGGCATGGGTTACTATAAACCCTCCAAACGGGCGAGGTGTTACACGAGACATTTCTTTAACTCAAACTTTCGAGTAAGGAATTCCTTTAACCTAGAACCTTGGTTTAATTCTTTGATATTACCAAGAACGTTGTCGGAAGTCAACGATTTTCCAAAGTTGAAGCTCTAAAATGAGGAACGGCCATAAAGACCAAATAAATGGCTCGGGCATCGAACTACCGGTCCCGACAAGCCATAAATGACTTGGGCCGCTACAAGTAAGCTCTAATGGTACAAGAAAGGCAAAAATGTGTAAATGACCGGAAGGGTCATTACATCATCCACTACTAAAAAGACTTTCGCTCCCGAAAGTCAGGAAGGAAGAAAATACCAGAGATTTAAGAATAGCGGATACAACGCCTGCACTACTCTCTCAGACAACCCGGGTTAACCTCCGCGACCGGACGACACCCAATGGAACAGAACCAAAGAAAGCAACCAAGCCAAGCTAGATTTCAACCTCCAAAGATCTGCGAACCCAAACTAAACCTAGAGAATTTTAACCAAAAAGCACCTACACAACACCGAAACCAGTGCACCAAGGCTATCAAAACACAAAACTCGAATCCTCAAAACCATACCAAGTTTACCAGAAAATCCATCAACCTGAAACTCTAACTCATGAACCCACTGTTCCGCTAAAGCCCCCCTTTTTTTAATTCTGAACTGAATCCTTTAGCACCACAAACAGGAAGCTGCATACAAGCCGAATACTCAAACCACCCTCGAAGAATCAACTGACACACCAGAGACCCATAGTTCCTAGTTATACTTTACCACGAACGAAGTCACCCATTGTACAAATGCGTTTTAAGCCAAGATATAGGCTACTAGCCTTTGCCATCCAAGATAACAACCCGTAGCGTATCATTGAAATTAAAGTTACCTGCCTTGACTGACCACCAACCAACGAACAAATATTTTTTCTAACATCAAATTCGCTAACTGAACCGTGCCAGGTCTGAATTGGCTGAAAGTGAATGAACCAGGGCAATCTGCCTAAAAGACCCAAACCAAAATCATGATCCTGCAAGAAGTGTGGTAAGCCTACCACGAAGTCTGTAACCATGAGCCAAGTTCCCAACTCTAGAAAACACTACTGCTACTCCGAACACTCGAACACCATTTGAATGTGAAATTGCCTTACAAATCTCACCTCAGGAAGTAGCCCACCATGCCACAAATATCAAGTCCAAACACCCCGAAGGCAAAGGAAAAAGGTGCCTGAGGTTCAAAGTTACCATCTAGCCATAGAAATTTTCGCGTATACTTTCAATTCATTCCTTTGGCTCGAATCAACCGCTCTACTGGTTTTGCAAACAACCAACCACTTCGAAGCATATACCCTAACGAACTTCTCGTCCATACTGGCCGAGTTTAACCAACACTAGAACCCTACATAAACAACTACTCCGGAGGAATCAATTAAACAAGCTTTCAAATCCTGGGCAAACGAATGGCTATTATCAGTCTCTACGTATCATCAGAGCTCAAAATAGCCTCGCTAGTCTTAACCCGCACAAGCTGACCACATAAAGCATACACCACTGCTGAAGCTCAAACTTACGCCGATGAGTCTGTCCAACCATGGTAGACAAACCTCATACTAACTAGAACACTGCTGAAATCTAGAATATATCGCCTCTTGCAGAGGTTAGCCAAGGACTAGGTGTCCAAGGCCAATAGCCGCATCCACAACTAAAGTAAAAGAAGCTAAGTTGCCCACACCCACTGCCTCCCGGCACTAGGATGCTGCAACCAAATAGAAACTGCCACAAACCATCCGATGTAACCTGCCAAGCCATGATTCTAAACCCCAAATTTCAAAACTACCAACTAAAGCCTTGGTCGAACCAGGATACTGCCAATGAACCCGTAAGAACCCAAGCCAACTAGGCCTGAATATTTAAATTGCCAACACTGCAGTTGCTACTGAAACAAAACCAATCGATGGAAAACTCACAGCAATGTGTAGACGGCTGAATCGAATCACCAACACACAATCCCAAAGCAAACCTTCATCGCCACCTCAGGGAACTACGAGGACACATAAACACAAACAAAGCGTCATCTTCCTTCTTGTTCAACTAAACAAAAATCCTTCCTTAGCACATATTAAACATTACAAATCCTTTCTCGAATAAGAACCTGAAGCCATTACCTTACTACTCATAGCTACACGTCAAATTAAATAAGGCAGGAGAAGAATGGGCCAGATGCCCAACTCACCAGTATTGCCTACAAATACAAGCCTTACCATGAGGTTACGATCAACACTTAGACAGAAGTGCTTAAAGTCAAGACCCAATCACGATGCCAACATCCAGAGCTCATCGAAAGAACTACGATCAAGATTCGTTCCAACTGGAGCTAGGGATACAACAAAACACCCAACGGACCAAGAAGTGGAGGAGACTATGGGAACAACCCGCATACCTTCCAACCTCCTAAACTAATCAATAAAGAGGGTCAACTCTAGACACTCGGGAGACCAAACCAATCTATGCACACTAGCATAATCAATATCTCCCAACTGAGGCAAAATCTCAACTCCGGCCCAACTACCGGTAATACACCAAACCATCACACGGATCTCTAGCCACGCTAGATAACAGCCTAGGCAACAACCATCTAGGAACGATCAACAAGGGAAACCCAACCAAAAGTCCAGAATCACAATAAAACAGGGGTAACCCAACTAGAAACAGAATAACAAGAACTACCCACGAGCTACAACTCCGGGAAAACACCTCTCAAGGCTAACTTACCCCCATCCACTACTAAAGAATAAACTACCAATAAAATAACATATCAGTACTACAACTCGGGTAGCCAAATAACTTAAACAAATAGCAGGTAGGCATATAAGAAAATAAACGACAGAAGGGATAGAATCGCAACGCGAGCAGGACTATCACAAGTCGAAGGTAGCAAAAGCCTAACCTGGAGCAACGATATCAGGAACCTCTACCTCTGGCCCACCAAGAGGAGTATCAAGCTGATGGGATATAACTCTGGACTGAGTAGTCAAAACTAAAGGCCCAACCGGCCCTCTCCGGAAACAAGATCTATAAAGGTGACCAATCTCTCCACAATGATAACAACCAGGTTGTCCGGGATACACAATCATGGGGTAATTCCTAGTAAAGTGCCCATGCTCACCACATCGAAAATAGCCTATACCAGATGAAGTCCGACGGGAAAATCTCACCTCGTATTCCAATACCGACAGACAACCCTGCTGAAGAACTAGAAGCTCAACTATAACTGAAGCACCACTCATAGAACCAGGTACTGAAACACTCACCGGAGGACTCAGAGTCCTAGCCACGAGGTCCTGAGGCGCTGAGGTCGCTATAAATCCAATCGGAGGTTGGGCTGACCCCACATCCCCTATCTAATATGGTAAACCCTCACTCAGGAGTCTTGGCGCTGATGGAAGCATTGAAGCAATAGGAACAGAAGCCTCGACACCAACCGCTATCACATTCGTCTGAGGAATTCGAGAATGAATGAACAACCAAAGTTTAAAAGTAAATAGAGCCAGGAACGCACGATGAGGAGCCAAGAAGATGAAACTTTTCCTAACAATGCCCTGTAGCCTCCTGCAGATAGGATACGGATGTCATCGTACCGATCCGCGAGACTCTACTTAGACACTTGCTTCTGTACCACAACACTGGTGAACCTAGAGCTCTGATACCAAGCTGTCACGACCCAATTTCTCAAGTCATGATGGCACCTACAATCCCCCAGTAGGCGAACCAATTCCCGTAGCCCAGAACGGTTAGTAATGGGCTACTACCTAACCAAAATGCACCAGCAAGAAGAAATAAGCGAAAGCAAAACTCGAATATAAATACATAAAGGAAACTACACCAACCCCAAGACTTGGTATCAATAGCACAGAAGCTTCTAATAGGATAAAAGTACTAGTAGTAACAAAATACAACATAAATTGCCTCCGAAAGTACAAGGAGTAACAGTATAACAGATGAGATATAGACATGCCCCGACCGTCAAGCGCTCACCCTAGTCTCAAAGATCCAAAAGCTGCACGAGTCTCCAACGTGATCAACGGCGAAAGCTCAGCTAATATCTGCACAAAAAGTGCAGAAGTGTAGTATTAGCACCAAAACCACGGGTACTCAGTAGGTATCATAGGCCGACTGAGTGCATATAAGTTATAAAAGCAGTAAGTAACAGATAACAAGAAAGCAGTCACTGAGGCAATAAGCAAGGCACACAGAGCTAGCACATATCATCCATAAACAAGAGATTCAAGTAACACATGCTAGCACATAGATACAATTACACAGAATCACAGGTGAAGGAAAGGAGAACGCACCTGGAGTCCTTGCACAACAATATAAGTAAGTAGAGAGAGAGTTGAGAAAATAGTTGTATACTGGTAACCTCAAGTGGAAGGAAAAGATGGAGAGAAGTCTAACATACTCAAAATGGAATCAACCAGTATAAGGAAATCATAACACCAATCCAATCATATGATAGCATAACCAGGGAATCACCTCACAAGTACAACCCTAGGATGAAATAACTAAGCCACAATAACTGAGATATACCACTCAGCTTCCCACAAGAATAGAACTAGAGTCTCACACTCTGCTCAGAAGGCCATACAAAAGTGCCTCAATAAGATAGGACTCCAAAGCCCTCTCAATAATCAAAAATCCCACAACCAAAGCCTCAACAGGCTAGCCATCACTAATCTTTCAAGTACCGGGTGCCAAGACAAGCTCGAAATAAAGACAGGAGTAAATATAGTCTACCTACAGTCCCAACGGCCGCCCATACAATCGAGGAACACAATCAAGTGAAAGAAAACCCTCCGGCATCCCATACTACCGGAGCGTACACTGAGCACACATCAAACAAGGGTGGAATCAAAATTCATGATATGATATGATACTAAATAAAACCTCTGTATGTACCTCCTCCAGTGCCAATCGGGCCCAACAAGAAGGTTCCATGGAAGGACTCAGCATGTATACCTCTACTCCACCGTATACCTTTCCCTACGGCACACGTAGCCCGTAGCCCCAGGCCCGGAGCGGCAAGGTCCATGGAGGTCCCCGACCCCATACTAAGACTCAGTATCAAGACATGTCATCCAGAAGCAAGTCTGTGATCAAGATAGAGACCCAGTCTCGAATATGCATGCCCATACCCCGTCCAGGACAAAAGTAGTAGAAAATGCCTTAAAAACCCCTCCAAGAGTGCCCGGGCGTAATCGGGTCTAAGATTATAGTAAATCAAGTCTAGTGCTCCGCCCTGCAGAGACTAGTATCAGTAGTAAAATAAAATCTGGTGCTCTGCCCCGCAGAGACTAGTATTAGTAATAAAATCAAGTCTGGTGCTCTGCCCGGCAGAGACTAATACCAGTAATAAAATCAATGCGAAAACATCCAAAAATCCCCTTTTCTATCATCAACAGTACCAAAAACAGGCCCCTAGGGCCATTCAAATTTAGGAAAACTGTCAGTAGTGGCTCGCAGCCAAAACTGTAGTAAAACATGCAGGGGAAAACCTTTTTCATGGATGATATGCTCGTACACAAATATAAAAGTAGCCAAATGGCTCACAAAAACTCCTACCAGCCCTGTACAGGCCCAACAACTACTCATCAGACATAACCAGCCTAAAAGGATAATCTCTATGTCCGGGATTCGCGAACATTACCCAATAACCCACCATCTATGTTCCAGAGTCAATACAAGGCCACACAGGACCACAAGGGTAATATACAATACTACACGAATACTACAAACAACGCATGAAATAATGGACGAACAAGGTGGACAAGGTCTGGGGTACCAACCTATAATAACCCACCCAAAGATGTTAATTAGTGCAGTTATATCCTATATACATAGAGTCTAGGTAGGAAAAAACTATAACCTACCTGTCATCCGATGACTAGCTGCGGGAACGGCATCGTCCAGACTCGAACTGCTCCTGGAAGCTCCAAATCACAAAAGAATACTTTTAACTGAAGCCCCAAAGGTTGTCTCTATGAATCCTGACCAACCAAGGTAATGGAACAATTGCTAGAATCGACGAGGCTGAAAGAACGAGCCATAGCCATTTGATAAGGTGTTAATGTCACACTCGCTACCATCCAACTCCAAAACATAAAATGAGGCCAATAACAATAAGAAATGGCAGCTAAATCCAACAATAATATGTTAACCACATCTCAAAGGAGCGACGAGCTCCCAAGGCACTATTTCAAGGCGTACTTCACGTTGTCCAATTCAATCACTATCGTATGCGATCCCAAAAAGAATCGCACAATTTCCCAATACCTCCAGCACCTTACCACAACCATAACACCACAACAATAACCAAACATATCAAGATAAAGGGGATGTCCAAAGCCGCAATCCAAAATACCACTTTGTGGCTCAGAAATCCATAAAACAGTACTAGAACATATAATAACGAAGGAGGGTCGTAGGGGGAAGGTTACCTCAAAAAAAAGCTTTGAAATACCAAGCTAAACATGCTTTTATAAGGACCCACCACGAGCTGTAACAATATACGGCAAGAAAACACGACAAACATGCCGATAACAATAAGTTCTCCTCGGAATTGATTCTAACGCTCAAATTAAGAATGAGTCGAGGATTTAGAACCCTTACCTTACGATAATCAAATGATAATACCATAAAAATATCAGTTCCATGAACTGCCTCCTTGCAGTAGCAACAAACGGAGCCAAAACGATGAGAAAACTATACCACGATGATGAGCGCGCGACGTAGAGCAACTTCCGTTAAACTTACGAATTGAAAGGATCAAGGTCCATCGATTATTTCTAAGGTTTATATCTGATTTTTTAAGGTTTTGGTATGTTTTTTGTGGGTTTAAAACGAAGGAGAAGCTGATTTATAAAAGCAAACCGACTTAGGATGCGGGCCCCACCTTGACATGTCTGCTGGCGCGGTCTTACAAAAACGTGAATATCTCTCTATTCTGAAGTCGTATGGACAAATGGTTTAGTGCATTGGAAACTAGACTCGTAGACCCTCAATTTGGTATATTGGGGGCCCACTAACTCTTTATAGATAGGGAGAAACACCCCAAGACATTTAACCCAAATTTGAAGAGAATTCCTTAAAGGAATTTACAATAACTTTTTCCGACTTTTGTTTCGCAACTTGCTTGACTTCAAAAATTATCATACGACCATTTTGCCATTACAATACCTCATAAAACATCCTTATTAGTATAATATACACTATTAGTCTTACCCCAAAGGCACAGGTTACTATAAACCTTCCAAACGGGCGAGGTGTTACACGAGACATTTCTTTAACTCAAACTTTCGAGTAAGGAATTCCTTTAACCTAGAACCTTGGTTTAATTCTTTAATATTACCAAGAATGTTGTCGGAAGTCAACGATTTTCCAAAGTTGAAGCTCTAAAATGAGGAACGGCCATAAAGACCAAAGAAATGGCCCGGTCACCGAACTACCGGTCCCGACAAGCCATAAATGACTTGGGCCACTACAAGTAAGCTTTAATGGTACAAGAAAGGCAAAAATGTGTAAATGACCGAAAGGGTCATTACAGACCGGGTCCGTCGTTATGTTAATTTTTCTCGATTTCATAAATTTGGGAAAAATGGTTAAAACTTCATTCAAGGTAAGTAGGGTGACATCATGGAAAATATTCCGACTTTTAGAAATAATCCATGCTGACGTCACTCCGCTATAGCGGTAATTATTCCGCTATAGCAGAACCGTTGTAGCGGAGGAGTAGACCGCTATAGAGGAGCTACGGGAGGCAGTGGCCTGAGATGGGATTTTATTAAAAAGTCTCTTCTCCTATGTTGGAAAACAGACGAGGGTTCTTCCAAACACCCTCCCATGCTTCTCCAAGGTTGGGAAATCTTGAGGACGAGAGGTCATGGCTGAAGGGATGCTGAACAATGGATTTCAGGACCATCGTTCAGCTAGGAACGCATTTATGGAGCCAAAAATGCACCATTGCAGCTGCTTGGCACCCAGGTAGGCTAGGTTTCATGAGTAGATAGATTGATTACTTTTTGTACTTGTTGTATAGTGGAATCGGGGATCCATGTTTTAGACCTCCGTGCATGGAGTCATGCGGATTCGGGATGGGTCGTATTAATCCTAGGATGTACGGAGTAAATGGCTGGTCTTGTGGTCTACATTATGTGATTATGTTAGGCATCTTGGCATAATTAAATGATAGGTTAAGGGACTAGTATGTCGGGAAGGTTTGGGGAATCGGGGAAGTGCTTAGGAGTTACGGGAAACGGGAATAGGAGACTCCTAGGTGGGGTTTCAGGAATGCTTATGGCCTAAGACTTAGCGGCGGTCTTGCTAAGGTTAGGAAAGGAAATTGTGTAGCTGTTTATATGATTATATAAAAAGGGATTTCGCTCGTTACATATTCTGGAATAAAAAGAGCGAACCGGGGATAGTCTTCGAACGAGATTGGTGGTTCATTGTCGTACCCGGAAAGGGGTAGGTGATGACTTACATTTTCTGTGAATGTTTTATATTCTTGTACTCATATCTAAGTGAATGTATGAATTACATTGCTTAGGGAAGTTGTGTAGGATGTCTAAGGTTCCTGCTTTACAGTCTGTGATTTGAACGGTATTTTCTTGTTGGTTTACAAGTTGTGTGTTCATGCATTTGACTGTGGATTATTGACATTCGGTTGGCTCGGGTACCACACCTGGTACGGGTATAACAAATGGTTGGCACGGGTACCATGCCTGGTACGGGTATAATAATTGGTTGGCATGGGTACCACGCCTGGTACGAGTTTACTTTTGTTGCATCATTGCATTATTAGTATGGTGTTGTGTTGATTGATATTGGTTCCGTGAGTGGACCGGGTTCCTTATTGAAATGTGTTATTGGTTTGGTGGTCCTTGAGTGGCCGAGAATTTTGGTATAACTTTTGTGTTGATCTTGGATTAGGCCGGGTTGATCATTGACACTTAGGTGTTGCTTAGAAGGGATCCCGGGGTGGGTCTGGATAATAGAAAGGGGAGGTTATTCGTGTATATGTGCTTGCAGGTCATCGTCATTGAGTGTGCCTAGATGGTCGGGGAATAATTGTGATTAATGACTAAGGATCGATCTCGGTATAAACCAGGGTAACTTGTTGATACTGAGGGTTGTTAAGGGGATCCTTGGAGGGTCCGGGTCATATGCTGTAAAGGGATTTAGATGTAACACTAGTGTTGTTATTAAAGGTAGCAAAGGTTGGTAGGTGGATTTCGCATAGTGGTTTGACTGGGAGGAAGATTGAGAGGTTGTAGTTCTAGTGGTTGCAAACATATTAGAATTCCTACTAGAGAATCGTGGAAGGTTGGACCATGGTGAGTAATGTTACGAGTATAAAAGGTTGAGTTGGGTGGTTAGCCGGGCTAGTTCTGAAGGATAATTAAAACAGGTGACTTGGGAAGTCTAGGGTATTGTTCCCTGGGGAAGTCTAGAATATTGATGCTTGGGAAGCTCAGGATAAGGTGACTCGGGGAGCCTAAGGTTATTGTGACTAGGAAGTCTTGAGAATGAGGGAGTTGGCATCGGAAGAATGTTGGAGGACGAAAGTCAAGCTATGTTAATTACATTCATGTTTTCCCGTTTTCTTATATGATGGTAGGAGTGGATTCGGGTCGACCGATGATGCCTACCAGTAAGTATATTTGTACTGACTCTACTCTTGCTATACCTTTTGGTATAGTCTGGTTGCAGGTTGGTGATGTTTCATAGGATCACGGGGATAAGGGTCTCCAGCAGCTTCTGTCTTCAATTTCCATGGCGGAAGTTGTGTCTTTTTCCTCTTGTGTCGTCTTGTAGTAGCTCTTGTAACTGTTTAGACTAGATCCTAGGGAGGGTGTTTCATATACAAAAACTCTTTTCTATTTCAAATATAGAAATAGCAAGGTCTTCATAATAAAAGGAAATGCCATTTTCACTACTTCTTATTTTTCCGCAAAGTTACATGTTGGACAGGGGGTGAGGGTTCGTCTATCTAGGTGGTTAGAGTAGGCACCCGCCCGGCCCGGTAGGTTGGATCGTGACACATAACTACCTTTAGATTTTATTTGAGGGGATTATTATCCAAGATTACTTGTGTTTGTTATACGTTATGTTGGATGGGGGGGGGGGCTTTAAATAGCAACAGATTATTCATAAACATCAGTCAAAAAAATAATTATTTAGTAATTAAAAAAGAAAAAACAAAGCATGCATATCTAAGCCAATAGAATTCTCTTACTTACCTTGGAAGCACAACACTTCATAATCTCTTTTTCTGCACCAATATCCTTCTATACTCGAGGTAATGATGACTTTCATTGGAAATACACACTACTATTACCGTCTACATGCAATGTCAGTCAAAACTTTCTCCATTCCTTTATGTTAAGTTCAAACTTATCATGATGACTTTCTCCATTACTGACCAAAATTCTTTCTTTACCAAATTACTGATCAAAATTCTTAACCAAAAATTGGTAAACTATTTGTTTACGAAAATTCTGAAGTATTTCAAATGAATCTATACAAAATTTTGAAAATGGCTAATGTTTTAATTTTTTTTACCCAAATCCCGAAGTATTTCAAAATGAATCTATTTTTTTCTTGAATGTAATGTACTCTAGATTTTATTCCAACTAATTCATTTTGGTTCTTCCTTAGTTATTTGAAATTTTTCTTTTTATTCCTAAAGGCCTAAGTATTTCATACTCGAGAATAAGAATTAGAAATAATTCACACACACATAAATAAACAAGAAAAATACTAGCCATTTCATATCATATTCATAATTTTTAAGAACCCCCAAATACATACACAAAAAAGACTCCTCTCAAACTAAACAAATATCAAACCCTGTTAAAAACATCCACATGCAGGGTGGGGGGTGGGGTTGTTAGGATCATGTACAAACCCTAAAATTCTGGTGGTAAAGGGTGGGGGTGGGAGGAGGGGTAAAACGTCTTTCTTATCAAGACCAACCGCATACACATTGACCTTCATCATCAAATCTTGACTCTCCTGCTTATCTCTGATCTCGGCCAACTCTGTCAAAATCCGATCAATCTTCTCCATCGTATCAATGAGGAGAAAATGAACGTCTACAAGGCGTTCGTTAACACATTTATCAGGCAACGCATTCTCATACTTAAGTGACCACTTTCCTTCCATTTTTGTTCAAAAAAATAAAAGAAAATGTAAAGATAATAAAATAAATAACACTAAAGAAAATAAATATGAAAAATGAACATTACCTTTATTTTTTTTTTTGTAAAAGAAGATAAAATGATTTGGAGAATTAAAAACTGTGGTGGGAGAGGATGAGCGTTTCAATATATATACAACAGTGATGGGCGGTTACCATGTATAAAGACAAAAATTGCCTAAAAGTATAGGGTAATTAGGGGAACATTTATATTTATTTGATTTGATGAATTCAGCGGATGAGGCTATTCCAGCCAAA
Source organism: Jaltomata sinuosa (assembly GCA_003996215.1). Classification (NCBI taxonomy): domain Eukaryota; kingdom Viridiplantae; phylum Streptophyta; class Magnoliopsida; order Solanales; family Solanaceae; genus Jaltomata; species Jaltomata sinuosa. The sequence goes on along the minus strand of QJPP01000349.1, from coordinate 549,360 downwards.
TGGTCAAGAATCAAGTTTAGAATTCTAAGGTCACGAGTTTGATTCTAGGAAGAAGCTTTTTTGTGTTAAATAAAATAAATATTTTTGTTTTAGTTGAATAAAATCTTCTAAAAAATATTTGTTTTACTTTTTATTTTTCTATTTCAATATTTGATAAAAGGAGAAGATAAAGCATTGATATAGAAAAAGATAAATCAGAATAAATAAAATATTCATCTTCAAAAGATAATGAAGAACATAAACGCGACTAAAACTATAACAAAATCAGTTAACTTAGAGGGAGAGAGAAGCGGGGGGTATGTCGTCAAGACTGAGGTCAAAGTGATCAATTAACCCCTTCAATATATATAAATTGAGATCGAATCGAATCAAAACATCAATTCAATCAAGATTCACCTAGTATAAGTCTAGTCATAAAAACCACTAAATTGGGACTCAATTGAATCAAAAAATGGATTCAATCAAGATTCTCCTAGTATAAGTCAATAATTATGTTGACTAGTCATAAGAACCACTAAATTGAGACTCAATTGAATCAAAGTATGGATTCAATCAAGATTCCCCTAGTATAAGTCAACAATTATGTTGACTAGTCATAAGAACCACTAAATTGAGACTCAATTGAATCAAAATATGGATTCAATCAAGATTCACCTAGTATAAGTTAATAATTATTTTGACTAGTCATAAGAACCACTAAATTGAGACTCAATTGAGTCAAAACATGGATTCAATCAAGATTCTCCTAGTATAAGTCAACAATTATGTTGACTAGTCATAAGAACTACTAAATTGAGACTCAATTGAATCAAAATATGGATTCAATCAGGATTCACCTAGTATAAGTCAACAATTATGTTGACTAGTCATAAGAACCACTAAATTGAGACTCAATTGAATCAAAATATGGATTCAATCAAGATTCACCTAGTATAAGTCAACAATTATATTGACTAGTCATAAGAACCACTAAATTGAGACTCAATTGAATCAAAGCATGGATTCAATCAAGATTTCCCTAGTATAATGTCACGTCTCGAACCTACACCCTAGACGAAACACGAGACTTGAGACCACAAGTGATCTCAAGATAACCCTTCTTGCTAGCATAATTCATGAACAACTAAATAGAATTAAATAAACTGAAGAATATTATGCGGAAGATGAAACATATGATGAGCTCTTGAAGAGTACTTTAATAAACTAAAGTTTTATAAACTGAAATACAACTCCTTTGAAAAAATGATACAACTGACTGACTGACTGTCTATGAAGCGTTTACTAACACTGACTATGGTTAGCCGGGACATGACCCTAACTATCTTTCATCAATGTATAACAATTGAGATAACCGATATAACTACTAACTGACTGGAGTTCCCAGAAAAGGAGAACTCATTCGTTGCTGACTGGAAGCTGCGATTTGTCTGAGCATGATTATGGGAGCTAGCACTAAAACTTGCATCATCAAAAGGATGCAACACAACAATATATGCGATCAATACTTTGAATGTACTGAGCATGTGAGATAATGCACTAACTTTAAAAACATGAGACAACATATATATACTAGAACATAACTGAAAGCTGGACTAAGTATGGATATCTGAGAATGCATAAGTCAACGCTATAAAACATAGCCTCTTTTTCTGAAGAGTATAAAATGTTTCTGGGTGGTAAGTTATGAGATACATAGACTACGAGATACTAAGTATGCTGAAAATACTGATGAGCTGTTTAAAAACCGTAAGTTGCATCTGTAGTACTCATGTCCAAACATAATATGCATAAAATCTGACATGTAAGGATATTCTGAAAAATGTAATTTAAAAACTATAAAACTAAACTGAGGGCCTAGTACACAACTACTGAGTCTAATTCTGTGGGAGAGTTTGTTAATCGACATAAATCACGTAAGCTAAACGTGGAGTTCGATGTATACGTCCCATCGAGAGGACCCAATATTCCTTGCCAGGGTATAAAGGCATGGCTGATGTGATCACTAGTTTTGAGGCCCAACTGAGGGGCTAAATAACCTATGGTGTCACGTAGTTCTGGGAACTTAGGTACGCTAAACCTTAGTCCAACTCGGTGCTAAGTACTACTCCCAAACTGAATTCTAATAGCTCTTTTAAAACTGGAGCTCTGGAATGCTACATCAGAACTTAACTAAATTGAATGATTTCTGAAAGACTACATAACTGAAAACTATTCATAAAGCATGTGGACATATCCAGATGTCATACTAATCATGAAGCTTACTGAGTTCGTAATCATTGATGGAATATCTGGATACCATGCTAATTACGAAACCTGCTAAGTTCATCATCATTGATGGCATGTCTTGAAGGTCTATATTTAACATATATTCTTGTAAAACATACCGAAGGTAAGCTGAAGCCTGCTAAATCATGCATAGTTCTTATTTACTTAAATAACTGGATTAAAAATCATGCATACTTATATAGATTGAATGCTAACAATCTGAGCTGAGCTCTGAAGGAGAAGTTAACTCATGAGTAGTTTTGAAAAAAACCTGTAGACTGAAGATTGACTAATTTCATGCTTGAAAAGTAATATAGGTCAAATTCTGAAGAAAACCCATTCTCATGAAAATACTACAATTTTAGTCTAAATTCTCGATTTCTTAAAGTTCTTGTAAAGGCTCATGCAAATCACTGAAAATATGGTGAAAATCTTCTAAAATAAGATATAAATCATGTAGGAATCATAAGGACTGAATTCTGTAAAATTTAGCATGATTGGGTAAGAACTCTAGTTCTTAAAACCATGAATATTTGAAGAAAGACTAGAGTTTTGAGCATAAGGGTGAACTAAACCCTTACTGAATACCCACATACCTGGTAGAAGATGATTCTTGAATTAGTGAAGGAGTTCTGAACCTTTGGAGAAGGAAGCCCTAGGTTGAACTTGGAGAAGAACGCTCTTTTTCTCCTTGAAACTGACTTGAGAGAAAACTAACTTGTTTAAAGAAAATTTCTTTAAAAAAACAAAGTGAAAATACCCCAGGGGTATTATTTATAGGAAATAGAAAACCAAATCCGGATTGGTCTAGGAAGGAAAAAGGCATCCAAAACGGTCGCCAAAATGATCTATTTCGGCCAAAAACGGATTATTTTCTTAAGCGTTTTAACTTCTTGAATTTTTTGAGTTTTTGGTCCTAGAAACGGTTGGAAAAATGGACCATTTTACCAGAAAATGGACCGTTTTCTCTTCCGTTTTAACTTGCAAAATTCGATGGACTTCTGGTTAGACAGACGTCTTCTTGGAAAAATAATCATAATGTTTTACTCCAGACACGGATGAATGCGAGGTTGGTAGCGTTGGAAAGAAGACTCGAAGACCTTTAATTTGTGGGTCATAGGATACCTAAATCTTTATATTCTAGGAGTTATTATCGTTTGAAGTTGACCCTAATTTAGTCTTACATGAAAATTTCTGGTTGAGGTGCTTTCAACTTAACTTGTTGATAGGAGTTTCTTATGAACATGATTCGCATCGAAAAAACTTTCCACACTAGGGAATTAATCATGATACTCATGAAAATAATTTGGGTCTTAGCTTAGAATTTTTGGGGTGTTACATATAAGTCAACAATTATGTTGACTAGTCATAAGAACCACTAAATTGAGACTCAATTAAATCAAAACATGGATTCAATCAAAATTCCCCTAGTATAAGTCAACAATTATGTTGACTAGTCATAAGAATCACTAAATTGAGACTCAATTGAATCAAAACATGGATTCAATCAAGATTCACCTAGTATAAGTCAACAATTATGTTGACTGGTCATAAGAACCACTAAATTGAGACTCAATTGAATCAAAACATGGATTCAATCAAGATTCCCCTAGTATAAGTCAACAATTATGTTGACTAGTCATAAGAACCACTAAATTGAGACTCAATTGAATCAAAATATGAATTCAATTAAGATTTCCCTAGTATAAGTCAATAGTTATGTTGACTAGTATTAAGAACCACTAAATTGAGACTCAATTGAATCAAAACATGGATTCAATCAAGATTCCCCTAGAATAAATCAACAATTATGTTGACTAGTCATAAGAATCACTAAATTGAAACTTAATTGAATCAAAACATGGATTCAATCAAGATTCACCTAGTATAAGTCAACAATTATGTTGACTAGTCATAAGAACCACTAAATTGAGATTCAATTGAATCAAAACATGGATTCAATCAACATTCCCCTAGTATAAGTCAACAATTATATTGACTAGTCATAAGAATCACTAAATTGAGACTCAATTGAATCAAAACATGAATTCAATCAAGATTTATCTAGTATAAGTCAACAATTATGGTGACTAGTCATAATGACCACTAAATTGATACTCAATTGAATCAAAACATGGATTCAATCAAGATTCTCCTAGTATAAATCAAAAATTATGTTGACTAGTTATAAAAATCAATAAATTAAGACTCAATTGAATCAAAACACAAATTCAATCAAGATTCACCTAGTATAAGTCAATAATTATGTTGACCAAATAATTTTTTTTTGAAATTAATTATTAAGGAAATATAAATGTTTACTTTATTGATCTACAACGAATATGTTAAAAGAATTAGAGTTGGATGAATGTGCAGATGAGGCTATTCCAGCCAAATGGTCAATAGTCACGTTTAGAATACTTAGGTCACGAGTTCGAGTCTAGGTAGAAGTGTTAATTGAAAAAAATAATGTTTTGGGAGGAAATCTACAATTCAATTGAATTTTTTGAAACTTTATGAGGGGAAAGTGAAAAAGTGTCCTTATAAATCACCTCTAGGGTTTCCTCTATACAAACTAAGTCATCTTTTTTTTCCTGATTAAAACAATGGCAGGATTCACTCCCATATACCCTGAATCTTTTCCCCATCCATGTTTCAATATTAAATTATCAAGATCGTACATGATACATGATGATGCGGTATATTGTTTTTCTTTATTTTAACTAAAATATTCTTATTTGTTAATTTTAGATTTTACTAATTCAATTTTTTTGTTACAGTGGGTGTCAAAAAATATCTCTCAATATATTCCACCACATCCAACAGACGTTTGGATTCGTCGGGAATCTAGGATTTATAATGATGTATATGACGTATTTCTAGCACGAATAATTCCCAGCGGCAGTCATAATCGTAGGAGGATAAGCAACGGTTGGAGATCTTTTATCGAGCACTCAAATTACCAGGAAGGAGATGTTCTTGACATGATAATCTTTCACAGTAGTGAAAATAATGTAAAAATCATTGTTGTTAATGGAGACCCACATATAGCTGCCATTAATAACAGGCAATGGGCAGAGTGATTTTATTTTGACACTATCTAATTTATGATAATTTTCTTCCATTGTCCGCATAATTTTGTTGCTTTAAAATAAAATCTTGGTTGGAAGTGTTATCTACTTTATTTGGATTCTGCTTTGTTTATTTATATGATGATTTTCTATGATGATTTTCTTCCATCCGAACTCTCAGTGGTAGATTAGATTGTTGCTTTGAAATGAAATCTTGGTTGGCAGAAAAGGTGCAACGTTTGAAAGAACCTAGGTGACCTAAAGAATAACGGTGGTAATTATCATTTTTTTCAATATAAATGATGCATTTTTTGAAAGAACCTAGGTGACCTTTGAGAAACGTTTCTTGATTTTAATTCAACCAATGTGATGGTTGGTTTACTAGCCAACACCTCTATAAATGACAATAAGACCGTAAGATAGAAATCACTCCACTCATCTCTTTTACTATGTCTCTACTAATGGCGGACCACCAGTTCCTCAAAGGGTTGAAAGACTTGTGAATACAATGTGGGATATTGAAGTACTAAAGGGCGAAGTGAGAGACCTTCGTGAGTTGATGGAGAAGCTTACTGCAGAATTGTAGGAGTTGAGGGAGAGATTCCATGCCTACATAGAAGAAGTCATGAATGATGATGAAAATGTTGTTGGTGAGGGTGGTGGTGAGGGTGGTGATCCTTAGGTAGTTGGATCTTTTTTGTGTTTGTTAAGATCCTTAGGTGTTGGACCTTGTTTCTTTATTTATTTATTTTTATAACTTTTTTCCCCTTTTAATGAATGAATGAAAGAACTCTTTTGGTGTTGTCCATCATTTTTCAGTGCTTAATTTATTTATTATCTATTTGCAGAAAAAAGTAAAAATTAATTAATAAAATCAAAACAAATCTTTTGACAAGATAAGTCATGGAGAAAGAAAAATCTCTCCTATTTATCTGTTTGACAGAATAAGAAAGAAAATTTTGATTTATTTTGGCAGAACTTTTTTATCAATTTTGATTTAATTGGCAAATTTAATTTTTAAATTTTTGTAAATATTTTCATAATGATTTACTTGGCAGATTTCTGAATTTTGAAATTTAATGTGACTGTTCACCTCTAGAAAATGAAAGGACACATCTAAACAACTTACTTCAACCAACCAATGTGATGGTTCAAATCTCTCCTTTAAATAAGAAACCATAAAAATCAAAAAAAAATTCTAGTCTATAATCTCCATCCACCAAAATGTCTTCTTCAAATGAACCCTTATTATTTACGTTGTTCAATGCACAAATTACAGGAAGAAACAAAAGACGATTTCTCATAGAATGGGAGATCGTAGCACTAACAGAGGAAGTGAATGAACTTAAAGCATGTATTCAACAACTTATGGAAGACATATGGGAGTTGAGGCATATCTATTCCTACACACAAGATGCTAACGATAATAACGGATTGAGTGATAATCTTAAAGTTTATGCTGCTATCACTACTAGAAAAACAGGGAAAACCGACCTCAAAAAACCGACATCTAGAGGTCGGTTTTCCCTTAAAAACCGACTCACAAGCCCTAGTCGGGAAAGGCTTGTTTGGTTTTCTATACCGACATCGTGAGTTCGGTTTTAATTTTAAATCAAAAAATTAAGAATTTAATATATATTTTATTTTGTTTTATTTCCGACTTCCTGAAGTCGGTTTCTTTTAAAAAAAAATACTATTAAAATTTAAATAATACCGACCTCAAGAGGTCGGAATATCAGAAAAATAATAAATTAAAATTTCAGTAATACCGACTTTCGGTGGTCGGTATTGTTTAATTTTTAATTTATTATTTTTTGGTTTTCCGACCTCCGGAAGTCGGTATTACTAAATTTTTAATTTATTATTTTTTTGGTTTTCCAACCTCCGGAAGTCGGTATTACTGAATTTTTAATTTATTATTTTTTTGATTTTCTGACCTCCGGAAGTCGGTATTACTGAAATTTTAATTTATTATTTTTTTGATATTCCGACCTCTTGAGGTCGGTATTATTTAAATTTTATTTTCTTATTTCACGCGATTCCGACCTACTGAGGTCAGTTTTTTGGAAAATTTTATTCAAAAAACCGACTACCTGATGTCGGTTTTCTGGAAAATTTACCCAAAACACCGACCTCAGGAGGTCGGTTTGTTGTCGATATTTTACCATAAAATTGGCAGTAAATTGCTGCAATTTGAATTGCCCACCTGCATATTTGATAATGCATATATTCAACCAAAACCAGCTCAAATAGCTGTCAAGACGATATTTTTCTATATTTACGTTTCACTACTTCAAATTAAACTTAAAATACGATCAAACAATCTAAAAAGTGTACAAACTATATATACTAAGTCCAAAATGTCTAGTAGTTAGGTACAACTACTCATCATTAGCATCCTCATCCTCATCCTCATCCTCTTCACCCTCCTCACCCTCCTCACCCTCCTCACCCTCGATATCAGACTCATCCACTAGGCATCGACGTTTATCACTAGCACAATGAGGAATAATCTTTCCCGACTCAAAAATAGATTTTAACTGGGACTGAAGCTCCGCATACCTCTTGTTCTCTATCTCCTTTGATGCTGCAATCTGTGCAATCTGCTCGTCTCTTTTCTTCTCCCTTTCGGTTGATGCAGCAAGCTCGGCAGTGAGCATAGATATCTCCTCCTTCATTACAGACACGACCACTTTATCCACATTATCGAAGGCTGAAGATGATGGACAATAAAACCAGGGTTTCTTCTCCGCATAAGTCTTTTGTGTGTAACCATAGACTGAACCTCTTACTGGTTCACCCGCACTCTCTCGCCAAAATTGTTCTACTTGTTCATCTGTAAGCGGTGTGTCCTGACTTTCAGGAGGTTGAGTACTACGGTACTCCTGAATTCTTTGCACAAATGACTCCTATATTTAAATGAATAACTCTTAGCATATGAATATAATAGATAAAAGAAAAAAAAGAATAAAAAAAATAGTTTGAATGCAGTTCTTACATGTGTCTGTTGAGCACGTGGCTCACACCAACTTTCATCTGTGGAATTTTTTGGCGTCTTTGTGTGACAAACTTTGAATAACTCTTCTTGTGTTACAGGCCTACCCAAGTCTTTTTCCTCCAAACAACATGCATATAATGTGATTATTAATCTCCAAAAGCTACTTATCAAAAAGGATAATTTTATTTAACTGAATTAAGAAAATATACCATTCTCTTCTTTCTAGTAAGCTGGCTAATGGCCCCACCAGTGTGCAAAGAGCCGCCCTTATCCGATGCTCGAGCCTTCTTCCCGATCTCCCTTCTCTTAAGAAATTTTTCATCAGTTTTCCAGAAATTCAATAACTTGGCCCACATATCTGGCACCACAAAAGATGGAACTCTATTTTCTGCCCGACAATCAGAAAATAGGCCACTAAGCGCCTTCCCAGCTCTATATTTGAAGTTACTTTGAACTTTATTCTCATGCTCGGGAGCCCATACGTAATATTTCTGCAATAAAAAATAGTTAAATATTTATTCTAGAAATGTGTAGCGAATTTAAATGTATATAATGTGAATTTAATTGAAAAATATTTTTACCCTAAATTCTATGAAGATTTGTCCTTGGATATTAAGTGGTATCGAACCCCAAGTCGGGTACATATCATTATAAAATGATCCGATGCAATTAAGGATTATTTTTGTCATTCCTCCATCCGGAAATAACCTGCATAACAAGATTAAACACTTGGAATATAAATTTGCAAATTAAAAATTAAAAAATAAATATATATAAAAAAGATGTAATATAGTTGAATAATACCTATATCCTATAGGCTCGATGATGAGTCTCTGGGTATGGTCTCTATAGCCTGACTGTAAACCACCTAGCTGTGGACCATGTGCATCTGAGTGCTGGGTCGTGGGAGTATTAGAACTCGAGCCACCGGAACCAAGACGAAGACCTGAAAGTCCAATTGATCGACTAGCAGCACTGGACTGACTAGTGCTGGCTGATGGCAAGGTAGACTGATGACCAAGATGGGAATAACCCTGTAGTGTTTGGTAACCCGAAGTGGGTACCATGACGGGCAAAGATATAGAATGACCAGAAAGTGGAGTCACGCGAGTAGAGGCATTATGTGACTGATGTACCGAGTGAGTAGCTGAAAGTGAGGCTCGTGGTGAGATATAAGCTCGCGAGGGCTCATCAGCTATCACGACCTCAATGGGTCTTTCAGAAGTATTGAGCTTTTTTTTTTTTTGAATTGACGGGTTTCTTTTGGTTAACCTTGTTCTTATCTACCATCTATTAAAATGAAGGTGAAGTTAAAAGAAAAAACAGAGAAATGTAAAGGAAAAACTCTTAAAATGAAGGTCCAGTTAAAAACAACAACTTAGAAATGCTCAGGTTACTAATATTTTGAACAATAAACTTAACAACAAACACAATGACCAAAATTGAAAAAATTATTAGTATTCATTTATTCCTCATATATATATGACAGATTGACAGTACCAACCTAAAATTAATTGCAGTTATCTAAATCAACAGACAGAAGAGAACCAATAATGAACTGCAAACAAGAATTAATATAGTCCTATTGTTATAGCAGTTCCTTAAGTTGTTTTACCTTTTGAGTAGAGCTCATGTATCACATTAGAACAATATTCTTCTCTTTTTTTGTCTTCTTTTTTGTTTCTCTTTAATGTTGATGGATTATGAAGTCTTTTAATTGACAATGTATTTTATTTTAGATACATATAACACATGAATAATTACACATGCTATCATATTATATATGTATAGTACCAAAACATATTTGGTCACTAATAAGGGCTGAGATATATAACTCAGAACTTCAGACATGACTCTTGATTAAAGAACTATAATTGAAGATTACATTTTACAAATCTAAGAAGGCTGTAAATATTAAAAGAAATATCCTCTTCGGATTCAATAATTAAAAATAATGAATACAACATGCTAATTGCTATTCATCCTCTTCAGAAGTTTCGTCCCCATCTATCCATTCATTCTCTTCGAAAGTCTCCTCCTCAGTTGCCCATTCAACTTATTCATCTGTTGATTCATCCTCCTCGACATTTGGTAATGTTTCTAACTCTTCTCTACTAACTTCTTCTAAAATGTGATCAGGATGCTCCAAGTTGGTTTCTAACTCAACGTCCACTTCTTGGTGAACAATTGCTATTTCGTTTTGATAAGCAACATCCAACACATTCTCAACTTCCACCCGCCCCATAGGCTTAGTTTTGATTACAACCCACCAATCAGACTTGTCCCTACGCAACGGATAAGGAGCATAGTACACTTGCTTAGCATTCTGTGCAATAATAAAAGGATCATTAGCATGATAAGTCCTGGTGTGTTTGACTTCAATGATGTTATGTTGCTTAAGTTCTCTTGTACCTCTGTTTGGTTTTGGATCAAACCACTTGCATTGAAAAAGTACAATTCTTTTGATTGGCCAACCAGAATAGTCCACCTCTAGAATCTCCTGTAGCACGCCAAAATAATCAATGTTCTCATTTTGGTTTCCATCGCCACCTTTAACCCAAACCCCACTATTGTTAGTTTTTCTATTCTTTGAGTATTCCTCCATGGCAAATTTTAAACCATTTACATTATATTGGGACATTGTATGAACTTTAATCGGTCCCCAAGAAATATCCTTGAAAAATTGATCAAATGTGGCGGGATTTTCTGAATTGTAGACCTATATATGGTTAGTAAATTAAAAATAGTGTTAGTAGAAGGAAGAGAACTATACGTTGTTGTTATTATGTATATATTATAACACTTACCCAATCAGTATACCATGTTGTAAATGACAAACACACTTGATCATGGCCATATAGCTCCACAAAATAACTGTAGTATCACATTAAAAATATAGTTAATTTTCTTAATGAAATTGTAGTTGAATATGTTGTGTAAGTATTTAATTTCCTTACTCTAAAAAGGGCTGGACTTCTGGGCAATTCAGCAAGACATGTAGCGCTGCAGATTTTTTCTCCTTTTCGATAAGTATGCGCAATCTACGCCTTTTTGAACCCTTACCCGGCTGATTGAAGATTGATAATGGTTGTACTGCGGCATCAGTCCCGGCATCAGCGTGTCGATTAGGTCTGTTTCTCAAGTACGACACTTGATTATCAAAGTAGTAAGAACAAAAGTGGGTTGTTTCTCTAGCAAGATATGCTTCAACTATAGAGCCTTCCACCCTATTTTTGTTTTTGACACTCCTTTTAGACTTGCCACTGGTGCTGTAAAATTTTACGTTAGATATGTATATAATTGAAGAAATAAGAATAAATGTGTTGTAGTTACTTACCGCTCATAAGGATACATCCACCTATTTTGAACTGGACCTCCCAGTAGGGCTTCGTGGACAAGGTGAATGGGAAGATGTTCCATCGAAGAACCCAGGTGGAAGAATCTTCTCCAACTTATTACTGATAACAACAATATTTTCAGCCATCTTAATCAGATTTTCTACTCTCAATGTGCTGGAACACAAATCTTTGAAAAATAAACTGATCTCTGCCATCGGTTTCCATATATTTTCAGGCAATCCATTAAAAGCAATCGGAAGTAATTGTTCCAACAACAAAGTTACTAAACCTATTAATGTTACTATCAACTTCACCATGACTAGTCCAAACTGTATATCCTGGTTTAAAACCCTTGAACATAAGATGCATAGAAACATTCTCTGTTGTTTGATATCTCACGTTGCCACAGTTAATACGAGGACACCTAATCAACTTTGAAGTTAAAAAAGGCTCAAGTGTCTTTACATGATTTATAAAACGAGTGACACCTTTTGCAAATTCCCGAATCATACCCGTTCGACCTGGATTATTTCTATTATACATCCAACTACGATCAGGTTCCATCTACACAAACAATAAATCAAACTAGAGCTTAATTAAATCACATTTGAACTAATTCTAATAACTAAATCACACTTCACTATTTTAAGTCACTAGATCAAAATTTTAACTTAATACAAACTACACTTTACTTATTTTAAGTCACTAATTCAAATTTTAACTTAATAAACTTCATTATTTTAAGTCACTAGTCCAAAATTTTAACTAATACAAACTACATTTTACTTATTTTAAGTCACTAGTTTAAAATTTCAACTTAATACAAACTACACTTTACTTATTTTAAGTCACTAGTTCAAAATTTCAACTTACTAAACTTCACAACTTTAAGTTACTAGTTCACAATTCCAACTAACAACTAACTACATTTTACTTATTTTAAGTCACTGGTTCAAAATTTTAACTTAATACAAACTATACTTTACTTATTTTAAGTCACTAGTTCAAAATTTTAACTTAATACAAACTATACTTTACTTATTTTATGTCACTAATTCAAATTTTAACTTAATACAAACTACATTTTACTGATTTTAAGTCACTAGTTCAAAATTTTAACTTAATACAAACTACACTTTAATTATTTTAAGTCACTAATTCAAATTTTAACTTAATAAACTTCATTATTTTAAGTCACTAGTTCAAAATTTTAACTTAATACAAACTACATTTTACTTATTTTAAGTCACTAGTTTAAAATTTCAACTTAATACAAACTACACTTTACTTATTTTAAGTCACTAGTTCAAAATTTCAACATACTACACTTCACTATTTTAAGTCACTAGTTCACAATTCCAACTAACCACTAACTACACTTTACTTATTTTAAGTCACTAGTTCAAAATTTTAACTTACTAAACTTCACAATTTTAAGTCACTAGTTCACAATTTCAACTAAAAACTAACTACACTTTACTTATTTTAAGTCACTAGTTCACAATTTTAACTTACTAAACTTCACAATTTTAAGTCACTAGTTCACAATTCCAACTAACAACTAACTACATTTTACTTATTTTAAGTCACTAGTTCAAAATTTTAACTTAATACAAACTATACTTTACTTATTTTATGTCACTAATTCAAATTTTAACTTAACACAAACTACACTTTACTTATTTTAAGTCACTAGTTCAAAATTTTAACTTAATACAAACTACACTTTACTTATTTTAAGTCACTAGTTCAAAATTTTAACTTAATACAAACTACGCTTTACTTATTTTAAGTAACTAATTCAAATTTTAACTTAATAAACTTCATTATTTTAGGTCACTAGTTCAAAATTTTAACTTAATACAAACTACATTTTACTTATTTTAAGTCACTAGTTTAAAATTTAACTTAATACAAACTACACTTTACTTATTTTAAGTCACTAGTTCAAAATTTCAACTTACTAAACTTCACAATTTTAAGTCACTAGTTCACAATTCCAACTAACAACTAACTATATTTTACTTATTTTAAGTCACTAGTTCAAAATTTTAACTTAATACAAACTATACTTTACTTATTTTATGTCACTAATTCAAATTTTAACTTATTACAATCTACACTTTACTTATTTTAAGTCACTTGTTCAAAATTTTAACTTAATACAAACTACACTTTACTTATTTTAAATCACTAGTTCAAAATTTTAACTTAATACAAACTACACTTTAATTATTTTAAGTCACTAATTCCAATTTAAACTTAATAAACTAAATTATTTTAAGTCACTACTTCAAAATTTTAAATTAATACAAACTACATTTTACTTATTTTAAGTTACTAGTTTAAAATTTCAACTTAATACAAACTACACTTTACTTACTTTAAGTCACTAGTTCAAAATTTCAACTTACTAAACTTCACAATTTTAAGTCACTAGTTCACAATTCCAACTAACAACTAACTATATTTTACTTATTTTAAGTCAATAGTTCAAAATTTTAACTTAATACAAACTATACTTTACTTATTTTATGTCACTAATTCAAATTTTAACTTAATACAAACTACACTTTACTTTTTTTAAGTCACTAGTTCAAAATTTTAACTTAATACAAACTACACTTTACTTATTTTAAGTCACTAGTTCAAAATTTTAACTTAATGCAAACTACACTTTACTTATTTTAAGTCACTAATTCAAATTTTAACTTAATAAACTTCATTATTTTAAGTCACTAGTTCAAAATTTTAACTTAATACAAACTACATTATACTTATTTTAAGTCTTTAGTTTAAAATTTCAACTTAATACAAACTACACTTTACTTATTTTAAGTTACTAGTTCAAAATTTCAACTTACTAAACTTCACAATTTTAAGTCACTAGTTCAAAATTTTAACTTACTACACTTCACAATCTTAAGTCATTAGTTCAAAATTTCAACTAACAACTAACTACACTTTACTTATTTTAAGTCACTAGTTCAAAATTTCAACTTAATGCAAACTATCATTTACTTATTTTAAGTCACTAGTGCAAAATTTTAACTTAATACAAACTACACGTTACTTATTTTAAGTCACTAGTTTAAAATTTTAACTTAATACAAACTACATTTTACTTATTTTAGATCACTAGTTCAAAATTTCAACTTACTACACTTCACAATCTTAAGTCATTAGTTCAAAATTTCAACTAACAACTAACTTTTACTTATTTTAAGTCACTAGTTCAAAATTTTAACTTAATACACTTCATTATTTTAAGTCACTAGTTCAAAATTTCAATTAACAACTAACTACACTTTACTTATTTTAAGTCACTAGTTCACAATTTCAACTTACTAAATTTCAAAATTTTAAGTCACTAGTTCATATTTTCAGTTTATATGCATGATAATGATGTGCCAAACACAATCAGTAGCCCAATGGCTCACAAATAAACCTATCGGCCCTGCACATGCTTCAATCGCTCTACAGCATACATAACCAGCTCTATAATTGAGATATCGATGTCCGAGACTCACGGAAATTCCCAAATAACCCACCATCTATGGTCCAGAGGCATAATCAAGGCCACACAGAGCCACAAGGGTAATACTACCAACTAAAACGAATACTACAACCATAAAGCGGACAAGGTCTGGGATGCAAAGCTAATAAAATCCAACCCAAGGATGCTAATTAGTATTAAGTGTCAACACTAGATGGACACAAATTGATCTTGCAAGAAAATCAATTTTGTCATCAATAGGATCAACTAGTCTTGACACTTACTAATCAACCACATTATAATCAAATTAAAGACTAAGTGTCAACACTAGATGGACACAAATTGATCTTGCAAGAAAATCAATTTTGTCATCAATAGGATCAACTAGTGTTGACACTTATGCTAATCAAATACATTATAACAAATTAAAGACTAAGTGTCAACACTAGGTGGACATAAATTGATCTTGCAAGAAAATCAATTTTGTCATCAATAGGATCAACTAGTGTTGACACTTATGCTAATCAACCACATTATAACCAAATTAAAGACTAAGTGTCAACACTAGGTGGACACAAATTGATCTTGCAAGAAAATCAATTTTGTCATCAATAGGATCAACTAGTGTTGACACTTATGCTAAACAAACACATTATCACCAAATTAAAGACTAAGTGTCAACACTAGGTGGACACAAATCGATTCTTGCAAAGAAAATCAATTTTTTTTCATCAATAGGATCAACTAGTGTTGACACTTATGCTAAACAAATACATTATAACTAAATTAAAGACTAAGTGTCAACACTAGGTGGACATAAATTGATCTTGCAAGAAAATCAATTTTGTCATCAATAGGATCAACTAGTGTTGACACTTATGCTAAACAAATACATTATAACTAAATTAAAGACTAAGTGTCAACACTAGGTGGACATAAATTGATCTTGCAAGAAAATCAATTTTGTCATCAATAGGATCAACTAGTGTTGACACTTATGCTAAACAAATACATTATAACTAAATTAAAGACTAAGTGTCAACACTAGGTGGACATAAATTGATCTTGCAAGAAAATCAATTTTGTCATCAATAGGATCAACTAGTGTTGACACTTATGCTAAAAAAATACATTAACAATGACATGTCCTAGTTAAATGATAAATCCTAATTTAGTAACTAAAATTAACAAAGATAAACCCTAATTTAATAACTATAATTAATTAACAAGAAAATTAAAATTACTTACCTTGATGGACCCCCACCGGAGCAGCAACAGAGAAGGCGACAGGCGGCAGCGGCAGGCGATAACAACCTTCAGCAGCAGCAGCGGCAGCAACCTTCAGCAGCAGCAGCGGCAGCGGCAGGCGACAACAACCTTCAGCAGCAGCAGCGGCAGCAACCTTCAGCAGCACCAGCGGCAGCAATGTGCAGCAGCAGTGGCAGCGGCAGGCAACAACAACCTTCAGCAGCAGCAGCGGCAGCAACCTTCAGCAGCAGCAGCGGCAGCGGTGGAAGGCGGAGGAGGGGGGACGCCGGAGGGAAGGTTTTCGAAGGGAGGGGGCGCCGGAGGTGAGGGTGGTGGTCGATCGGGGAGAGAGAGAGAGTGTGTGAGTGTGAGTGTTAGGGTGTTAGGGTTTTTAGGTAATAAAAAAAAACCGACCAATTGAGGTCGGTTTTACTAAAAATTAAATTTTTAATAAAGTATCTTTTGATAAAACCGACCACTTGAGGTCGGTTTTTTTAAAAAAAATTAAAAGTAATGGATAATAATTATTTAATCATCAACATATTTCATAAACTCGGATACATTATTGATTCGTTACATTACTCAATGATTATGCTACTATACAATGTATTTCATACTACTTGAATGGATTATCAATCGATTAATTAATTAGCTTTTGAATACGTACTATATATGTACATCATGACTAGACGAGACATATATTTAAGACGACGGACCAGTAATATATAGGACTTGGTTAATTATATTACTCAACGATCGTTATCGTATAGTACCTCATATGTACGTAACACAGCGTATTCCACTAGCTACTTGGATGAATTGTCGATTAGTTAATTAGCTTTTGAATATGTACTATCTATATAAACATACATCACTAAAGACGAGACATATATATTCAAGATGATGGACCATTTAATATACAAGACTTGATTAATTATATTACTCTACGATCGTATATTACCTCATATATGTACGTAATACGATGTATTCCATACTACTTGGATGGATTATTGATTGGTTAATTAGCTTTTGAATATGTACTATATATATACGTACAATATCGCCACAAAAAAACATATATTCATGTTTCTTATTTATTTCCGCAGGCCCGTTTTAAATGTAGTGGTAAGGATTCTCCTATCTAGGTGCTCAGAGTAGGTGCCCACACGACCCAATATTTAGGTCATGACAATTTGGTACTAGAGCCTAGGTTACCAGTCTCCCAGTACAAGAGCAAATATTGAGTAGAGTCTTACGGATTGGTGTGTTGGCGTCCACATCTAATCTTCGAGAAGTTATGAAACATACTAGGAAATTGTCTCCCTTCTTTCACTCTTTTTGTGCGATCTGTTGCTTGCTTGTATGGGTTGAATCCAATTTGTATCTCTGAATTCCAATTGGTATCTCAACGAGGTAAAAGGGATGTCATTTGAATCCAGTTGAAATGGCACAAGCAAGAGAAGTTGGAACCGGGAAGGTTCCAATTGGTATCTTGACTTAGAGGCTATGCGAGTGCATGGATGGTCGGCTGACGGTCATTCATGGGGCGAATAAGAGGATAGGAACTTGACTTGATTGAGTGCTGAAGCTTGAGATTGGTGATTGTATGCATTGCATTACCTGTATGACTGCAAATGTGTGGTGTGTAATTGCTTTCCTTACTGTGAAAACCTTGGTCCAGGAGGAGTCATAACTTGGTTGTGTGTGATTAGTTTTAAGAGATAAATTGCTATGTGATTTAATTGAAAAAGTTTGTATTACATTTCAGGGATAGACTTGCCATTGGTAAATATGGTACAGGAACAAAAAGGGATTTATGACAGTAGGGAAACTCCAGCTTCAGGATAGTCGGGATTGGTTGGGAACCATGGGGAAAAAGGGGCTATTCGTGTATGATAGAGGGAATGTGTTGTTGTAAATAATTTTCTTGTGTGTTTCAAATGATTTTATGATAACGTGATGCTAAATTCTAAGTAATGCATTGCCGGGGTTGGTCTTGAAGTTATATTTAAGACCATGATGCGATTTCAGGGGTTAACGTTGATAACAGGGAAGGGAAAATGGGTGAATCTTGCAGAAAATTTCAGTTTTTGGGCTGCTATCGTCGGGGCCACCATAGCGAGACTGACCCGCTACGGTGATCCCTCTATAGCGGGAATTTCTCTGCTATGAAGGTGTTGCCGTAGCAGTGTGCAAGCCGCTATAGCGGGGAGGGAGGGACAGAATCCTGCCCTGTTTTTCCCTAGTTTGCTTTTTATTTTCGAGGTGTTTAAAATCGATAGTTGAGCTGTGAGCTACTACGTAAATCAAGAAAATTGTCGATAAGACTAATATAGCATGCATATAAGGTTAATACTGTTTAAACTAGCATCCACATGCTTAAAATAAAGGGATAATTTCAAAAAAGTACACTTAGTAAATATACATTGCAATTTCGTGGCCAAAAAAGTACATTACATTTATAGCCAAATCTGAATTTGGCCATAAGTGTAAAGTAACTTTTTTTGTATAAAAATGTATATATTTGTATATTATTATATATACAATACAATTTTTTTATTTTGGTGATTTGTTTGTTTCTCCCTAATCTATACAAACTTATACAATGTAGATACGTTATGTAATTATGTATATATAATGTTTAAATAATGTATCTACATTGTATAAGTGTGTATAATATGGAGAGGAAGAAGAAAATCACTGAAATATAAAAAACGGTATTGTATATACAACAATATACAATATAGTATACAAATATATACAACAAAACGTACTTCATCTTCTTCCTCGAATTCAAGAACCAAATTCATCCAAAAACACCTAAAATCTATACCAAATCATCCAAAAATTCACATTTATGCTCCTCAATACTTGACCAATCTTTTGCAATCATACCCACTCGAATCAAAACTTATTTACGAAAATTTAATTTTCAAATTTTGAAGCTTGGAGCTTCAATAATGGCTGAACATCCAAAATATTCATGCTATAGCTATGAAATTGTAATGTGAATTTGCTATATGCTTGGTCTATGAATTTTATAGACCCATATTCCCTTAAATATTCATTAGTTGTAGCAATATGAACAACTATAAAGATTGAATTGTGTGTGTGTGTGAGAGAGAGAGAGTAAAATTTGGCTAAGGATGTAAAGTAACTTTCTTTTTCTATAGGCGTTCGGCCATTTTTTGTAAGAGCTTAAAAAGTTGGCCATATTTTGCAATGTAAGGTTGTCACATGCACTTTTATGTAATTTTTCCTAAAATAAAAGGGGAAAAGGAAAGGGGTAACAATGTCTAGTACATTCCCCAAATGGGGGAAAAACCCAAGAACATTAGTAATATATAATAAGGGGGGAGGTACTAACCGGATGCCTCATCACCATCAGGGGATGTGGGAGCGGGGTCCTCGGCCTCAACATCACTCAAGAAGGGGAACTCCTGCAAGTCCTCTGGCTCAAGTTGGGGAAGCTCCTGATCGGGGATAACACAAGTGAACATGACCTTTATGGTCTTCCACATTCATGCAAGCATGCGGTCCAAGGAATGCCTCTTCCTCTTCTCCTCATTGATCTCCCTATGGAGTGCTGTATAGTCCTGGCCAGGGGGAGGTGGGGCTGCAGCTCCGGCAGGGGCACCCTCTATGAATCGTCTGACTACGGCCAGGTCCTTCTCTAGGCGGCTGCTAGTTATCGGAGGCTGGGACCAGGAAAGAGAGGCAGGATCATCATCATCATCATTTGTGCCCTTGGTAGTTGGGCTTCTCCCTACTTCGCTCACTTTCCTCTTTTTGTTTCCCTTGGGAGTGATCACCTTTACTTGGAGAGGGTTAAAGGGGGCATCCATCTCCACCTCCATGTCGTATTATCCTCAGGCACATGGAAGCGCCTGCATAGCTCGGACACTAGACCAGGAAAGAAGGAGGCCTTCTTGGGACCCTGGTAGAAGTCCTTCCACTCTAACATAATATGTGCCCCCATATTCAGCTATAAGCCCTATATAGCACAAGACACTACCAAGGCTCGAGGATATGTCACATTAGTATTATTCCCGACAAATGGATCCTCGGAGACACAAAGTTCATCCACCTCCTAGCATCAGCAGTAAAGTAAGTACTAGTAACTCCCTCAGTGTTGGGCCAGTAGACCTGGTCCTGAACCCCTCCTAAATTAGTGTATCTCACAGCCGCCTCATATACATCTCCCGGAGTTTGGTCTCATATGCAACATTCAAAATACGAGGCACTCCTAGCACCTCATTGACAGTCTGGACATCCACGAGGACATCCACTCCTTGGATGCAAATAGTGAAATTGGGTTCATCCCAAAATACGGTGGGGAGTATGGCATAGAACTCTCTAACCCAGCCTGAATGCCCAGAAAGAAGAGCCTCTTGGGCCCTAACCAAACTCCTAAAGCCAGTTATAAAATGCCCCAGCCTGTTTTGCCACACCTCTCATGTTAAAAGCCCTCTCGTAGAAAAGGCCAATCCTCCGGTAGTCCCGAAACCTCTTTTGACTAGCATCATCAGGGAACCTTTTGTAAGGTTGGATATGTTCTTGGTTGGCATCCATGGAGTTGTTAAGTCTGCAAGTTTAACAAGGGGTGAGATTAGAACTCGTAAATATGCGAGGAAATATCATTTCAAAGAATAATCAAATTTTTGGACCCTACCTAGGAGGCTACTGCCTGCGGCCTCCCATACTATAGCAGGCTGTCATCCGCTATGATGATAGCGCTATAGCGGGAATTTCTTCATTATTGCGTAACTGCTGTAGCGACCTTGCTCCGCTATAGCGGTCTTCATCATCCCAAATTTTCAAGAGGTGCATCAATGGTTCCTCTTGACCTAAAAGTCTATTTTTAACATTCCAAGTTTTGATCAGTGTTTCCAAAGTACTCTACTACTATTTCATGCAAAAATTTGGGTATTATAACTCCTAAAAATCACCCAAATCATCATTTTTCAACAAGAACAACCCTTCACCTCCCCTACCACTTTGAAACCATTTTGGGCCAAAAACCCCGTAAGCCGTATGCACAGAACGCTGTGGCAGCATTGTAAATATAAGAGAAGCATCCATGCTTTGGGAATCCGACAAAATCAAAACCAAAAATTTCAAATTTAAACCAACATAATATCTATTGTATCCACCATTTTTTACCATAAAATTATCATTATTTGTGCAATGAATTAAGAAAAGTAAGGGGGTATGATTATTACCTTGATTTTTTGATGTTAGGAGCAAAATGATCGGGAGGAAAGTAGTGTTTTCGGGTGAAAATGGCGGAGAATGGGCATGGAACCTATTTCTCACCCCTTTTAAGCTATTGCCAACTGCTATAGCAGTCAGCCTTTCGCTATAGCGGTTATTCCCGCTATAGCGAGGTGACAGGTCACTTGGGGAGTGAAAAGGTTCTTTCCGTGTCGTTTGAAATTCTTTCGCTTTGGTATTCTTACGAGTCCCCAAATTTCTCGAGCATTTGGGGGAAGGGATTCTATGGCTGAACGATACCAAATTAATTTTTGATTGAGTTGGGTACACCTATAAAAGGGGAAAGTTTTGATATTTTGCGAAGAGGTATAATTACGCTGTCAAGATGGGGCCATGGGATTCCCAAACTAGTTTCTTCTTTACTCTCTACTTACAAGATCGTTCAGGGATGAACGATGGGTAAATTGGTATCGATTATAATGACATGTTCAGTCGTTATTTAAAAATCACATTGTTGCCGGTTGCCAGAACAATTGAAATACATTTTAAATTTAATTTAAGATGACACGACAAAAATTTAGATTTAGAAATTGTCCGAGCTAACATTATCCCACTACAGCGGGAGCGCCACTGCTGTAGTGGCCGACAATCCACTTTCGCGGGTTGATAGAGGTAGTAGCCAGAAAACATAGATTTTATATTGGAATCCTTCTCTTCAGTTGTAAAAGATGAGGGTTGCTCCCAAAAACCTTCCTAGGCTGCTTCAGATCTTGGGAGCAATGGAGAGGAAGAATTTCTGTGTGAATAGGGTAAAACCCATAGATTTCCGGCTGACTTTCCATCAAGATTTGCCTTCACAGAGCCAAAAGTTTGTGTTTAAAACTCTGCAGCAGATGCTTGGTGTCCAGGTAGGCTAGGCTTAACTGAGTAGTATACACCCTCTTGATTTCATAATATCTTGCAGAATGATGGGAGATTTCATGCCTAGGACTTTAATCACGGAGTCTTGAGGAATAAATTATGGGTTGTATGGTTGATTGAGATTGAGTTAACGTGTTATGGGTAATGTGACCCGGTCCTTGTGTTGCCTTTAATATTTGATTCTACATTTTAGGGAGACTAGATTTTTGAGTGGTATCATTGTACCAGAATGTTTGGGTATGAATGGATTACTAGATTGTAGCGGATTACTGGGAATGTTTTTAATTAAGGGAAATGGATAAACTAGGGAGGTACGGAGTACTTAATGTCGGGGATGAATTCCCTAATTGTGTGTACTCTTCTAAAGAGGTTTAGGATTAGAAGAAAATGAGTGTGTGTGGTTAGTTGAATAGTTTGAGGGTTGGTTTTCGGACAGGTCATTAAGGTTGGAATGATGAGCCAGGTCTATTGGGTAGATGATGGTTGATTGTTTTCCATTTACGATATGTGTGCATTGTTAACTGTTGTTTTAGTATTGTCTGCACATTATGGGGTTTAGGGAACAAAATTATGAATGTTTATGATATCCGGTTGTCAATCATGTGAAATGAACTATGTTAATTACTTAGTGGTTTTACAAGAGTGGTTGTGTTCATTATTGTGGATTGATTGGTTGTCTGTGACATTTGGATGGCTCAGGTACCATGCCTGGTACAACTAACTGGTTGGCTCATGTACCACGTCTAGTATGGGATATCTATTGGTTGTCTCGGGTACCACACCTGATACATATTCTAATATAGTTTGCTCGGGTATTATGCCTGATACAAGTTTGATTGTGCAATGTTTGATGGTTCTATGAGTGGACTGAGTTTGTTGTGTTAAATGCAGGGGTGGTTCTTGTGTAGATCAAGATTCTATGTTAACACTGTAAATGATGTCTTAGGGATCCTTGGGTAGTCCGGGCACCTACAACTTGTGACTTAGATATACTTGGTTTGTTTACTTGTGTAGGTTGGACATACTTCTAGTAGAAGAGCCATAGTTGTTGACTGAGACAAAGTGTTGGTAGTCTTGTTCTTGACTTTAGTTGTCAGATTAAAGACTGGAAGTCTGGTTATACTTAACGATTTGGATTGTATAATTCTGTCAAAGAGGCTTAGGCATGTCGGTGGGGTGGTTGAGTCATGGTGGTAAATCAAGGTGTTGTAGGTTATTTACCACTTGGATAGTAGGTGTGGACAGTATATGTGATTGTTGAGATTGGAACCCACAAGAGATATATAGTGGTAGATAAGTTGGGTAGGCTTGGGAAGTCTTGGTGTTATGAGTACAAATCGGTTACGATCAGGATAGAATGGTGGGAGGCCTCTAATTGGTAGAGTTGGCAGCGGAATGGAGTAGGAAGGCTTGGGAAAGAATGTATAGGTTCATAGATATTATACTGTGGTAGTAAAGGTTTTTGATAAAGGACTGGATTTGTAACTTCATATTGCATGCTTCTTTGAATTTTTACATGATATTATATGGTGGATTCGGGTTGAACAATGATGCCTATCAATACGTGTTATTTGTACTGATACTACTCTTACTATACTTTTTTGGGGTATAGTCTGATTGTAGGATCAGTTGTTGTTACTCGGTGATGCGGATAGCGTTGTTACTCGGTGATGCGGATAGCAATCTCCAGCAACTTTTACTCCTCGTTTCTATGATGGGAGATGTGTCTGTTTTCGTACTTTGTATTTTTCCTTTGAAGCTCTTGTACCTGTTTAGGCTAGTTCCTAGGGAGAATTTTACCTAATTTTGTAAAAGTTTTCATTGTACTCAAAGTTTTTGTAATTGTTTTTAACTATTAAAGGCAATCTTTATGTTTCTTATTTATTTCCACATGCCCATTTTAAATGGGTGGTAAGGGTTCTCCTATCTAGGTGCTTAGACTAGGTGTTTGCACAGCTCGGTAGTTGGGTCATGACAAAAGTGACCCAAAGCGAACCCTTGATCTGGCATAAGCTAAGCATTCTGATTAATATCAATAACTAGGCGGAAGCTAAAATGAATTTAAATTTGCAAGTTTAGAAATACTGACTCAAAATCTCTGAATAAATCTATATGAGTCTGAAATGTAAAATGATTGAATAAGCTGAAATCTAACTCTATGTCTAAAATATTCTACTACTGATGTGTTGCTGGGATAATCCCCCAGCTAACTCCAAAATGCTGAAATTAAATGACTAAGCAAAAAGCAACATGAACTACATCCTCAAATGATGAGGACTCACCACTGGCTATCACTGGGGTGGCGCTGAGTCAAACTGATCACGAGACTGAATCTGAGAACTTGAACTTGCATCATGATAAGATGCAATATATAGAGTATGCGTCAATACTTTGAATGTATAGAGCTTGCGGGATTTGCAAGTAACTGAACAGACTAAAATACTAACATGTTATTTAAAACTGTGAACTAAACTATAGTACATAGGCCCAAAATATAAGCATGCATAAAAATCTTGAATGCAAGAATGATTTGAAAAAGAAACATAATGAAAAGCTATAAAAACTGAACTGTAGGTCCTAGTACACACTACTGAATCTAATTATGTAGGAGAGCCTGTTAACCGACATAAATCATGTGAGCTAAACATGGAGTTCGATATATACGCCCCATCAAGAGGACCCAATGTACCTTGCCAGGGTATGATGCATGACTGGCGTGATCACTAACTGAGGCCTAATGAGGGGCTAAATAATCCTAGAGGGACTGATGTGCCAGGATTTGATGGCATTTTCGACGCTTAAAATGAAGAATTTTTGGGAGTTCTTAAGTACATTTTGTTAGATTTAATGTCATTTGTTACATGTAGAGGGAAAGGTATGAAATAGATGAAGATTATCAAAGTTATGCAGTTTTCAGGGTAAAACACAGGCCACCACAGGTTTCACACTCATGACGGCCTGTGGGGCAGGTCGTCGGAACCCAGCAGTAGAGAAGCCAAGGCTTTGAAGCCTGACGGGATGCTACGGCGCCCGTGGGACACATGATGGGATGTCGCAGCACCCATCGAAACAATCCAGGGAAGCAAGCAAGAGTTAAGGAAGGGCGATAGGCACCCACGACGCCCGTGACTGTCACGATGCCCTGTTGCTCTTTCCCGTGGAAACTAGGCAGGAGAACTGGAGAGGAACCAAGTACAAGCGATGAGATAGACGACGGGCGTCGCAGGCTCGACGTCCCATCACCTCAGCCTTTGAGATCATGGAAGTGACATGAAATTTAAGACTTAAAGATGGCCGACAGGCACCCACGACGCCCATCGCACCCACAACGGCCCGTGAGGCAGCCCGTCAACACTATCGCGTCCAACTTCTCCTAGTTTTGTTAGGATTTGGTTTCCTTGTCTATAAATACTTCCCCTTAGGTTTTATTTAAGAGGTTATGCATTATTCTCGAATAGTTAGTCCTTTGTTATTTTGGTGTTGACATTAAACACAAGTGCTTGATTAATTGAAGTGCTCTTGATACTTTTCTTCAAGATTCTGGATTTCTTTGCTTTAACTTGTAAGTATCTACTGATGATTGCTAAAACAACCATTATTTGTGTATTTATGATCATGAGTAGCTAAATCCACAACTAGGGTTGTGGGAACCATGAAGGATTAACAAAGTAAGAAAAGTGCTTATAATTCTAGGTCAATATTTATGCATGTATTGTTCCTCCCTTCGTATTGATTGCTTTCTAGCGGTGTACAACGTTAGGACTCGCCTTATCCTTACTTGTCGGACCAAAGAGGTAAAGGATGGGAAAATAGTTGTTTAACAATAGAGATTTGAGGCTACCAACCCTCACTAATAGCTTGACCTTGTCCGGGAATAACTAATCTGGGACTAGGGTAAGGGTTAGAAAAGCACACACCCGCGGCTGGACCAAAGCGTGTGGTAAAATTCATATAGTTGCCGGAACAAGGAGTTAGATGAACCCAACTTACCTATTTTGCATGCTAAGTATCAAACTAGTTTAATAAGTACAAAAGCCTTACTAAGTTATGATCTCATGGGGAACACTAACCTAGTCGCTTCTATTATTGATAACAACTGTTGAAATCGACTTCGGTTACTTGTTTGCATTCTAGTTATGACTACTACTTGTTACTATTAAACCCCTCCCCTTTTGAGGGAAATAAATGACTAAGATCCTGAGTAAACATTAATCGATCATACTCCTACCATATTCTCTGTGAGATCGACCCCAACCTTTGTTGGGTTCTATATTTGAACAGCGACCATTTACGCTTCTAAAAGGAGGTGTAATTTGGGCGCTTCAAATTTTGGCGCCATTGTCGGGGAATACGGTTTAAGATTAAGAGGGATTGTGTTTATTTCACTTTTAGTCCTTATTTCCTAATTTTATTTTTTTTGTTGTTTTTGTTTTGTTCTCCAGGTTGCACACTTGTATATGCCCAGTACAAAGAGTCAAGGAAGTCCCTTGATCCCATACGATCCTGAGCTCTCCCAAACATTAAGAAACATGGCCAAAGAGGGAGAACGGGAGACACAGGAACAAACCACAGATCAGTTGTTGGCTGAAGAGAAGCAATGGAAAAGGGATGGAGAAGATGCTCTTGCTGCTGAAGATGCTGCAATTGCAGTAGACCTCGCAGCTCAAAATACAACGGCTGAGCAAGCAAGGCAAGCACGACAAAAAGCTGCTCGTCAAGCTGCACTAAATGCTCAAGCAGAAGCAGACGAGGCAGCCTACCAAAATTTGCGTAGAGGATCAGTCATTCCATGACAGAATAGGGGTCGATAGACACAGCAGCGCAGGCAAGCCCCTCGCTATTCTAATGACCTCTAATGAACATCTAACCTTCATCAATAATCTAATGGTAGTAATAACTTTCATCTTATTAATGATCTAAATTAATGGTAGAGAATGGCATATAACCAAAGGATATAGAGTTGATGATGACTCAAGCTTGAGTTTCCAGACCCAACGCTTTCAAAGCTCTCACGGTTGCAGATGGCGATGTTGTCTCTGCTATCATGGAGCTTACAAGTTCGGCTGCTTTACAAAGATTCTGAGCAGTGCTTTCTTTGAAAATATTGAGGTCTCATGAGTTTTAAAGATATTTCCTTTTTATCTGTGTGTAACTTTCATAGAATTAAAGATCCAAATTAATAGTAGAGACTGACATAGAACCAAAGGATATAGAGTTGGTGATGACTCAAGCTCGAGTTTTTAGAATCCCCTCATTGAAAAAGAAAATAACAAAAGAAGAGAGATTATTGTTACAAATGAAAGGTAATTTATGATTATGCGCACTTCAGTAACTATATATTAAATTTGGAGAATATTCAATACATGCAGTATGTTTTTTATAAATACACACAATAGGCTATTCGATACCTTTGTAGATTGAAACACATAAGCCAAGAATAGGTTTATCATCTTTCAGCATTTCCAGAAATGCACCTTCATTTCCACTAAATCTCCCCATAGAATAACATGTGTATGTTCCAGGCTGAATTTTCAGTTTTGGGTGAAGGTGGATGTTGAAGGGCTGAAGTATTCTAGTTAATTGCATCTCCCTTGATTTCTTATATGATGGTATGGAATGGATTCAGGTCGACCGATGATGCCTATCACTACGTGTGTTTGTACTGATTCTACTCTTGCTATACCTTTTTGGGTATAGTCTGGTTGCAGGATCGGTAATGTTTCATAGGTACATGACGACAGTGATCTTCAGTAGCTTCTACTCTTTGTTTTCATGGTGGGAGCTGTGTCCTCTTACATTTTCTATTTTTACTCCTTTAGTAGATCTTGTACCTGTTTAGACTAGATCCTAGGGAGGGTTGTTTTCTAGTTGTAAAAATGGTTTACTGCATTCCTTGTAAAGGGTTTTCCTGAGATAAAAGGTTGTAAACATTTTCATCTATAATAAGGAAGTTATCTATGGTTATACCTTGTTTTTCCGCAATTACCTGTTGGATCAGGTGGTGAGAGTTCACCTATCTAGGTGCTTAGAATAGGTGCCCGCATGGCCCGATAATTGGGTCATGACAATAAAAGGTTTGGATGCCCGCCAAGTGTACAGTTGCTAAAAGCATTAATTAAACGCATCACGGAAGCCAAGGCAATCTCCTCAACTCCCTAAAAGGTATTAACTCAAAACCAATCATTAATTAATATCAATAAAATATCTTCAAGCATAAAGAAAGAGGGGAGGAGAGAGAAAAACAAAGGTTTTTTTTTCTTCTTTTAACAAAAAATAAATATACAAACTTTCCCCTCCCTCCCCCCTACAATAAACCTGGGGCACCAAAAATGGTAGTAAATAGATGAGTTGGTTATTCAGCCTCGTTAGCACACTTGGGCTTGAACAAATCTTCCTCTGAGAATGAAGGTTCCGTGTTATCTAACTCAATATTGTCAAAACAGGCAATCAGGTCTCGATACTTGGCGATCTCTTTCTCTAAGTCCAAATCACCCATTTTAACCTCACGGAAGACACATGCGTGGGTAAATTGAGCATCCTGCCTTTTAGTTAAATCGAGTCTCTCTTTAGCAGCTCTTGTTTTTGCCACCAAGGCATTCACCTGTCTCTTAAGGTGGCAGATCTTGGTCCTTGTCACCTATGGTTGACAAGAGGAAAGGCTTCCCTGGGGAATGAAGGGCGCGAGTAATAAGTATGAATCTGTCGCTGAAGTTCATCCTGCTTCTTTAGCAGATGACCGATTTAGTTGGAACAAGCAGAAATCTCCTGAAGAAAAACATCCACTTGGATGGCTCGTAGGGTGGCATCCTTCAGATAGTTGTCCCTTATATAGCAAATCGTCTGCAGCTTTGCCGTGAGTGTCTCACATCTAGCATTCGGGTGTCTAATACCTCGCCAAAGTTGGCCGACCCTCGAAGGATGGCCAGAGAATCCTCTAAGCTAGTGAGCCTAACCAATAACTTTTTCTTTACTGCCACTACTTGCCAAGTGGCTTCGGCCATAGTAATACTTGCCTCAGAAGAAGGAAGATGGCGATTGGTCAAAAGGAAAGGGAAAGAGAAAAATAGAGAGAAGTAAAACTCACCCTTATAGAATAGTGAGTGGCGTCATTCACCAAGCACTCAATAGAGGCTTTTTCCATCTTCTGGCGGTCTTTAAGGGATATAGTGACACTCAAGTAGTCGATCACTCCGACCAGCCTTGAAAGGAGGCTTATTTCTTTTTGGGATGATCAATAACGCCTCACGAGTGTCTTCAGGCTCCCCTAAAGCTTAGGCTCTTTCTTGCAATAAGATAGGGAGCCAGTCGGCTAGAAGTATCATTGGCAGTGAAGATTAGAGAAAATATGGCCCAGGGAAAGAACGGCATGCTCAGGAGGAACCTACTCCTGCCACTTCACCCTCTATCAAAGGAGAGGTTCTGGCCGCATTAGGTCCGATAGGACTGGGAGTCTTCCTTTGAGTCAAAAAAGGCCCTCTACAAAGTCTCTCTTAACTCCCACAAGAGATGGCGGTCTCACAAATATCGCTAGTAACATTTGTTGTAGGAGCATCAGGTTCATTTGGTAAATGGTCAAGGCTCACGTAATCTAAGGTACAAATATGAGGAGCCTGGTTGAAGGGATTGAGAGCCAACGCCTGGGGTGTGAGTATTACAAAACTTGACTTTAATCTTGTAACACGAATCCATTAAGGGGTGCTCAGAGAGTACCTTAAAGGAAACAGATGGGGTTACAGGAAACTCACCAAGGTCGTGATTCTTCCCTCTCCAGCCATGTTGAATGGATAGAGCGGGTCAAGTCCAATCACCCACGATAGTGTTTTCAAGGATACGGGCCACCCAGAGGTGGAGGGTATCCACTTACTCCGAAAGATCATCTTTCAGAGATAGGTACCACTGAGGAGTTGTGAAAGAAAAAATTGGAGGAATGAGCCAAAGCAAGAAGACAAAGAGGAACAAAAGAGGGCAGAATTTACAAGTACTTACGATAGTATTCCAAGGAAAAGGTGTTAGGGCCCTAGGGAGCTTCTCTAAGGGCACAACAAAAAAGCGATCAGTCCACCCACGATCTAGAGGATCATCCAAACTGCCTATAATCACTTTCCTTCTCCAGAGGATTAACTTGATTAATCCCCTGCAAGAATCGAGGAGAGTAAAGTAATAAGAGATATGTTAAGGTAAAGCTAACACGCGATGTACGAGCGAGGGCTTGGAGGCAGGCAACAGTCTGACATACCCTTGGGTTTAGTTGACCAAGGGACAACTTAAAGGTATTGCAGACAAAATTGATAACCTCATCGATAGGGTCACCGAATCTGACACTCATAGGGTACGTGCAGACAAAGGACACCCCTGGGTGGCTAGAGGCAATGCTATCTGTAGGAATGAGGGCCCTTACTCGAATTCCACTTTCAGCCCAGACGCAATCCTTGATAACACTAAGAATAGTATCATCTTTTATGAGGGATCCCAATGTGTATATTGGCACAAGGGACTAATGGCTTGGTTGTACAGTGAAATCGTCTGGGAACTTGAAGTTGGTGGGCACTATATAATCACCACAAGGCTCACATAGGGAGGAAGATTGTCCTTTCTTGCTTGGGGTTGAGCCAGATCCTAGAGATGGATCCTTCATTTTTGTCATGAATAACAAAGGTTGAAACAGGCAAAAATAGGAAGAGCTCATTTCCAGCGAAGGAGTAAAGAAGACAAAAGGGTAAGAAGTTTGAACAAGTGAAAAGAAGATGAAACAGCGGCCTGTGGAAAAGAGCTTTTTCAGATATAGAACACGAGGAGGAGGATCCAGTGGGTAAGAAGATAATTAATCACCAACAGACACGTAGAAAGGAAGAGACAAGAGAAGAACTGACTGTGATGTTTTGGGTCATTTTTGCTCTTCCTCCTCTGGCCGCAACAAATATTGCGCCCAAAAGATGGAGGGATTATCTGTATGGGGCAAAACTGGCTTCAATATGAATTAGGCCGAATGGGCCAAACTGGATTGAGTATGAGACGAACTAGCCCACGATAGTGTCATCTCGAGAATGAGCCCGACACAAAGAAATGGCTTCTCGGGCAAAAGCAAGGTAGCCCGAGAAGGCCAGTGAGCGACTGCATGCAAAGGACAGACAAGAGGACAATGTGCCAGGTTATTCAGAGGCGCGGGAAACCCTTGGCAGACCGCGTCAGACGCGGTATATTGGACAAGCGGCATCCAACAATTCGAGGACAAGTGGCTTACATCTAGTGGACACGATACTATTGGCCTAGCAAGATAGTATTATCCTTTCGCCTGAAGGAATGCCTAAATAGAGACCCCCACTTTCATTGTAAAGGATTCAATTTATGTTAGCTCTAGCCCTAAAGCAATAAAATATATTTAATCTTGCTCTTAAGCTTGCTCTGTCTTTCTCTTAGTTTTCTTACTATTTCATTGTTATCGCACCTGCTGACTCTTTGTTTACGACCACGACTCGTCCATAGTTAGAAGGACTGAAGGCCTCACCGGCATCTCAGATTTGTTCTTTATTGCTATCTTACTGGTTTATTGTGTATTTCATTTATGATTATTACCTTTTATAAACTTACGTCTCTAACAATGAAGCTAAGATCGCAAGCGTGCTCTTGACCCACAAACATATTTAACTGTCCCAAATCGACGGTAAACATAAATGTTTACAAAAAAAAATCTTTCTTTAGAAGAATAGCTAGCTAGATGGTCTAAGGTATGTGCTCATATTGATCTTACAGTAATCGCGTTTACTTATTGGCCAACATCGTTAAAATTTCAATTCACATATAATTTACAAGCTAATTAAAATTAAATTTTAAATATTATTAATGTGAATAAATTTTTATATTATCGGGTCACTCAAAGGACTATGAATAAACCTAACAAAAGTGTTATTCTCTAAAGAGGAGCATATGTTTTTCATATAAAAGTAATCAAGTAGTGGATATTATCTTTCAGTCGAAGATAATTTTTGCCTCACCCATGATAAAAAATTTCATAAGGGAGCTGTTGAGTGTTAACTACAAATTTAATTATTATAGAAATTGAGATGTCAGAAGGAAGTTACTTATCATGCACACTACAACAAAATTTTCAACTTTAGGGTACACATTGTTTGCCTTATTTCAGGTTTAAAAAAGAAAAGAAAAGAAAAGAAAAGCAAGGTTCAGACCGACGTGGAATCTGATTTTAAAAGTAGTGATACGAATCAATCCGATTAAAAATGGCTACGTATAGAAGCCTAATATAATATAGTGGGTCAAAATTATTTTTGAACTATGCGAAATAAAATATATAAAGGGCAGCCTGGTGCACTAAAGCTCCCGCTATGCGCAGGGTCCGGGGAAGGGCCCGACCACAAGCGAAATAAAATATATATATTTTTTATTTATTTTTGGTATCAAAAATATCCCTTCCGTCTAACTAAAAGACCACAAATACCCTCCCTTTTAACTAGTCATTAGATCCTACTTGACATCCGACATGTCAAAAAATTGCCCACATGGCTATCCACCAAGACAATCCAACATGGCTAAAACGCCCTCCCCTTTAAATTGATGTCTTTCTCTCCCATTAAGAGCCCTAATTTCAATTTTTTTTTTCCATTCCTAAAAAAAGTTTTCTTCCCCACTAAATTAAATATGACAAACCGTTTAATAATATTGTTGGATAAAAATACATGTTCAAAAATTCAATCCAACATTAATTATTTCCATATATTAAAAAATCAATTAGACAATTTTTCAAAAATGCATGTTCACTACGTTAACAACCGTTCTTCTCACTCTTTAATCTTTGTAAGAAAAAGAAACTCCCTTCTTCAAAACAAAGTAGTGATTCTTCACATTTATTTCACTTTTTCTCAAAGAAATCGTCTTAATTTTGCTTCTTCTACAACCCCTTTTTAAAATTCTACCAATTTCTTCCTTAATAGTGTGTAATTTTCTTGCTTTTTGTATCTGTAAATTTCATTTTGGTCCATTTTGATGATGTTTATGTATGGGATAGTGAAAAAGATACCTTTTTTTTAAGTGACGGGGTGTTGATTTTTTTATTTTTTTGTGATGCATTTTTCAGAATTTTATTATTTCGTTTTCTGTAAAATTTCATCTTGGTCCATTTTGATGATGTTAATGTATGGAATAGTGAAAAGTTTTTTAAAAAAGTGATGGGAAGAAAGTTTTTTTTAAGAAATGGAAGAAGAAATTTAAAATTAGAGTTCTAAATGGAAGAGAAAGACATCAATTTAAAAGAAGGGTATTTTAGCCATGTTGGACTGCCTAGGTAGATAGACATATAGATAATTTTTTGACACGTCGGATGTCATTTAGGATCTAGTGGCAGTCCGTTAAAAGGGAGGGCATTTGTGATCCTTTAATTAGACAGAAGAGGTATTTTTGATACAAAAAATAAACGGAGAATATATATGTTCTATTTTGCATAGTTCTAGAATAATATTGGACATTTCCGTATAATATATCACTTACCTTCAATTACCGAAAAGTCCTTATAACTATTAATATTTATATTTTCATTCTAGAAAGAATATTTTAGAGAGGGTTGAACCCTGAAAGTTCAGTCGTCTCTCTGAAACGGAAGGAAAGTTTGACGGAGCTCAAGGCTACAACTTGAGGCGACATGTTGTATGAGTCAAAATTCAAATTTGAAGATGTTGCCGATCTCATGAGCCATGACAAGATGGCTAAGGTATGAGAATCGGACTTAAAACCTGCAAAGAATTGATTCTCTCTATATCCATGTGAAATAAGGGCAAACTCGAGTAGGGATTTTCAACTTGTGGATAGACCTCGATTTGACAAATGGAACGATCGAGATCGAAGCCACAATACAAAGAGGTGGTGAGGATCTCTAACTCGTTTACGCAGTAGAAGATGTCCCCAAACTCTCGGAGGATTGTTTTAATATCAAGTCCGGTTCAATTCGTCTCGACAAAATTGCTAGTACTCCACTTCTTCTTTTTTTGGGTTAAAGCTAGTAGCCTAGTACTCCACTTCTTTATTAGTCATTCGTGTATTTTGATTATATATATAACGTATAACCGTGTCCAAATTTATAAGTTTTTAAAAAGTTGAGCTTTTACGTATTTATTTTCTACTATGCATGATGTGGTTTGGGATAGCAACAGTACTAGATTTAACTAGTAGACCTAGCCTCATACTTACTGGTACATGCAATATGGATATTAGGTATTTAAAATATGACAGTCATGAAAAATATATTACATAAACTTACTTCAGCAGCAAAAAGCATAATTAAAAGATTAATTTAAACATTTATGAATAATAAAATATTTAACATCAAAAACAAATATTAGGGAGCAGACTACCTACAAATTAGACAGAAAAGTTTACTCCATCCGTCTCAATTTATATGACCTAGTTTGACTTAGCATGGATTTTAAAAAAAACAAAAGACTTTAGAAACTTATGGTCTAAAATGAGTCTTAGATGTTTGTGTGACTATAAATCATTTCATTAAGGTTAAAATGAGCATTTTAAAGTTAAATTATTATTAAATATAGAAATTTGTTATTCTTTTTGAGACTAACTAAAAAAGAAAATGAGTCATATAAAATGAGAGAGAGAGTATTATTTATTTTAGCTTTAATTTTGTTTTTGTCCTTTATAGTTTATTATTTATTTCAGCTTTACTTTGTTTTTGTCCTTTATCCATAAATATTTGACAGTAGCTATAGCTAATAGTACTGTATTTAATAGGTGTAGCTCTCTTCTGTCATGCAAATTACTAATGGATATATTGAGGTGTACGTACATGTCAGTATTATTTATTTCAGCTTTAATTTTGTTTTTGTCCTTTATAGTTTATTATTTATTTCAGCTTTACTTTGTTTTTGTCCTTTATCCATAAATATTTGACAGTAGCTATAGCTAATAGTACTGTATTTAATAGGTGTAGCTCTCTTCTGTCATGCAAATTACTAATGGATATATTGAGGTGTACGTACATGTCTCTGGGTTACGGATTCTGTTTCTAAAGGGAACGATCTTCATTGATTGAACGATTTCTTTTGTTGACCAAACCTCTCATATGCAAAGGGAATATCATACTCCGCTATTCTCTTTTATCTGTCCACTTCTTCAAAAAGAAAAAAGAAAAAATTGAATCTTGTAATTTTAAATTAAAAATATATTAAATATATCAAAATATTTTTTAATCTTGTAATCTTAAATATGTCATATGAAAATTAAAATTAAAAAGTAGCTAAACAAATTACTTTTTTTAAAACGGACTAAAAAGGAAAGTAGATCAGACAAATTGAAACGAAAGAAGTAATTAATACAAATGTTTTACCATAATATCCATATTAATTGATGTTTATAAAATATGAAAAAAAAATTTGTCTTTTTTTATATGTTAAAAATGACAAGTAAAAGAAAAAATATATTTTTGAAATAATGGACAAGTTAAAGTGAATGGAGAGAATTATTTGGAATATAGCAAGATATTCTCTCGATATAATTTATGTGAAGATATTTGATTAGACACAAAATGTAAGAGAAGTGAAACCTTATATATATATAAGAAGGTTTTGAAAATGATGATGTGACGTTCTATATGGCCAGCAATAGTATTTATCTTTTTATTTAATTTTTTGAATTTTTTTCTTCATTTCTCTACCTAATCTACTAACTAAATATATATTAACAATAACCTCATAAAATAAGATATAGCTTTGCAATAAACGCATGTAACTGTTTGGTTAAATAGCAAATTTAAGAATAGATATACGTTTTAGCTCCTTTTCAATGCTTTTCTGCTTTCCGTTTTAGCTCTCATGGATTGTTTTTCTCCACATTCTCCCTGCAAAGCATCTAATCACATATATTAGCTCACCACCATGAAAATGCAAATAATCACAAGGATATACATGACTTTTTCCCTCGAAACAAGGCTAAAATATGGGTAAATAAGGCAAGCGGGCGTATAAATACGCTCAAGATCACCACCCCCTGAGGCCCTCTAGGGCCAAAAACTTGTTGCGTCCTAACACACACGCAAGTGTATGCGATCGTACAAGTAATATAGGATTGTAAGTCCAGATATCATACCCACAGGGACTTGTCGATTAACGTAATCAGTGTGATGAAATCAATCTAGGATTATTGTTTCGTTAACAATCATGTTGAGTAAGCAATTTTATTAACTTGTTTATTTATCTAGTTATTGCTTTCGGGGTTGATTTTATAACTATGGTTTTCCGAGCCTCTAATTGCCTATCAAGAATAGCACCACAACTACATCGTTGAGCGGGGATGTGATATTTTATTCTGAATGTATTTATATATCTTCTCGTATAAACCAAACAAGGCGTTCTAGGTATTTTCCTATCCTAGTCGCTAACCCACCCTTTATGTTACAAAAGAGAGGTCTTGCTCCCTATATTCTTCATTCTATCCCAATGATTCTTCTGTTCATAAAGAGATTATAAATTTATTTTAATGGTAGCTAAGCATTAAAATAGTAAGTACAAGAATATAAGAACAACTAATATGATAAACAAATAATCGAATCAATCGTCTGTTTCAACAATCATGTAATTAGGTACCACAATCCTAGAATGAGAATTTTAACTCCACATAGACATGGAGTAATTACAACAAATCATCCAAAGAAAAACATAAAATAAATTATAAAGGAGAAGAGAAAATGAAACCAATATTCTCCAGCGTCCACGGCAGCTCCTAGCTCTTCGTAGGTCAAAAGTTATGTAAGATTCATGATTGGGGATGTATTTATAAAGTATGAGGAAAATAACTTCTTTTCCTACTTGGATTCGGAATAGAAGAAAGCAGGAAAATTTCCGGATTTGGCCTTGGCGCGTCACCCCAGGCACTAAATTGGCCTTGGCGCGTCGCCCCAGGCACCAAATTGGCCTTGGCGCGCCACCCCACCATAGCCCCAACATCACTTTGCTGAAGTTTTGGGCCTGGGGCAGCGCCCCACTGCCCAGATTTTCTTCTTTTGCTCTCTTTTTCTCCCGGAATGTTGCTAACTCTTTTTCAATGCTTTTATGCTTTCCATTTTAGCTCTCATGGGTTGTATTTCTCCACATTCTCCTTGCAAAGCATCTAATCACATATATTAGCTCACCACCAGGAAAATGCAAATAATCATAAGGATATACATGACTTTTGCCCTCAAAACAAGGCTAAAATATGGGTAAATAAGGCAAGCGGGCGTATAAATACGCCCAAGATCAGTAATGTACACAAAATTCATGATTAATCTGAAAAAGATTTTAAAAAAATACGAGTTTTAGATCAACGAATCTGAGAATCATTTTTTTGGGACAACAACCCTAAAACGAAAATGCAACAACCCAAACAACAAATACAAACCTGAGTAATCTCAAATTCGTCTTCAAGCTTGTTAGAAATCAGTAATGACAATAAAAATCTGAGTGAAAGACACGGGTTAATTTAGGGTGAAGGGAGAAATGACGTTTAATTTTTGGGATTAGGTGTATATGTTTATGTGGATCGTGGGTGGATCGAGTTAAAAATTTAGGGCGGGTGGGGCGGGTATTTTTAATTTTAGCATTATATTATAATATAATATGTCATTAAAGACGTGGACGAATTAAAACGCGTGTGCTTCAACAACACCCAGGCTTGACCTGGTCTTATGTGCGAAGGGTTGATTTTAATTCAGTTTAAAGTTGTTAGGGGGGTAAATAATTGTCCTTTAGTTAAAGGGCTAAAGTAAATTTTGCGGACAATTTTAGGAGTGTTTCGATGTCTTTTCTCTATTTTTTATAAACAAATAATATCTTTTTAAAAATATAGCAATATATATTGTTTTTAATACATCAAATCAAACACCGAATAAAAATAAGCTTAGCATAATTAATTCCAAAACTACTAATTCTAATATCACTAATCTCATCATTACTAATACATCTTATTTAATACTATTAGTATAAACTCTCCCAAACTACCCGTAACATAACGATATATACACCTCGTATGTACATTATGATTCCTCTTTCTCTAAAGGAAGCCAGATGCCCCCTTTCCCAATTAAAAAAAGAAAAAAGAAAAAAGAAAAAAGAAAAAAGAAAAAATCCAGCTGTCCTTAAACAGTTACCAGAAACAACAGTGTAGTACTAATCTTTCCCATTCGCCAAAAAAATTCATCAACGTTCATCTTCTCCTTCATCCTTCTCATCAAAGTTGTTCTTCAAAAATGGCTAACCCAAACTTGGAAGCATTGCTTAACGAGCTGTACAATCACGTCCGAGGAGAGCTTCCATACAATGATTATTGTATTGCAATGTCCAAGCTGGAGACAATCAAAGCAAAATGTATGCTAGTAAAGTTGACTGTTTTTGTTTTTTTTCTTTTTCAACTTACTGATTTCTTTTCATTATTTTTTTGACAGTAACATTTGATCTTTTTGGAAATGCTGGATTAAATCCAATACCTCCTGTTGCTGGATTAAATCCAATACCTCCTATTGCTGGATTAAATCCAATACCTCCTGTTGCAAATGTTGAGATGCAACAAGGAATTGCACAACAACAACAAGTTCAAAATGATGCTCCAGCCCAAGTTCCAGCTGTTGTGAACCTTGATGCTCTCGGTGAGCAATTGAGTGATGATTGGAGGCCATTTGATGGTCCATCATTTGGTTTCGTCTCAGCTGCTCCTGTCTTTTGGTTCAATACAACAGTAATTCCGTCTATGATTCGTGAATGTAAGATGAAAATATTTAGGTTTGAAATTAACCGTCTTAGGCAGGGAAGTCCTCACCATTCGTTTGTCCATTCCTTTAATTGGACTGGTAGGTCACTTCCGGTGACTCTGCGTTCGTCCAGACTACCCCCGCCTCCCACCCCAGGTCTGTTGCATTGTCATGCGGAGCCTATCCTTTTTTCCTTGTTTTGGCCGGGTTTAAGCAGACACTTCCGAGCAAATGAAATGATTACCGTGCGATACCAGTGGACAAGGAATAGGAACGACGGAAGATTCTTACTCGTGCTCACAATTGAGCAAGGTATAAAATTCTTACTCTTTTTTCGCTTGATGTCGATTCTTTAGGGTCTTAAGAAAACAAATTTCTAATTTTTCTTATGTGATTTGCCAAGAAAATTGAAATAGCTTCTCTTTTTTTTTTCTTCAGTAATAAGATACAAGTGTGTTGTTTAATATTCATAGTAGAGCAAAAACAGATTTACTTGATGAGATTCTTGGTGTTTTGTTTAATGTTCATAATAAAGCAGAAAAGGTTTACCTTTTAAACACTTAGGATTAGTTTTGTCTACTGTGATGGAGTTCTTGCTGTATTTTTCATAATAGAGCAAAAATACCTTTTAAGCACTTAGAATTAGTCCTGTTTATTGTGATGGGATTCTTGTTGTTTTGTTTATGTTCATAATAGAGCAGAAAAAATATACCTTTCAAACACTTATGGGGTTCTTGCTGTTTTTTCGTAATAGAGCAAAAAAAGTTACCTTCTAATCACTTAGAATTAGTCTTGTTTACTGTGATGGGGTTCTTGTTGCCGCAAGGTTGCCAGCATGCCCCAATGAGAAGGTAATCTCAAATCGAATATCTCGTGGCACCACATCTTTAGACAAAGGGCTTTGTTTAATGTTCATAATAGATCAGAATTTTTTTACCTTTCAAAGACTTAGAATTAGTTTTGTCTACTGTGATGGGGTTCTTGCTGTTTTTTCATAATAGAGCAAAAAAATAGTCTTGTTTACTGTGATGGGGTTCTTGTTGCTTTGTTTAATGTTCATAATAGAGCAAAAAATTTTTTACCTTTCAAACACTTAGAATTAGTTTTGTCTACTGTGATGGGGTTCTTGCTATTATTTGTTTACTGTGATGGATTCTTGTTGCTTTGTTTAATGTTCATAATAGAGCAGAAAGTTTTTACCTTTCAAACACTTAGAATTAATTTTGTCTACTGTGATGGGGTTCTTGCTGTTTTTTCATAATAGAGCAAAAGAACTTACCTATTAAGAACTTAGAATTAGTCTTGTTTACTGTGATGGAGTTCTTGTTGCTTTGTTTAAGGTTCATAATAGAGCTGAAAATTACCTTTCAAACACTTAGAATTAGTTTTGTATACTGTGATGGGGGTTCTTGCTGGTTTTCCATCATAGAGCATAAAAAGTTACTACCTTTTAAACACTTCCGGAGTTTTGTTTTACTGTGATGGGGGTTCTTGCTGTTTTGTTTAACGTTCAAAATGGAGCAAGATTATACCTTTTAAACACTTGGAATTAATTTTGTTTACTGTGATGTGTTTTTAGCTGTTTTGATTAATACTGTATTGATTAATATTCATATAGAGCAAAAGAGATTATACCTTTTAAACACTGTTGGAATTAGTTTTGCTTATTGTGATGGGGGATTCGTTTTTTTTTCGATCTGCTTTGATATGTCTTTTCTTGAGCCGAGGGTCTATTAAAAACAACCTCTCTACTCCACAAAAGTTAGGGGTAAGATCTGTATACATCCTACCCT
Source organism: Jaltomata sinuosa (assembly GCA_003996215.1). Classification (NCBI taxonomy): domain Eukaryota; kingdom Viridiplantae; phylum Streptophyta; class Magnoliopsida; order Solanales; family Solanaceae; genus Jaltomata; species Jaltomata sinuosa. Next base: position 508,278 of record QJPP01000349.1, on the reverse strand, counting down.
CCTCAGGCTCCACTTGTGGGATCACATTAGATAAGTTGTTGTTGTTGTTGTAAGGCTAATCTATTGCTATTTTTGCACAGATTCATCACCACCTGAACCATCAAGACCCCGACGACGACGAACCAGAGCCACGACAGCTGGGCCTTCACACGCCATAGGTGTGGCATCACAAGCAATAGGTGGGGCATTAGGATCAGCTGGGCCACAAGACAGAGTTGAGACGTCCGCAGCTGGAGCGTCACGAGCTAGACATGGGGCGTCCGCACATGGACCATCTGAGAGTCAACCCATGTCTTCGAGAGTCTTGAGATCCGCGACTCGGGGTCAACCCCAATACTAGTCTAATATTTCTTCAATACATGTTTGGTCTTGAAAAGTCCTTGTCCTCGTCTTTGCATTTTAGTTCTATATTAAACGATTACAAACTTTATTTTGACTCCACTTGTTAAGCGAGTCGACATTTGAGGCTGCCTCAATTTACTAGGTTTGAGGGTACCTTTGTTGTTGGTATCCACAAAAATATTTGCGACTTTAATTTGTCATTCGATTTCTGATCATTTTCTTTTCTCTTTTGGCCTTTTTATTCTACTTGTACTGGATAAAAAATAAGGATGTGATCGTAGCTTTATTTCAGTGATAACAACTACAACTACCTAAGAAGACAATTATCATGTTAAGATAATTGTAATTGTGCTTCTCTTTTCCTAGTTTATAATGCAAAGCTAGTTAGATCGTAGATCATATTTTTAGATTTATTTAAATTTCTTAAAGATACAAATCCAGATGATAAAACTATCAGAGAGTATTGTTATCTCCAGTTATAATAGTTTTAGGAAGAGGCATTAATATACGGTGCACATGGCCAGATGTGCCGCACGAAAACATGTCAATGGACAAAGTATTCTTCAGCTACGGAGCATATATATATATATATATATATATATATATATATTATATTTTGATAAATAACTGATATTATTAACAAAGAGCAGTGCAAGTAGAAGAAAAATGAGCAAGCTCTGGACAGCCCCAGACTCTCTATGCAAACTGAAAACAAGAAACCACCTAATGTCATCCCTCACTCAAAAACTGGTAATGGATAGTAGACTAGTTAACTTTGGCTTCATGCTGCCTCTGATATGGACTTCCTAAATGATACTTCTAATGATAACTGCAGCTTCCCTTGTTGTGTTCTGAAAAATTCGGAGATTCCTCTTCTGCCACACAGAATACACACTTGCTGCTAGAGGAATGTTTCTGCTTCCCTTTAAAATGCAGTATTGCCCATGTTACTTCTTCCTTCCAACAAATAGCTTGTCCATGTATGCGCATCCAGTGCAGTAATTTTTCCCAGATTGAAGCAGAGTAAATACATTGAAAAAACAGATATCACTACTAAGAATCCCTGAGTTACACAGCGTGCACATATTATCATCAACAACCCCCCATGCAGCTAGTCTTTCTCTAGTTTGCAGCCTCTCGTTTAAGGATAAGTATAATATGAATGTCCATTTGGGTGGTGCTACATTAAAACACACTAACCTTCTCCTATCCACCTTGAGGAAATCACCTCTACGCTTCAAATACATCTGTTTTGTTGAGAAGCTGGTCCAGCTTTGTATTTCCTCCTCAGTCCAGCCTGCCTCCTCAAAATACTTCTGATCTTTTAGAATCTTCTGCACCATACATAAAGATAATAGACATCAACCTGGATAGAAGAGAGGCATTTTTGTGACCTGAGAAATTTAAGTTATGGTATAGGAAAAAATGAACCACCAGTTGCTGATAGAAATAATGGAATATAGTACCAATACAAATCCACTTCTCTTCAAGAATGTGCAATAAAATATCAATTACTTCATGATATTGTTCAAGAAACTTATAACTGGAGGTTCCTTAACTCTTCATGGAAAAAGGAACATCACCAATGTGTTATGTTAAATAACACAAAGATCTTATTGTCAATTTCCATATTTCCAGATATACTTTCAATATTCAGATTTCCAGTACGTTTGACCTACCAAATTGAAAGTATATATGAGGATCAATGTTTAACCTATCTTTATTATATCTTATTGTCAATATCCAGATTTCCAGATATCAAATGCCTATTTGGTATCATAAAGATACTGAACTTTATACTTTCATTTGAAGTTAGGTTAAACGTTGATCCTCATCAGTTCTCTGATTTAACCCTTCTAAGTGCAACTCAAAGTTAGAGATGCAAGAAAAACAGACTTGAAACAATGAGGTCAGTTGCTCAGCCAACAAAGTCATCTCTGAAGCAAACATATCAAAAGGAAAAAGAGAACAACTTGAAAGGGATGAGGAAGCAGTCTGGTCTGCAGTACCGTTTTAAAATCATGGCATACACTATTTAAATGAGATGGAACTGGTCGAGGTGCGCGCAAGTTGGCCTGGACGTTGATGTGCCGCCATTCTACGGCACATTTGACTCCTTTAACTAAGAATAATCGTGAGTTACAGTGTGGTTATTATTGGCCGACAATCCAGAGAGATTCATATGAATTTGCCAAGTTCTGTGATCAATGTCAACGAAGAGGAGCAATCTCTCGCCGACAAGAGCTACCCATGTCCACTATTTTCGAGGTTGAATTGTTCGACGTATGGGGAATAGATTTCATGGGCCCTTTTGAAAGTTCTTACGGGAACCGCTACATCTTGGTAGCGGTGGATTATGTGTCAAAGTGGGTAGAGGCGGTTGCTTTGGCCGATAACGAAGGGAAAAGTGTGGTGGCGTTCTTAAAAAGAAACATCTTTGCTCGGTTTGGCACCCCTCGCACAATCATCAGTGATGGAGGTTTACATTTTTGTAATAAGGTGTTCCGGGCTGCTCTAGCAAAATATGGAGTGAAGCAACACAAGGTAGCCACACCTTATCACCCCCAAACCAGTGGGCAAGTCGAGGTGTCGAACCGGGAGATTAAAGAGATCTTGGCTAAGTCTGTGAATGTGAACCAGCGAGATTGGGCGAGGAAGCTGGATGACGCACTCTGGGCGTACCGCACAACGTTTAAGACACCAATAGGTATGTCTCCTTACCAATTTGTTTTTGGTAAAGCGTGTCACCTGCCCGTGGAACTTGAGCACAAGGCCCTTTGGGCGCTCAAAAAGTTAAATCTCAGTTGGAAAGAGGCATCGGAACTAAGGTTGGAACAATTGAATGAGATGGACGAGTTCCGATTGCGAGCATATGAGAGGTCCGCTCTCTACAAGGAACGAATAAAGTTGTACCATGACAAGAAGATTGAGAAAAGGGAGTTCAAAGTAGGAGACTTGGTATTGTTGTTCAACTCCAGGTTCAAATTATTTCCCGGGAAACTCAAATCCAAATGGTCCGGACCATTCAAAGTGCACCAAGTGTTCCCATCCGGTGCAGTCGAACTCGAAAATAAAGATGGTGAGTTGTTCAAAGCCAATGGGCAGAGGATAAAGCAATATCTGGGCCACCCGGAGGAGGTACATGTTCTATCTCTGGTGTATCTTGATGAAGTCTGAGTAATCAAGACACCCGCGTCGTGCTGCGACGTTAAATCAGGCGCTGTATGGGAGGCAACCCATAAGTTGTTGTTGTAGTATAGTCTTAGAAAATTTTGACTTGTTAGAATTGGTTAATTTGTTCGTTGAGTGTGCAGGTACAAAAGTGGACGTAACAGCGTATTCTGTCTAAGGGTGACAGTTTGAGTTGACGGACCGTCAAGAACATGACGGACCGTCACTACGGACCGTCACTTGGAGACAAATATTCATAGCCACTGGTTAGTAGTGACGGGGTGAGTGACGGACCGTCAACATGTTGGCGGACCGTCATCTCAGACCGTCACCCATAATCCTCACAAGGGCTTACTGCCTAATTGTGACGCCCCAAGTGACGGACCGTCAAGCATGCGACGGGCCGTCACTCCAAGCAGCGCATCAGGTACGTTTTGTTTTTAATTTCGGGCGACCCGACCCAAAACCAAACCAACCCGCCCGGTTACATATTGATTCCATCTTCTTCTCCCACTCATCTTCTACGTCCAAAAAGCTCCAAAACCACCATTAATCAAAAACAAAATCCGTTTCTTTCCCCAAGAAATTCCCACATCCCTATTCTCCTTTCTCCATCATCGTCCAAAACGCACCAAACCAATGAAATCCCGCTAGTTGTTCGTCGGGTCATATAAATCAAAAGGGAAAAGCGATTTCTTCTACCTAACAAAATCAAGGTATGATTCTAAACTCTTCCTCGTTGAGATTATTTGAGTGGCATGAAGAAATACGAAGGAAATTGTTGGGCTGGTATATTTGTGAAATTCTGATAATGTAATTATTATGGGTATGAGTGGTATTATTGCTTGAAATCGAAAGTGTGTCATGGGTGAAGTCTTGAGTAACCCATGAGATCAAATACAATGATTGGTGGTGACTTTGGGAAACCAAATCCCACAAAATATGGGAAAACCCGTAACCGCGTACAAGGTGTTCGAGGAAATGCCTCAATGAGAGTGAAATACGCTGTCTCAACTTGACGGTTGGCATGACGGCCCGTCATACATGAAAATTTGATACGCCCAAATTACGACTCCAAATACGAAGCGTAAGCGGTCGCTGTCAAATATAGAACCCAACTAAGGTTGGGGTCGATCCCACAGGGAATAAGGTGCAAATTAAATCGATAGTGAATTAAATGACTAGTAGTCGATAGTTTCCGGTAAATTGGGGGGTGTTGTGTGAACAATATTTAACCAAAGTAAATAATAATGTGCGATTAATAATCAATATGAGAGTGAACTAGGGAAGTGTTCACCATGGCGTCGTAACAACTTCGACTCAAGGCTTAACCGGGTTCTCTCTATATGCATATCACGATGTGATTGCATTCATGGTGTCGTCTAAACGTTTCTCAACCAATTAGACAAATTTCCTTCTCAATTCTCTCGAACTTGAAAAGGTGAACTTTATCATTTCAATCCTAAACATCAAGTAGATTAATCTAGTTACAGCATTAATCATGAGACGAGAGTTGGTAGTCTCGAATCCTTGTAGTTAATCACATTTCCCGGTTTTAATCTCTTTACTCAAGCAAATTTAAACCTAGGCATGTTCTAATGTTTGCAACCACTAGAAAACGTTAGTAAGTAAATGATTAACCACGTGACAACATAAAGATTGAACCCTACGCTACCCGGAATCTATATTGCAACTTTTGCCATGGCTCCCACAACCCTAGTTGTGGGAAGTTAGTTACTCATGTTATTAGGAAAAGAGAAGAGATTTATATTCATAATAAAGTGAAAAGAATCTTACAATAGAATGAACACAAGCTTCAATTTATCCAATAACAAGAATCCAAGATCCCAAGAACAATGGAAGAACAAGATTGAAGAAGAAGACAAACGTGTTTGTTGTGTTTCTTCCTCTCAAAGTCGCTCAAATGATATCCTCAAAATATTTTCTAATGAATCTGTAAAATGAATGATAATGAAATAACCTAACTTAGGGTATTTATAGGAGTCCAGGAAATAAACCCAAAAAACGTTCGGAATCCGCGTTGCGCGTACTGCCTCAACTTGACGGTCTGGGTGACGGACCGTTGCATGCTTGACGGACCGTCACAGTGACCGTCGCCATTAGGCAGTGTGCTGCCTTATCTTGACGGTCTACTTGATGGACCGTCGCATGGGTGACGGCCCGTCATGGTGGCCGTCACATTAGGCAGTGTGCTTGCTCAACTTGACGGTCTACTTGACGGACCATCACATGTGTGACGGCCCATCATGGTGGCCGTCACTCTTATCCAGAATTCTCTTTTTCGCGTATTTCCTTCCGTTTCCATGTTTGTCTCCATTTCCTGAAAATACAACATAAAAACGTCAAAAACGACGACGGTTGCTTGAAAACTCACGATTATTCTTAGTTAAAGGAGTCAAATGTGCCGTAGAATGGCGGCACATCAACACCCTCAACTTAAAACGTTCGCTTGTCCTCAAGCAACATGACAACAAAAACAAAAAGACGACTCAACTAAGACTCGTGTCCCTAGCAAATCATGGCCCTTCAACAGTTCATCCGATTTTAAATCAAGCCACCCCCGGTAGCACACAAATGTATGCAACATTAACTTGCTAGGATCCAGGCATGTCATTCCGATATGATAGAACATTCTGCATACACACGCGCAGCTACCCTAACAGTCAATAGATAATACCGAGATCTTGGTGCCCTCACCACAAAGAAGTCCCACACACAAAATTTAGGACTAGGTAAGACGCTCGCACTCACAAACGATTTCAAACAATGCACATGCGATGCCATAAGCTTGCCCTTACTATTCTATTTCAGTTCTTTGAAAGCCACTCAGGATCACTACATGACTTGTTTTGGCTTGTAATGAGGCTTCGGGTGCAGGTAGGATACAATTTGGGGAATAGTGACTAAACCCTCCTTGGAATCACCGACCTACTATTTCCACAAAACTTTACTTTGTCTATCCTTATTCACCTTTTTATTTCCTTTTTTCTAGCTACAGGTGCGGCCTCTTTATTATGACAATTCTCTTTTCTTTTTTTTTTCTTTTTTTTTTCTTTCTTTTCTAAGACACGCACCCGGAATTTTCATTCTATTCACAACCAATATTATACATTCTATTTTTCTTATCACCTCTATAGTAGCCACCCTCAACTTAGGCTGATTGCCTGAGTTGAGGTGCACGATGTCCAAGGAAGGACCAGGGCCAAGACAGGGATTCAAAGTTAAACAGGAACGGTGACAGGTTATTGAAAGAATAGGGTCAATTATGGCTCAAGCAGGGATCAAAGGGATTATTTACATTTGGACGGTCTTATAGGCTAAGTGGACTGCACACAAAAAGGGCCTGTGATCCTTTCCTAAGCAACCAACTTCAAACTTTAACAAAATAGACCGGGCAAGTTTTAGATGCATGCACAGAGTAAGAATTTATAACAATACGCTCACACACACTTGGCACCAAGAAACCATACCACTACCAACTATCAAGACAACCGCTCGGCTTAAGCATCCTTATTCCAATCATAACCACACAATGACATTCAAGGATCCCAAACAGTCAATTGTTTCAAACATAAGTACATAGTCAGAAATTTTCAGATGGGGCTCCTTTTAGTTAAACTTTCAAAAAGCCATGCTTGCTATAGACACTATTTGACAACTAAAATTTAAACGACAACCTAAACATGCCAGTTCTACTAGATAGCACACCGAAGGAAAAGAAACATGGCAACAAAAACCTCCGGTGGTGGTACTCTTACCCCGAACAAAAGAATGTAGCATTGTCCTCAATGCTCAAGTAAACAGATATTCAGAATAAGGGAATAGGGGTACCTGGGAAACCTAGGTTTTCGTACGCGGCTCATCAATATCTGGGGTCTTTTCAGACTCCGGTGCCACACTGGATGATGCCCCACCTGCTTGGGCACGCACTCTCTCCTGTCGCAGCTGCTCATCTATTACCGACCGCTGCTTCGCGACCTCTAACTCGTCCTCCTCAGCTGACGTCTTTTTGTGCTTCCTCTTCTTTGATTTCTTTACCCCATTTTCACCTACTTGGGGTTCACTAATTTTCAGAGGCCGGCCCATCAAATCCACAATCGTGGTTTCTTCGTCCAAGTTCACGAACTCAGAAGTCTCCTCATAAAGCGCTTTTTCTTGCTTGAGGACTGTGATATCATTTTTCACCTTCTTTAGCTCCGCATCAAATCTTGCTAAATCCGGGATGCTCATTTCGTTTAGCCTTGCATCCATCCGGGTTTCCATTGCATCGACCCTTGCGCGCAGCCCCTCAAATGGCTTCAGAGCCTCCCGTATTGCTTCATCAATGGTGGGTTTGAACAAATCTGTCCAAGCGGCAATTTGTTTGTCCAACTGTTTCTGTTTTTGCACCATTTTAGCAAAATTTTGGGGGTTCATGTGATATTCTGGTGGTAGAGGGGGCCTTGTCACAGTGCCCGAGCCTTCAACAGTAGCTCTCGTTGTCTGTGAAGTTTTTGGATCAAACACCGCAAGTGGCATTTCTGTACCTGATGGGGTGTCGGTTGCCTCGGAGGTGGATGTGGTTGGCTCTTCGAAGATCTGAGGCTTATGAATCCTTATTTCAAACTTAGTGTCATCCTTTGATCTGTCGATATTTTGCTTTGATGACGCTGTCACTTGCTTATCGATACCATCCCATATCGGCACCTCTGCACGCCTGCATAACTCAGTCACTAGACACGGGAACGGCAGAGAAGAAGTAGTTTTTATGGCCCTGGTCCGCATCTCGTCCGCAATTATCATTCCGAAATTGATGACGTACCCGGCTATCAAGCTTGCCACAAGGATGGCTCTTCCCTCATCCAAATTATTGTCTCCTCCTGTTGGAAATAACCTGAGCCGCACAACCGCCCACCAAAACTTGGCTATGAAGCTTAGTGATTGCTTCGATATCCGTCCCCTCTGAGTCAGCCAAAATGGTGAGCCATCAGTCAATGTTCGGGCCAACCATTGTCTCTGCGAGTAGGCGTTGGAGATCTTGTCATGAAACTCTGGCATGTCAGGTGGAGGGATGTATTCAGGGCCAAATAGGACCCTGTTGATCATTTCCCGTGAGATGTCCACTTGCCTACCCCGAACGGGCACCCTGTCCTGCCTTGGAGCTGATTTAACCCCTTTTCCTGGCTCACATTTGTTCTCCAGCAGTGCCAAATAGTTGGCGTAGAATTCCCAGACTAGTTCTGGATAATAGAATCCCGGGGGCGAGCTCATCCACTAGAGCTGATACCTCTGAAAATGTGTCTGAAGAACTGGGTATTCTGGCAGATCTGTGGTTATGATTTGCACTTCTTCAGCTATCGGTCTTTTGTGGCTTCTCGACATCGTTTTGGTAAGACCGTCAAGATAGTGCTTCTGAGCCTCCTTAAATGCCCACCGGATCGATTCTCTGTTCGTGGGTGCACTCCTTGCAATTTTGGTGGTTTCGGGACCACCTACATCCTCCGAATTGGGGCTGGAGCTACCACTTTCATCCGATCCACTATCGCTCCCCGACTCACTGCCAGATGACCCACTCTTCTCTTCAGACTGGGAGACTTGGGTGGTTCTTCGTTTAACTAGCCTGGTTTGGTAAGTCGGGGCTGCAACTATTTCTTCGTCGCTACTCGGTTCATCAATTAGGGTCCGAGTTGTAGCGATTCTTTCTTTCTTCTTTAGTGCTTGACCGCGACGCGGTTGTTGTTTTGGGGCCATATACCTGCACGTGAACGAGTTCAAACATGTGAGAACAGAAAAATACTCACTAATACCTACTGTCTCGGAGTGACGGTTTGGTTGACGGGCCGTCACAGGTGTGACGGACCGTCGCACCGACCGTCACTCTAAGACAGTGAAGTGTTTCTTCCTGACGGTTTAGCTGACGGTTCGTCAAAGATTTCTCTAAGGTTGCTACCCCATTGTGCAAGTTGCTTGAAAAGGAGATGAAGTTTGTATTTGATGCTGAGTGTTTGAAGGCGTTTGAATGCCTAAAAGAAAAGCTAGTGGGGGCTCCTATTATAATTGCCCCGGATTGGTCCAAACCGTTCGAAATAATATGCGATGCAAGTGGTGTTGCACTTGGAGCTGTTCTGGGACAAAAGCGAGACAAACTTTTCCATCCCATCTATTATGCTAGTAAAGCATTGAATGGGGCGCAAAAGAACTACACAGTGACAGAACAGGAGCTGCTGGCGGTTGTATATGCTTTTGAGAAATTCAGAGCATACTTACTTGGTACAAAAGTGGTGGTGCACACAGATCATGTAGCCTTGAGGTATCTGATGACCAAAAAGGATGCAAAACCTCAACTAATCCGATGGGTGCTATTATTGCAGGAATTTGACTTTGAAGTCAAGGATCGAAAAGGGTGTGAGAACCAGGTAGCGGATCATCTGTCCAGGCTTGAGAGGGAAGAGAACGTAATAGATGAACCAGAGATTGATGATGCATTCTCGGATGAGCAGGTGATGGCTGCGTCATGTGATATGGTGCCTTGGTACGCTGACTTCGTAAATTATGCGGTGAGTGACATGATCCCGGAAGATTTGAACTTCCACCAGAAAAAGAAGTTTCTCCATGATGCAAGTAAGTTTTTCTGGGATGAGCCGTATTTATTCCGGTTGTGTGCTGACAACATAGTGAGGAGATGTGTACCGGAAGCGGAAATGACAAGCATCTTGCAAGCTTGCCATTCATCCCCAGTTGGAGGACATCATGCGGGTAATCGAACCGCCCGAAAGATTTTACAGTGTGGTTATTATTGGCCAACAATCCAGAGAGATTCATATGAATTTGCCAAGTTCTGTGATCAATGTCAACGAAGAGGAGCAATCTCTCGCCGACAAGAGCTACCCATGTCCACTATTTTCGAGGTTGAATTGTTTGACGTATGGGGAATAGATTTCATGGGCCCTTTTGAAAGTTCTTACGGGAACCGCTACATCTTGGTAGCGGTGGATTATGTGTCAAAGTGGGTAGAGGCGGTTGCTTTGGACGATAACGAAGGGAAAAGTGTGGTGGCGTTCTTAAAAAGAAACATCTTTGCTCGGTTTGGCACCCCTCGCACAATCATCAGTGATGGAGGTTTACATTTTTGTAATAAGGTGATCCGGGCTGCTCTAGCAAAATATAGAGTGACGCAACACAAGGTAGCCACACCTTATCACCCCCAAACCAGTGCGCAAGTCGAGGTGTCGAACCGGGAGATTAAAGAGATCTTGGCTAATTCTGTGAATGTGAACCAGCGAGATTGGGCGAGAAAGCTGGATGACGCACTCTGGGCGTACCGCACAGCGTTTAAGACACCAATAGGTATGTCTCCTTACCAATTTGTTTTTGGTAAAGCGTGTCACTTGCCCGTGGAACTTGAGCACAAATCCCTTTGGGAGCTCAAAAAGTTAAATCTCAGTTGGAAAGAGGCATCGGAACTAAGGTTGGAACAATTGAATGAGATGGACTAGTTCCGATTGCGAGCATATGATAGGTCCGCTCTCTACAAAGAACGAATGAAGCTGTACCATGATAAGAAGATTGAGAAAAGGGAGTTCAAAGTAGGGGACTTGGTATTGTTGTTCAACTCCAGGTTCAAATTATTTCCCGGGAAACTCAAATCCAAATGGTCCAGACCATTCAAAGTGCACCAAGTGTTCCCATCCGGTGCAGTCGAACTCAAAAATAAAGATGGTGAGTTGTTCAAAGCCAATGGGCAGAGGATAAAGCAATATTTGGGCCACCCGGAGGAGGTACATATTCTGTCTCTGGTGTATCTTGATGAAGTCTGAGTAATCAAGACACCCGCGTCGTGCCGCGATGTTAAATCAGGCGCTGTATGGGAGGCAACCCATAAGTTGTTGTTGTAGTATAGTCTTAGAAAAATTTGACTTGTTAGAATTGGTTAATTTGTTCGTTGAGTGTGCAGGTACAAAAGTGGACGTAACAGCGTATTCTGTCTAAGGGTGACGGTTTGAGTTGACGGACCGTCAAGAATATGACGGACCATCACTACGGACCGTCACTTTGAGAAAAATATTCATAGCCACTGGTTAGTAATGACGGGGTGAGTGACAGACCGTCAACATGTTGGCGGACCGTCATCTCAGACCGTCACCCATAATCCTCACAAGGGCTCACTGCCTAATTGTGATGCCCCAAGTGACGGACCGTCAAGCATGCGACGGGCCGTCACTCCAAGCAGCGCATCAGGTACGTTTTGTTTTTAATTTTGGGCGACCCGACCCAAAACCAAACCAACCCGCCCGGTTACATATTGATTCCATCTCCTTCTCCCACTCATCTTCTACGTCCAAAAAGCTCCAAAACCACCATTAATCAAAAACAAAATCCGTTTCTTTCCCCAAGAAATTCCCACATCCCTATTCTCCTTTCTCCACCATCGTCCAAAACGCACCAAACCAACGAAATCCCGCTAGTTGTCCATCGGGTCATATAAATCAAAAGGGAAAAGCGATTTGTTCTACCTAACAAAATCAAGGTATGATTCTAAACTCTTCCTCGTTGAGATTATTTGAGTGGCATGAAGAAATACGAAGGAAATTGATGGGCTGGTATATTTGTGAAATTCTGATAATGTAATTATTGTGGGTAAGAGTGGTATTATTGCTTGAAATCGAAAGTGTGTCATGGGTGAAGTCTTGAGTAACCCATGAAATCAAATACAATGATTGGTGGTGACTTTGGGAAACCAAATCCCACAAAATATGGGAAAACCCGTAACCGCGTACAAGGTGTTCGAGGAAATGTCTCAACGAGAGTGAAATACGCTGTCTCAACTTGACGGTTGGCATGACGGCCCGTCACACATGAAAATTTGATACGCCCAAATTACGACTCCAAATACGAAGCGTAAGCGGTCGCTGTCAAATATAGAACCCAACGAAGGTTGGGGTCGATCCCACAGGGAGTAAGGTGCAAATTAAATCGATAGTGAATTAAATGACTAGTAGTCGATAGTTTTCGGTAAATTGGGGGGTGTTGTGTGAACAATATTTAACCAAAGTAAATAATAATGTGCGATTAATAATCAATATGAGAGTGAACTAGGGAAGTGTTCACCATGGCGTCGTAACAACTTCGACTCAAGGCTTAACCGGGTTCTCTCTATATGCATATCACGATGTGATTGCATTCATGGTGTCGTCTAAACGTTTCTCAACCAATTAGACAAATTTCCTTCTCAATTCTCTCGAACTTGAAAAGGTGAACTTTATCATTTCAATCCTAAACATCAAGTAGATTAATCTAGTTACAGCATTAATCATGAGACGAGAGTTGGTAGTCTCGAATCCTTGTAGTTAATCACATTTCCCGGTTTTAATCTCTTTACTCAAGCAAATTTAAACCTAGGCATGTTCTAATGTTTGCAACCACTAGAAAACGTTAGTAAGTAAATGATTAACCACGTGACAACATAAAGATTGAACCCTACGCTACCCAGAATCTATATTGCAACTTTTGCCATGGATCCCACAACCCTAGTTGTGGGAAGTTAGTTACTCATGCTATTAGGAAAAGAGAAGAGATTTATATTCATAATAAAGTGAAAAGAATCTTACAATAGAATGAACACAAGCTTCAATTTATCCAATAACAAGAATCCAAGATCCCAAGAACAATGGAAGAACAAGATTGAAGAAGAAGACAAACGTGTTTGTTGTGTTTCTTCCTCTCAAAGTCGCTCAAATAATATACTCAAAATATTTTCTAATGAATCTGGAAAATGAATGATAATGAAATAACCTAACTTAGGGTATTTATAGGAGTCCAGGAAATAAACCCAAAAAATGTTCGGAATCCGCGTCGCGCGTACTGCCTCAACTTGACGGTCTGGGTGACGAACCGTCGCATGCTTGACGGACCGTCACAGTGACCATCGCCATTAGGCAGTGTGCTGCCTTATCTTGACGGTCTACTTGACGGACCGTCGCATGGGTGATGGCCCGTCATGGTGGCCGTCACATTAGGCAGTGTGCTTGTTTAACTTGACGGTCTACTTGACGGACCGTCACATGTGTGATGGCCCATCATGGTGGCCGTCACTCTTATCCAGAATTCTCTTTTTCGCGTATTTCCTTCCTTTTCCATGTTTGTCTCCATTTCCTGAAAATACAACATAAAAATATCAAAAACGACGATGGTTGCTTGAAAACTCACGATTATTCTTAGTTAAAGGAGTCAAATATGCCGTAGAATGGCGGCACATCAACACCCTCAACTTAAAACGTTCGCTTGTCCTCAAGCAACATGACAACAAAAACAAAAAGATGACTCAACTAAGACTCGTGTCCCTAGCAAATCATGGCCCTTCAACAGTTCATCCGATTTTAAATCAAGCCACCCCCGGTAGCACACAAATGTATGCAACATTAACTTGCTAGGATCCAGGCATGTCATTCCGATATGATAGAACATTCTGCATACACACGCGCAGCTACCCTAACAGTCAATAGACAATACCGAGATCTTGGTGCCCTCACCACAAAGAAGTCCCACACACAAAATTTAGGACTAGGTAAGACGCTCGCACTCACAAATGATTTCAAACAATGCACATGCGATGCCATAAGCTTGCCCTTACTATTCTATTTCAGTTCTTTGAAAGCCATTCAGGATCACTACAGGACTTGTTTTGGCTTGTAATGAGGCTTCGGGTGCAGGTAGGATACAATTTGGGGAATAGTGACTAAACCCTCCTTGGAATCACCGACCTACTATTTCCACAAAACTTTACTTTGTCCATCCTTATTCACCTTTTTATTTCCTTTTTTCTAGCTACAGGTGCGGCCTCTTTATTTTGACAATTCTCTTTTCTTTTTCTTTTTTTCTTTTTTTTTTCTTTCTTTTCTAAGACACGCACCCGGAATTTTCATTCTATTCACAACCAATATTATACATTCTATTTTTCTTATCACCTCTATAGTAGCCACCCTCAACTTAGGCTGATTGCCTGAGTTGAGGTGCACGATGTCCAAGGAAGGACCAGGGCCAAGACAGGGATTCAAAGTTAAACAGGAACGGTGACAGGTTATTGAAAGAATAGGGTCAATTATGGCTCAAGCAGGGATCAAAGGGATTATTTACATTTGGACGGTCTTATAGGCTAAGTGGACTGCACACAAAAAGGGCCTGTGATCCTTTCCTAAGCAACCAACTTCAAACTTTAACAAAATAGACCGGGCAAGTTTTAGATGCATGCACAGAGTAAGAATTTATAACAATACGCTCACACACACTTGGCACCAAGAAACCATACCACTACCAACTATCAAGACAACCGCTCGGCTTAAGCATCCTTATTCCAATCATAACCACACAATGACATTCAAGGATCCCGAACAGTCAATTGTTTCAAACATAAGTACATAGTCAGAAATTTTCAGAGGGGGCTCCTTTTAGTTAAACTTTCAAAAAGCCATGCTTGCTATAGACACTATTTGACAACTAAAATTTAAACGACAACCTAAACATGCCAGTTCTACTAGATAGCACACCAGAGGAAAAGAAACATGGCAACAAAAACCTCCGGTGGTGGTACTCCTACCCCGAACAAAAGAATGTAGCATTGTCCTCAATGCTCAAGTAAACAGATATTCAGAATAAGGGAATAGGGGTACCTGGGAAACCTAGGTTTCCGTACGCGGCTCATCAACATCTGGGGTCTTTTCAGACTCCGGTGCCGCACTGGATGATGCCCCACCTGCTTGGGCACGCACTCTCTCCTGTCGCAGCTGCTCATCTATTACCGACCGCTACTTCGCGACCTCTAACTCGTCCTCCTCAGCTGACGTCTTTTTGTGCTTCCTCTTCTTTGATTTCTTTACCCCACTTTCACCTACTTGGGGTTCACTAATTTTCAGAGGCCGGCCCATCAAATCCACAATCGTGGTTTCTTTGTCCAAGTCCACGAACTCAGAAGTCTCCTCATAAAGCGCTTTTTCTTGCTTGAGGACTGTGATATCATTTTTCACCTTCTTTAGCTCCGCATCAAATCTCGCTAAATCCGGGATGCTCATTTCGTTTAGCCTTGCATCCATCCGGGTTTCCATTGCATCGACCCTTGCACGCAGCCCCTTAAATGGCTTCAGAGCCTCCCGTGTTGCTTCATCAATGGTGGGTTTGAACAAATCTGTCCAAGCGGCAATATGTTTGTCCAACTGTTTCTGTTTTTGCACATTTTAGCAAAATTTTGGGGGTTCATGTGATATTCTGGTGGTAGAGGGGGCCTTGCCGCAGTTCCCGAGCCTTCAGCAGTAACTCTCATTGTCTGTGAAGTTTTTGGATCAAACACCGCAAGTGGCATTTCTGTACCTGATGGGGTGTCGGTTGCCTCGGAGGTGGATATGGTTGGCTCTTAAAAGATCTGAGGCTTATGAATCATCATTTCAAACTTAGTGTCATCCTTTGATCTGTCGATATTTTGCTTTGATGACGCTGTCACTTGCTTATCGATACCATCCCAGATCGGCACCTCTGCACGCCTGCATAACTCAGTCACTAGACATGGGAACGGCAGAGAAGAAGTAGTTTTTATGGCCCTGGTCCGCATCTCGTCCGCAATTATCATTCCGAAGTTGATGACGTACCCGGCTATAAAGCTTGCCACAAAGATGGCTCTTCCCTTATCCAAATTATTGTCTCCTCCTGTTGGAAATAACCTGAGCCGCACAACCGCCCACCAAAACTTGGCTATGAAGCTTAGTGATTGCTTCGATATCCGTCCCCTCTGAGTCAGCCAAGATGGTGAGCCATCAGTCAATGTTCGGGCCAACCATGGTCTCTGCGAGTAGGCGTTGGAGATCTTGTCATGAAACTCTGGCATGTCAGGTGGAGGGATGTATTCAGGGCCAAAGAGGACCCTGTTGATCATTTCCCGTGAGATGTCCACTTGCCTACCCCGAACGGGCACTCTGTCCTGCCTTGGGGCTGATTTAACCCCTTTTCCTGGCTCACATTTGTTCTCCAGCAGTGCCAAATAGTTGGCATAGAATTCCCAGACTAGTTCTGGATAATAGAATCCCGGGGGCGAGCTCATCCACTAGAGCTGATACCTCTGAAACTGTGTCTGAAGAACTGGGTATTCTGGCAGATCTGTGGTCATGATTTGCACTTCTTCAGCTATCGGTCTTTTGTGGCTTCTCGACATCGTTTTGGTAAGACCGTCAAGATAGTGCTTTTGAGCCTCCTTAAATGCCCACCGGATGGATTCTCTGTTCGTGGGTGCACTCCCTGCAATTTTGGTGGTTACGGGACCACCTACATCCTCCGGATTGGGGCTGGAGCTACCACTTTCATCCGATCCACTACCGCTCCTCGACTCACTGCTAGATAACCCACTCTCCTCTTCAGACTGGGAGACTTGGGTGGTTCTTCGTTTAACTAGCCTGGTTTGGTAAGTTGGGGCTTCAACTATTTCTTCGTCGCTACTTGGTTCATCAATTAGGGTCCGAGTTGTAGCGATTCTTTCTTTCTTCTTTAGTGCTTGACCGCGATGCGGTTGTTGTTTTGGGGCCATGTACCTGCACGTGAACGAGTTCAAACATGTGAGAACAGAAAAATACTCACTAACACCTACTGTCTCAGAGTGACGGTTTGGTTGACCGGCCGTCACAGGTGTGACGGACCGTCGCACCGACCGTCACTCTAAGACAGTGAAGTGTTTCTTCCTGACGGTTTAGATGATGGTTCGTCAAAGATTTCTCTAAGGTTGCTACCCCATTGTGCAAGTTGCTTGAAAAGGAGACGAAGTTTGTATTTGATGCTGAGTATTTGAAGGCGTTTGAATGCCTGAAAGAAAAGCTAGTGGAGGCTCCTATTATAATTGCCCCGGATTGGTCCAAACCGTTCGAAATAATGTGCGATGCAAGTGGTGTTGCACTTGGAGCTGTTCTGGGATAAAAGCGAGACAAACTTTTCCATCCCATTTATTATGCTAGTAAAGCATTGAATGGGGCGCAAAAGAACTACACAGTGACAGAACAGGAGCTGTTGGCGGTTGTATATGCTTTTGAGAAATTCAGAGCATACTTACTTGGTACAAAAGTGGTGGTGCACACAGATCATGCAGCCTTGAGGTATCTGATGACCAAAAAGGATGCAAAACCTCGACTAATCCGATGGGTGCTATTATTGCAAGAATTTGACTTTGAAGTCAAGGATCAAAAAGGGTGTGAGAACCAGGTAGCAGATCATCTGTCCAGGCTTGAGAGGGAAGAGAACGTAATAGATGAGCCAGAGATTGATGATGCATTCCCGGATGAGCAGGTGATGGCTGCGTCATGTGATATGGTGCCTTGGTACGCTGACTTCGCAAATTATGCGGTGAGTGACATGATCCCGGAATATTTGAACTTCCACCAGAAAAAGAAGTTTCTCCATGATGCAAGTAAGTTTTTCTGGGATGAGCCGTATTTATTCCGGTTGTGTGCTGACAACATAGTGAGGAGATGTGTACCGGAAGCGGAAATGACAAGCATCTTGCAAGCTTGCCATTCGTCCCCAGTTGGAGGACATCATGCGGGTAATCGAACCGCCCGAAAGATTTTACAGTGTGGTTATTATTGGCCGACAATCCAGAGAGATTCATATGAATTTGCCAAGTTCTGTGATCAATGTCAACGAAGAGGAGCAATCTCTCGCCGACAAGAGCTACCCATGTCCACTATTTTCGAGGTTGAATTGTTCGACGTATGGGGAATAGATTTCATGGGCCCTTTTGAAAGTTCTTACGGGAACCGCTACATCTTGGTAGCGGTGGATTATGTGTCAAAGTGGGTAGAGGCGGTTGCTTTGGCCGATAACGAAGGGAAAAGTGTGGTGGCGTTCTTAAAAAGAAACATCTTTGCTCGGTTTGGCACCCCTCGCACAATCATCAGTGATGGAGGTTTACATTTTTGTAATAAGGTGTTCCGGGCTGCTCTAGCAAAATATGGAGTGACGCAACACAAGGTAGCCACACCTTATCACCCCCAAACCAGTGGGCAAGTCGAGGTGCCGAACCGGGAGATTAAAGAGATCTTGGCTAAGTCTGTGAATGTGAACCAGCGAGATTGGGCGAGGAAGCTGGATGACGCACTCTGGGCGTACCGCACAGCGTTTAAGACACCAATAGGTATGTCTCCTTACCAATTTGTTTTTGGTAAAGCGTGTCACTTGCCCGTGGAACTTGAGCACAAGGCCCTTTGGGCGCTCAAAAAGTTAAATCTCAGTTGGAAAGAGGCATCGGAACTAAGGTTGGAACAATTGAATGAGATGGACGAGTTTCCGATTGCGAGCATATGAGAGGTCCGCTCTCTACAAGGAACGAATGAAGCTGTACCATGACAAGAAGATTGAGAAAAGGGAGTTCAAAGTAGGGGACTTGGTATTGTTGTTCAACTCCAGGTTCAAATTATTTCCCGGGAAACTCAAATCCAAATGGTCCGGACCATTCAAAGTGCACCAAGTGTTCCCATCCGGTGCAGTCGAACTCAAAAATAAAGATGGTGAGTTGTTCAAAGCCAATGGGCAGAGGATAAAGCAATATCTGGGCCACCCGGAGGAGGTACATATTCTGTCTCTGGTGTATCTTGATGAAGTCTGAGTAATCAAGACACCCGCGTCGTGCCGCGACGTTAAATCAGGCGCTGTATGGGAGACAACCCATAAGTTGTTGTTGTAGTATAGTCTTAGAAAAATTTGACTTGTTAGAATTGGTTAATTTGTTCGTTGAGTGTGCAGGTACAAAAGTGGACGTAACAGCGTATTCTGTCTAAGGGTGACGGTTTGAGTTGACGGACCGTCAAGAACATGATGGACCATCACTACGGACCGTCACTTTGAGACAAATATTCATAGCCACTGGTTAGTAATGACGGGGTGAGTGACGGACCGTCAACATGTTGGCGGACCGTCATCTCAGACCGTCACCCATAATCCTCACAAGGGCTCACTGCCTAATTGTGATTCCCCAAGTGACGGACCGTCAAGCATGCGACGGGCCGTCACTCCAAGCAGCGCATCAGGTACGTTTTGTTTTTAATTTCGGGCGACCCGACCCAAAACCAAACCAACCCGCCCAGTTACATATTGATTCCATCTTCTTCTCCCACTCATCTTCTACGTCCAAAAAGCTCCAAAACCACCATTAATCAAAAACAAAATCCGTTTCTTTCCCCAAGAAATTCCCACATCCCTATTCTCCTTTCTCCACCATCGTCCAAAATGCACCAAACCAACGAAATCCCGCTAGTTGTCCGTCGGGTCATATAAATCAAAAGGGAAAAGCGATTTCTTCTACCTAACAAAATCAAGGTATGATTCTAAACTCTTCCTCGTTGAGATTATTTGAGTGGCATGAAGAAATACGAAGGAAATTGATGGGCTGGTATATTTGTGAAATTCTGATAATGTAATTATTGTGGGTAAGAGTGGTATTATTGCTTGAAATCGAAAGTGTGTCATGGGTGAAGTCTTGAGTAACTCATGAAATCAAATACAATGATTGGTGGTGACTTTGGGAAACCAAATCCCACAAAATATGGGAAAACCTGTAACCGCGTACAAGGTGTTCGAGGAAATGCCTCAACGAGAGTGAAATACGCTGTCTCAACTTGACGGTTGGCATGACGGCCCGTCACACATGAAAATTTGATACGCCCAAATTACGACTCCAAATACGAAGCGTAAGCGGTCGCTGTCAAATATAGAACCCAACTAAGGTTGGGGTCGATCCCACAGGGAATAAGGTGCAAATTAAATCGATAGTGAATTAAATGACTAGTAGTCGATAGTTTCCGGTAAATTGGGGGGTGTTGTGTGAACAATATTTAACCAAAGTAAATAATAATGTGCGATTAATAATCAATATGAGAGTGAACTAGGGAAGTGTTCACCATGGCGTCGTAACAACTTCGACTCAAGGCTTAACCGGGTTCTCTCTATATGCATATCACGATGTGATTGCATTCATGGTGTCGTCTAAACGTTTCTCAACCAATTAGACAAATTTCCTTCTCAATTCTCTCGAACTTGAAAAGGTGAACTTTATCATTTCAATACTAAACATCAAGTAGATTAATCTAGTTACAGCATTAATCATGAGACGAGAGTTGGTAGTCTCGAATCCTTGTAGTTAATCACATTTCCCGGTTTTAATCTCTTTACTCAAGCAAATTTAAACCTAGGCATGTTCTAATGTTTGCAACCACTAGAAAACGTTAGTAAGTAAATGATTAACCACGTGACAACATAAAGATTGAACCCTACGCTACCCAGAATCTATATTGCAACTTTTGCCATGGATCCCACAACCCTAGTTGTGGGAAGTTAGTTACTCATGCTATTAGGAAAAGAGAAGAGATTTATATTCATAATAAAGTGAAAAGAATCTTACAATAGAATGAACACAAGCTTCAATTTATCCAATAACAAGAATCCAAGATCCCAAGAACAATGGAAGAACAAGATTGAAGAAGAAGACAAACGTGTTTGTTGTGTTTCTTCCTCTCAAAGTCGCTCAAATGATATCCTCAAAATATTTTCTAATGAATTTGTAAAATGAATGATAATGAAATAACCTAACTTAGGGTATTTATAGGAGTCCAGGAAATAAACCCAAAAAATGTTCGAAATCCGCGTCGCGCGTACTGCCTCAACTTGACGGTCTGGGTGACGGACCGTCGCATGCTTGACGGACCGTCAAAGTGACCGTCGCCATTAGGCAGTGTGCTGCCTTATCTTGACGGTATACTTGACGGACCGTCGCATGGGTGACGGCCCATCATGGTGGCCGTCACATTAGGCAGTGTGCTTGCTCAACTTGACGGTCTACTTGATGGACCGTCACATGTGTGACGGCTCGTCATGGTGGCCGTCACTCTTATCCAGAATTCTCTTTTTCTCGTATTTCCTTCCGTTTCCTTATTTGTCTCCATTTCCTGAAAATACAACATAAAAACATCAAAAACGACGACGGTTGCTTGAAAACTCACGATTATTCTTAGTTAAAGGAGTCAAATGTGCCGTAGAATGGCGGCACATCAACACCCTCAACTTAAAACGTTCGCTTGTCCTCAAGCAACATGACAACAAAAACAAAAAGATGACTCAACTAAGACTCGTGTCCCTAGAAAATCATGGCCCTTCAACAGTTCATCCGATTTTAAATCAAGCCACCCCCGGTAGCACACAAATGTATGCAACATTAACTTGCTAGGATCCAGGCATGTCATTCCGATATGATAGAACATTCTGCATACACACGCGCAGCTACCCTAACAGTCAATAGACAATACCGAGATCTTGGTGCCCTCACCACAAAGAAGTCCCACACACAAAATTTAGGACTAGGTAAGACGCTCGCACTCACAAACGATTTCAAACAATGCACATGCGATGCCATAAGCTTGCCCTTACTATTCTATTTCAGTTTTTTGAAAGCCACTCAAGATCACTACAGGACTTGTTTTGGCTTGTAATGAGGCTTCGGGTGCAGGTAGGATACAATTTGGGGAATAGTGACTAAACCCTCCTTGGAATCACCGACCTACTATTTCCACAAAACTTTACTTTGTCCATCCTTATTCACCTTTTTATTTCCTTTTTTCTAGCTACAGTTGCGGCCTCTTTATTTTGACACTTCTCTTTTCTTTTTTCTTTTTTTTCTTTTTTTTTTCTTTCTTTTCCAAGACACGCACCCGGAATTTTCATTCTATTCACAACCAATCTTATACATTCTATTTTTCTTATAACCTCTATAGTAGCCACCCTCAACTTAGGCTGAATGCCTGAGTTGAGGTGCACGATGTCCAAGGAAGGACCAGGGCCAAGACAGGGATTCAAAGTTAAACAGGAACGGTGACAGGTTATTGAAAGAATAGGGTCAATTATGGCTCAAGCAGGGATCAAAGGGATTATTTACATTTAGACGGTCTTATAGGCTAAGTGGACTGCACACAAAAAGGGCCTGTGATCCTTTCCTAAGAAACCAACTTCAAACTTTAACAAAATAGACCGGGAAAGTTTTAGATGCATGCACTGAGTAAGAATTTATAACAATACGCTCACACACACTTGGAACCAAGAAACCATACCACTACCAACTATCAAGACAACCGCTCGGCTTAAGCATCCTTATTCCAATCATAACCACACAATGACATTCAAGGATCCCGAACAGTCAATTGTTTCAAACATAAGTACATAGTCAGAAATTTTCAGAGGGGGCTCCTTTTAGTTAAACTTTCAAAAAGCCATGCTTGCTATAGACACTATTTTACAACTAAAATTTAAACGACAACCTAAACATGCCAGTTCGCGACCTCTAACTTGTCCTCTTCAGCTGACGTCTTTTTGTGCTTCCTCTTCTTTGATTTCTTTACCCCACTTTCACCTACTTGGGGTTCACTAATTTTCAGAGGCCAGCCCATCAAATCCACAATCGTGGTTTCTTCGTCCAAGTCCACGAACTCAGAAGTCTCCTCATAAAGCGTTTTTTCTTTCTTGAGGACTGTGATATCATTTTTCACCTTCTTTAGCTCCGCATCAAATCTCGCTAAATCCGGGATGCTCATTTCGTTTAGCCTTGCATCCATCCGGGTTTCCATTGCATCGACCCTTGCGCGCAGCCCCTCAAATAGCTTAAGAGCCTCCCGTATTGCTTCATCAATGGTGGGTTTGAACAAATATGTCCAAGCGGCAATTTGTTTGTCCAACTGTTTCTGTTTTTGCACCATTTTAGCAAAATTTTGGGGGTTCATGTGATATTCTGGTGGTAGAGGGGGCCTTGCCGCAGTTCCCGAGCCTTCAGCAGTAGCTCTCGTTGTCTGTGAAGTTTTTGGATCAAACACCGCAAGTGGCATTTCTGTACCTGATGGGGTGTCGGTTGCCTCGGAGGTGGATGTGGTTGGCTCTTCGAAGATCTGAGGCTTATGAATCCTCATTTCAAACTTAGTGTCATCCTTTGATCTGTCGATATTTTGCTTTGATGACGCTGTCACTTTCTTATCGATACCATCCCATATCGGCACCTCTGCACGCCTGCATAACTCAGTCACTAGACACGGGAACGGCAGAGAAGAAGTAGTTTTTATGGCCCTGGTCCGCATCTCATCCGCAATTATCATTCCGAAGTTGATGACGTACCCGGCTATCAAGCTTGCCACAAGGATGGCTCTTCCCTCATCCAAATTATTGTCTCCTCCTGTTGGAAATAACCTGAGCCACACAACCGCCCACCAAAAGTTGGCTATGAAGCTTAGTGATTGCTTCGATATCCGTCCCGTCTGAGTCAGCCAAGATGGTGAGCCATCAATCAATGTTTGGGCCAACCATGGTATCTGCGAGTAGGCGTTGGAGATCTTGTCATGAAACTCTGGCATGTCAGGTGGAGGGATGTATTCAGGGCCAAAGAGGACCCTGTTGATCATTTCCCGTGAGATGTCCACTTGCCTACCCCGAACGGGCACCCTGTCCTGCCTTGGGGCTGATTTCACCCCTTTTCCTGGCTCACATTTGTTCTCCAGCAGTGCCAAATAGTTGGCGTAGAATTCCCGGACTAGTTCTGGATAATAGAATCCCGGGGGCGAGCTCATCCACTCGAGTTGATACCTCTGAAACTGTGTCTGGAGAACTGGGTATTCCGGCAGATCTGTGGTCATGATTTGCACTTCTTCAGCTATCGGTCTTTTGTGGCTTCTCGACATCATTTTGGTAAGACCGTCAAGATAGTGCTTCTGAGCCTCCTTAAATGCCCACCGGATCGATTCTCTGTCCGTGGGTGCACTCCCTGCAATTTTGGTGGTTTTGGGACCACCTACATCCTCCGGATTGGGGCTGGAGCTACCACTTTCATCAGATCCACTACCGCTCCCCGACTCACTGCTAGATGACCCACTCTCCTCTTCAGACTGGGAGACTTGGGTGGTTCTTCGTTTAACTAGCCTGGTTTGGTAAGTCGGGGCTGCAACTATTTCTTCGTCGCTACTCGGTTCATCAATTAGGGTCCGAGTTGTAGCGATCCTTTCTTTCTTCTTTAGTGCTTGACCGCGACGCGGTTGTTGTTTTGGGGCCATGTACCTGCACGTGAATGAGTTCAAACATGTGAGAACAGAAAAATACTCACTAATACCTACTGTCTCGGAGTGACGGTTTGGTTGACGGGCCGTCACAGGTGTGACGGACCGTCGCACCGACCGTCACTTTAAGACAGTGAAGTGTTTCTTCCTGACGTTTTAGATGACGGTTCGTCACATGTGTGACGGGCCGTCATGCCAACCGTCAAGTTGAGACAACGTATTTCACTCTCGTTGAGGCATTTCCTCGAACACCTTGTACGCGGTTACGGGTTTTCCCATATTTTGTGGGATTTGGTTTCCCAAAGTCACCACCAATCATTGTATTTGATCTCATGGGTTACTCAAGACTTCACCCATGACACACTTTCGATTTCAAGCAATAATACCACTCATACCCACAATAATTACATTATCAGAATTTCACAAATATACCAGCCCAACAATTTCCTTCATATTTCTTCATGCCACTCAAATAATCTCAACGAGGAAGAGTTTAGAATCATACCTTGATTTTGTTAGGTAGAAGAAATCGCTTTTCCCTTTTGATTTATATGACCCGACGGACAACTAGCGGGATTTCGTTGGTTTGGTGCGTTTTGGACGATGGTGGAGAAAGGAGAATAGGGATGTGGGAATTTTTTGGGAAAGAAACGGATTTTGTTTTTGATTAATGGTGGTTTTGGAGCTTTTTGGACGTAGAAGATGAGTGGGAGAAGAAGATGGAATCAATATGTAACCGGGCGGGTTGGTTTGGTTTTGGGTCGGGTCGCCCAAAATTAAAAACAAAACGTACCTGATGCGCTGCTTGGAGTGACGGCTCGTCGCATGCTTGACGGTCCGTTACTTGGGGCGTCATAATTAGGCAGTTAGCCCTTGTGAGGATTATGGGTGACGGTCTGAGATGACGGTCCGCCAACATGTTGACGGTCCGTCACTCACCCCGTCACTACTAACCAGTGGCTATGAATATTTGTCTCCAAGTGATGGTCCGTAGTGACGGTCCGTCATGTTCTTGACGGTCCGTCAACTCAAACCGTCACCCTTAGACAGAATACGCTGTTACGTCCACTTTTGTACCTGCACACTCAACGAACAAATTAACCAATTCTAACAAGTCAAATTTTTCTAATACTATACTACAACAACAACTTATGGGTTGCCTCCCATACAGCGCCTGATTTAACGTCGCGGCACGACGCGGGTGTCTTGATTACTCAGACTTCATCAAGATACACCAGAGACAGAACATGTACCTCCTCCGGGTGGCCCAGATATTGCTTTATCCTCTGCCCATTGGCCTGGAAACCCCCCAAATAATTTGCCTCTTCATCAGACTCGAACTCTGCTGCTCTACTTTGGGAACTCACAACTTTCACTTTCTCCATATCTGCTGACAGCAAATGTTTTGTCAGTAGGCCCATTTGTGTTTTCAGATGGGCCATATCTTGATCCCGCTCTTCCTCTCTCCTACGCTGTTCTGCAGACATACCGACTGTATGAGTGCTAGCAGCCGTCTCGGTGTCCCGTGTATGCCAGGCCCTGTTGGTTTTAGTGAGCCGGTCCAGAATAGTTGTGGTATCGATGAAAGTGAGACCCATAAATGCTCCACCTGCTGCATTATCTAGTGTCGGCTTGGTAGCTGAATTCAGTGCCCTGTAGAATGTCTGCATCAAAAACTCGTCGTTCAACTGATGGTTAGGGCATTGTATCAGCTTCTTCTTGAATCGCAGCCAGGTCTCGTGCAATGCTTCGTGAGGTTGCTGCCTAAAATTGCTAATCTCATCCCTCAACTGTATCATCCTAGAGGGCGGAAAGAACCTTTCTAGGAAAGCTCCTTTCAACTCTCCCCAAGTTGCGATAGAGTCGGGGGTCAGCTCTGTCAACCATAGCGCTGCCTCATCAGACAGAGACAACGGAAACAACCTGAGCCTGATCACTGTCTGACTCACACCAGGCAATTTGAATGACTTGCAGATACCCACAAAGTTCATCAGGTGTCTGTTTGGATCATCACCAGCCGTACCTCGTAATAATCCCTTTAAGTTCAACAGCTGGAGCATTGTGCTGGTTATGTTGAACTTAGCCCCGGGCGCTAGTG
The DNA here is from genome assembly GCA_003996215.1 of Jaltomata sinuosa. Taxonomy (NCBI): domain Eukaryota; kingdom Viridiplantae; phylum Streptophyta; class Magnoliopsida; order Solanales; family Solanaceae; genus Jaltomata; species Jaltomata sinuosa. Next base: position 481,563 of record QJPP01000349.1, on the reverse strand, counting down.
GAGGAAGAATAATGGCGCCCGTAGCACCAACTCCGTCTAATGCAGTGTCATCCTCTATATCTTCAGCATTCAAGTGATGCTGATCCTGTTGAGCTCGTTGTTCTGCAGCGAGCCTTTCTGCCTCCGTTTGTTGTGCGGCCATAGTTTGCCTTAGCGTTCTTGTGAGCTCGGGGTCGTAGGGTAGTATTGGTTCACCCGAGCGTCGGGTACTTGGCATGCACAACTCAATACCCTGTAATAAACAAAAACAACAAATAAAAGTAAAATCAGGAAATATGACTAAGAGTCAAATAAACACCAGACTTAATAAACAACCGTATTCCCCGGCAACGGCGCCAAAATTTGATACGCCCAAATTACGACTCCAAATATGAAGCGTAAGCGGTCGCTGTCAAATATAGAACCCAACTAAGGTTGGGGTCGATCCCACAGGGAATAAGGTGCAAATTAAATCGATAGTGAATTAAATGACTAGTAGTCGATAGTTTCCGGTAAAGTGGGGGGTGTTGTGTGAACAATATTTAACCAAAGTAAATAATAATGTGCGATTAATAATCAATATGAGAGTGAACTAGGGAAGTGTTCACCATGGCGTCGTAACAACTTCGACTCAAGGCTTAACCGGGTTCTCTCTATATGCATATCACGATGTGATTGCATTCATGGTGTCGTCTAAACGTTTCTCAACCAATTAGACAAATTTCCTTCTCAATTCTCTCGAACTTGAAAAGGTGAACTTTTATCATTTCAATTCTAAACATCAAGTAGATTAATCTAGTTACAGCATTAATCATGAGACGAGAGTTGGTAGTCTCGAATCCTTGTAGTTAATCACATTTCCCGATTTTAATCTCTTTACTCAAGCAAATTTAAACCTAGGCATGTTCTAATGTTTGCAACCACTAGAAAACGTTAGTAAGTAAATGATTAACCACGTGACAACATAAAGATTAAACCCTACGCTACCCGGAATCTATATTGCAACTTTTGCCATGGCTCCCACAACCCTAGTTGTGGGAAGTTAGTTACTCATGCTATTAGGAAAAGTGAAGAGATTTATATTCATAATAAAGTGAAAAGAATCTTACAATAGAATGAACACAAGCTTCAATTTATCCAATAACAAGAATCCAAGATCCCAAGAACAATGGAAGAACAAGATTGAAGAAGAAGACAAACGTGTTTGTTGTGTTTCTTCCTCTCAAAGTCGCTCAAACGATATCCTCAAAATATTTTCTAATGAATCTGTAAAATGAATGATAATGAAATAACCTAACTTAGGGTATTTATAGGAGTCCAGGAAATAAACCCAAAAAACGTTCGGAATCCGCGTCGCGCGTACTGCCTCAACTTGACAGTCTGGGTGACGGACCGTCGCATGCTTGACGGACCGTCACAGTGACCGTCGCCATTAGGCAGTGTGCTGCCTTATCTTGACGGTCTACTTGACGGACCGTCGCATGGGTGACGGCCCGTCATGGTGGCCGTCACATTAGGCAGTGTGCTTGCTCAACTTGACGGTCTACTTGACGGACCGTCACATGTGTGACAGCCCGTCATGGTGGCCGTCACTCTTATCCAGAATTCTCTTTTTCGCGTATTTCCTTCCGTTTCCATGTTTGTCTCCATTTCCTGAAAATACAACATAAAAACATCAAAAACGACGACGGTTTCTTGAAAACTCACGATTATTCTTAGTTAAAGGAGTCAAATGTGCCGTAGAATGGCGGCACATCAGACATCACGGTTATAAAAAAAAGAAGAAAAGAGATGCAACTTGAACTAATCAGTAACAATACACAGAAGTATCAATCAAGCACTTACCTTGAAAATGAAATTAGACATACTCCAGTTCCCATGGAGACATCTTCTTTAGACTATGCAACCAATACATATAAAGTGATTGGGATAATTAATAGGAAAAGGTTACAACTATAGCATTTGATATAAGCTGATAAGCTTCTTTTGCTGACTTAAACAGATTTAAGCTTGGGGTTGTGTTTCCTCATAAGCTAGTACTTAACAACTAACATGTTTTGGCCCTTTGGGGGAAAAGGGAAACATAGATAAAAATGAATGGAACTCTACCTAGAAAACCAGAAGCTTGTCCACAGCAAGATGGACATGCATGAGATTCAATTAAAGAGAGACAAATCAATTCAAGGATGAAACACTGGAATAGCGAGACCTAAAAAAACACTAAGAATGTCTTAAAACAGAAGTCGTCAAAAGATGGGTCATAAAAACCATGAGTCATGTCTTGACAGTTTTGAAACAAAGGTCTTCTGATTTCTCATCTGCACATTTTCTTCATTTTAGCTTTAGAGATGATAAGTTTTTCCTCAACAAAAAACAATAGGTGTTTACTAAGTTGATGGCATGATAAAAATACATGCAAACTGCATGTTACTTGTAGTCTTGTACTACATAAGTAAAATGTCATTTTTGAACAAGGAAGAGGCTCTTTTTTTTCACTCTGAACATAATCTTTGTTTCACTACAACAATGAAAAAATGTTCTGAAAACATAAAAAGGAAACTAATAATTGCAACGACTTGTTAACTGACAAAGTCATTGTCATTCTCATTCTGAGAAACCTCAAATACAATCCTTGATATTCACACGGAAGAGTGGGAAAAGACAATTAAGATTTAAGAGAACTTGTCAGGCGAAAAGACTCATCCAGTTCCCAGCAAGGTCAGAAATTAAATTAAATTGGACTAAGGTAAGAAGTACCATGATATTCACTTATCTACACCGTTGATTCTTCTCAAATCTTAATTAGATAAAATATCTCCCCGCCAATGTGAATATCGATCAAAAAATTCTGAAAATACAAAAAAGAAAAAATAGAGAAAAATACAACATCTAAGAAAGCTTCCCATCTTTTTCTGAAGATGCTGGCACCAAGACAAAAAAATGCTTAAATAGAAGGGAAAAAAAAGAGAAGATCACCGAAAGATTAGATCCAAACCTAAACTGAGAAATAATGCGCCAATTAGCTGCAATTCTCCATCAAAATCATGAAACTTCAAGTTCAAACATATGCAAAACTAAAAGAGAAAACCTATCTAGAGAAACCCCACGAAGAAACTTGAACGAGAAAATTCAAATAAAGGAGAAAGATGTATGGAACAAAACTTGGAAAAAGTAAAGAAGTAAAGGGAAATCTAGCTTTCTTTTTATTCACAAAAATCAGCAAGCCCTAGAAACTACAACAAATTAGTAGTGCTGGTTAATAACCTCAAAATTCAGTGAAATCAAGTATTTGGACAGGTTATATCCACAATAGAATCACTTGATAGATCAAATAACTGAGGAGTAGAGCCAGTAAAGATTAGTTCCATAATACTCACCTTTTAGATCAATTGGGGAACTTTCAACTTAGTAAAACCCAAAAAAAGGAAAAAAGAATGCCTCAAATTTTTGCTAGCTTCTTGTCCAATTTATACTCTTGTTATTTCTATCTGTACCATTTAACCTTCACTAATTACCTTGTGCAATTTGATGCATCAAAAAACAATGGTATGCCATATGAAACACGAAAACAAAACATGTAGCTGTAACTGACTTTCATCCGTCAGAACAGAATGAATCCTCAATGCTACTCATCTACTAACCAGAAAATAATCCAAAAGAAAATGTTCTCACTTCATATTCTCTTAGTCCAGGATAGCATTTTCAGTATCATTTTAATCAATTGGGAATTCCTCAATGCAGTCCTTTCTTTTATTGAATTCTCAAGTTTAGTTAAACATTCGGGCAATATAAAAAAGAATGAAGGAAATAAAATGAAGAAAGGTCTGCGTATTCTAAGATGGGAAACAATTGCCCCGGTCCTGATATTAGCAAACAACCTTATTTTCTCAATTATCAAATTCCCACATCCCGTAATTGGTAAGTAGTTAGCACTAATTAAGTCACCAGGCAACAACTCGGCATCAAATGGAAGTCAGTATCCAACCAAACAAAAAATACTGAAAAGAAATGATAACCAACCACAATATGTACCCCTTCAACAAAATTTTCCTAGACTGATTTTGGAGCATTCTTGAAAAGGTCACTTATGTACTTAGATCTTCACAAGAGCTAGGGAGGATCAACATGCAGTTCCAACATATGACCAATGACACAGTGAAAACCTAGAAACTGTAAATGCTAACGTGAAAAAGAAAATCCAAAGAAGAAAATATCAATAAAAGTTAAAGATACTAAACCAAAAAATAAAAATAAAAAGGAACAGAACAAATTCCATCAACGTTTGCCAAGAGAAATAAAAAGGCCGACCACAGAAAGAAACATACCACCGCTAACTATTGTCATAGCCCTTGACTTGAATTTTCACCATGTTCAATGTAAATTGTTCTGTCCTTTGTTGTACCAAATGAGTTCTCTCAAACCAGACAATCTTGATCCCAACTTCATTCTAAACCAAACAAAAAGTTATACACCTTTCTTTATGCTGGGAAATTAAAATGTAGGACAATAGAAAACTTATCAGAAACCAACCAACCAACCTATCATTAGATATTCTATATTTCTATATTCACTTTGATTTTGAAAAAGGAAAAAATAAAGGAGTGAGGGGAAAACAATAAAATGGAAATTGTGCATAAATTTAAAATCAGTATCTCCAAAACTAATACAATGAACACTTTCTGAATGATCAAGGACATCCCTTTTGTCACTTTTGCATAGTGCTGCTTCATCATAATTTTGTATTGAAATCTTTAGATGGAGTACTAATCTTTTCTGATTTTTGCCTCTCTCTCTATTGTTGGCTCTATGTAAGAGGAAGTGCAAACCTGATCAAGAGCTGAAACAAAGTGACAGAGCCCAAATAGTGTTACTTTGCATATCAGGGTTCCTCCAATATAATGACAGTACACGTGTTGATAGAAAAAGGACAATAAATTCAATACCCAATTAACTGACCCAAGTCTACATACAGTTAACTGAGCCTAAGTCTATGTACAATTAACACAACTTCTTGTACAACTGATTATTGTTGTGTTTGTATTTATCTTGTTCACTTAATAAAAAGAAGAAAAACTAGATGGATCATGGCCCGTGTACGGGCCCAACATTTGGAAATAATGTTTTAACTTATACAGTGAGCTATATAACTTAAATCCTTCGGTTTATAGTGGGTGGGACTTTTTGGGATGTGTGGATGAAAAATGAAGAAATTAGTGAATCTTAATCCTAATTGTTCGAGAAGTTCATACTCTTTTATTCTTCTCAACTCTAGATATTGATGGTCGAATCCTGACCTCAGCTGCAAACATGAATGTCTCGGAAACTGTCAACACAGGAAAGAGCTGATCATCTTGCATTACATAGGAGGAGATCATCTTCATTAAAACTTGTTGTCACCTGCACATTATAATTAGTCCTTTAGTACATACTTAGAAGGAATAATCTTCTAAAATATCTTAATAAATATCTCACAAGGTGATGGACTATGTTTTACCCAAAGCTAGTGATCATGGCAAGGCCATTGCTAGTGAGCTCCCCTGCAGTTTTTAATAATTTCTGCATTTTCTCACCAGTGTCACTAGTTGTGTTCTGAAAAGCATCTAAACAAGTTTCTTAGTAAGTAATTGAAGCACTAATCCAGGTTTTTAGATCTTCGAAGGAATCCTTGATCTTGTTGATATAAAAGCTATCAACTTTGTCAAAAGATCTTCTTAGATCATGAATAGGCACATCCTAAAGACCTTCACAAGTTTTGAAGAGCATCTTTGATTCTAGGATCTTTGGCTGCTTCCTTGATCAAGTCAGTATTTTTATGGCATTTTTATATGTCAGTGATGGTGGATTCAAATGCCACTTTTATAGGTTTCTTTGGGTCCAACGATCATGAGATTTTGTTGCTCGGAGATGTGGAAGACCAAGTAAAAGTATAAAATCTAATTTGAAACATATACATATAACAGTTAAATCTTTTTTTTTTTTAAGCAACAGTTAAATACATTAGATTTTTTTTTTTAAGCAACAGTTAAATAACAGTTAAATCACTTTGTTGCATTTCTTAAAAAGTTTGAACAGAAAGATACTAATACATTAGTTGCATATTATAAGATTATTCTTCATACTCTATGTAGTAACATTCATTGTCCTTTGGCCATCTTTCATTTTACACTACAATCATGTAAAAGATATCAGAGCACTATATTGCCTTCATTATTTAACAACTCAGCCATCTCTTATATTCTGAAATGAAAACCATCTTATATTTCTAAATAATATTATAAGTAACTTACTCTAGGAAAACAAACCAAACTATCATGCACTCTAAAATCAAAACATCATTTTGATAGACAGGAAAATATTACCCGAGAGTTTTCTGCTTGACATTAAGAATCAAAAGTGGACATGATCAAAGAAATTTAACAAACATACATTTTTAGGGAAGACACCAAATAAAGCTACTATCTACTCCCTCCTATCATCACCACTCATGCTATATCAATTCAAATGCTTATCTAATAGCATTGAAGTCATGGCCAATGAATGTGGGAAGTTTACAGATGTAGTCAGCCCTCTCTTCAATCAGTCTTCTTGGAGGTTCTTTTGATTCAGATTTTAATAGAACTGAAGTCGGATGACAGATATTGTTCTTGTTTTAGTTATCTTTGCAGACCGCAATTCATCTTATTGACTTTTCAACAATTACAGAATGATATCATTGTCACATTATGTTTCTATATCTAGTTGTGTCGTGACTTACTTTTGCTTTTCTGTCTTGATGGGGATAAAAATAGTTAGCCCAGATTTGTGTGGAGATAACAACGCCAAACTTTTTACCTACTAGATTGTAGATTAATCTTTTTTTCAAAATAAAGCTAACATACATACATACATACAATTTCGAAATTAAAAAGAGTGTCGTGAAGAAAATACACAATTTGTTTTATTAGTTATTCACACGGCTATATTAGCTCCTTGTATATAGAAACATAAACTACTAACACATTTTTCTTCGACAATAATATTTCTGATCAAACGCGGATTAGGGTAGAAGAGTAGTAGGTAGAAGTGTGTGTAGGCTAGTAGGTAGGAGTGTTTTTCCTTATTGTCCCGACTAGTAATCGTAGTGTTACGCTTATAGTTTCTTGTTCTTGGATTCCTCGTGGTAGTATTTTGTGGCAGTGCTCTGTTTCTGTCTGTTGTTTGTTACTACATATTATTTCGTATCGTCTCTTGTAGTTTTATCTTGTGCTTTTATTTGTATTTTTATCCTGTATTATTGTTACGTTTTTTTAGCCTATTTTTAGACTGTTTTGTCTTGAGCCGGGGGTCTATCGGAAACAGCCTCTCTACCTCACCTCTGAGGTAGTGGTATGGACTGCGTACACTCTACCCTCCCCAGACCCCACGCTGTGGGAATACACTGGGTATGTTGTTGTTGTTGTTTGTTGTAATCTGTTGTCATTTTCCCAAGAGCTTAGCCTGCCCTTTATTCCTAATTGGCACACCATAGCTACTGCCATAAATTGTATCAATTAAGCAAATCTTACCAATCATAGAGAACACCATATCAAACTTAATTTTCCTTACATGATAATTAAGTATAAAAAGGACTATATGTAAGTTGGGTGAAGGAATACTAACATTAATCATATAGTTTCAACTTCACGATAACTCAAATATAAGGAGATTATAGGAAGTTAGCGGAAATGATATTCTGAAAAACAGTAATGCATAAGGGGAAATGGGGAACTATAAAAAAAAAAAGGAAGTTTCTAGTTTCACTGTCTATAACACTTTTGTGAATTACATCCTAACATTATCTACTAGGGAGTCAATTTCACATTCTATGCTCATTTTCTGCTAATAGATTCAATACATTATCTGACATCACTATGACTATTGTATTCCTAACCGGTGTTATTCCTTCTACACTAAAATCCTTTTGGATTATTTCCTTTATTCAAGATTTGCTAACGCGCCGTTAAATGATCAGTTATCCATATTGCTTCATGGCTGGTAATGTTTACACTTTCCTCTAGTATAGATTTCAACCATGCATCTTCTATGAAATTTTTAATGTTCACAATGATACTATAATTCTAGACCTGGTTCTTTTGAATCCCCTTCTTTGGTCTGTTGCTCTGGTTCAACTATTCTGTTACTAAGAGCCTACAACTTTGTGTACTTAGTTCTCCTATTAGCTTTTTTTTTTTTTTGGGTAAAGTAAGTAAATTGTATTAGAAAGGCATCAAGAAGATGCAAAGGTACAGTCGTACAGAGAGCTATAATGTAAAATCAACTAAACTACTAGCTTCAAAAACCTAGTTCTCCAATTAGCTTTTCATCTTACTGTTCATTATAAAGGACACTGAGAAACTATGAATTAGTTCTCAAATACAAAGCAAATTATGTCAGATTATAACTAACACCCTCCTGAACCTGCAAGAACATTAAGAAGTATATAAACCAAGAATTTTACTTCTCGATAGTACATGTATAAGCATTTCAAATAAGCAAATTCTTTTACTGCACCTTGAGCTATAAACTATGTTATCAATAACGTCGAAGTCACAAGATCTCTCTTAGGAATTAAATGCACGCCAAAGTAAATCCCCATATTCAAACAGAAATTAAGTGAAGAAACACATAAATGCAAATCTAGTTCTTTCCCGGTCCTATCATTCCACCATTAGAGCTTTACCTTTCTTTAAACACAATTTTGGTAGGATAATCTTTGAGCATTTCAGAATATCATTTGATGTTCTAGTATTCAGCTAGCCTCTCCATTTTAAGATTATAAAATATGAAAAACAAATTTGAAGCTCACAACAACTCATCCATACCACCCCCAATGAGCCAACATTCCATTGGGGAGAACACCGGAGGAAATCTATAGCCACTTACAATCCAGCGACATTTTTTGCTTCATTAAACCTGCAAAAACCATCGAGATATAGCAAATGAGACCAAGATTTTCAACAATCAACAGAGAGACAAAAGAGGAGCATTAGAAAGTAAAAATTGATATCCTAATAATGGCTATCGATACCAAAAACGAAAGCTTATAGCTTTCTCATCAAGTGAAAATTCAATTCCTCGTCTCGCCGCCTATTTCTAAGTTTTCGATGGAAAAAGAAAAGATCAATTGAATTCTAAAAATATAAATTATGCTCTATGTAAAATATTTAGGTCATGAGTTTGTTATTGATTTAGCATATATTTTGTATATAATTATTCTTTTATATATTATTTTATGTATTATGAATTCATTAATTGAAGTGGATGTCCTAAATGTATTGATGATATTAATATTTGTCTAACGTACTTATTAATACTTGAGAAAATCATTAAAAATTCTCTAAATTTGGTAGCACAACTTATTTTAGCACTTAAACTTCACAGGAATTAAAAAAAATTCTCTAAACAACTTTGAAGTAAATAAATATCACCCTAAAAATATAATACCACTATCACAATGAAAAGTGCATTACACTCGCGTCATATCATTGTCATGTCAGCGCCACATTAGAGTCATATTAAATATTATTTTAAAAAAATAATCACACTAATATGAAAAATAATTATGGTGTATGATATATGCCACATCATACTTGTATGAGGTTCTCCATTAATTGATAAATGTATATAGTGGGTCCCACTTTATTTTAATTTTTCTCTCTCTTCACCCACCATTCACTCCATTACCTTAAGTTAACCATTGCCCCCGCTACTCCCCCCCCCCCCTCCTTCCTCAACACCCCCCGATTAAAATTATAATCTCTATTTAGCTAACCTTGAAAAGAAATATTTTTTAATTTTTGGTTTGTTTAGACAAAATATTTGACCATACAAATTTAAACAACACAAGAAAATACAGTGAAATAATTAATAATATTTTGTAATTAATACTTTTATAATTAATTATTTATTTAATTAAAGTCATTAATGATGAAGAAGAATAAGGATAAAAATAAAAATATTGAATTTTAGCTGTTAATTTTATTTGAGCAAGAGTAAACATTCATAAAAATAACTTTTCATTATTTTATCAATACAGTAAATAAAAGTGTCATTGTATTAAGCATAAGTATGCAATAGAAATCAACAAATCCTACCAATAATATTATATATACACATTTTAAAAAAATATGTTTATGTACGTATATTTATTTTAATCTACTTGTAAATATTTTTTTAACTTTACCATAATTTTTGTTTCTTAACATTGTAACACTATATTTTATCTCACTATATATATATTATAACAACTACACCTATATCAATTTTCTTGTCCCACAACAATCCATTTTTTAAAATATATATACGACTTATAAAGTTAGAAAGAATTCAATCTAAAAGTTTGAAGCTTTCATGTATGATGTTTTTTTTTTGGCGTTATAATTGAGAGTTTTCTTGTAATTGTTTACAATGAATTGAATTAGATATTATTGTATGAAATAGCTATTTATATCATATTTCATAAAAATCAAATTAATTTTATTATAATATGCTTCAAGTCAATTTTTTTAGAAAAAACTCAAAAAAATGAGAAAATCTAAAAACCTGATAATCAAAAGTTTGATTTTATTGATTGAATGTACGGGTGTGCGAAAATCGATTTAATCGATAAATCGAACCGATAAAAATGTCATTGGTTTATCGGTATCAGGTTATTGGGTTAATGGTTTTTAAATGATTTTATAAATTTTTTTATTGGGCTATCGGTTCGGTTTCGATTTTAAGATTTTAATTAATGGTTAAACCGATAACACAATAAGATTATATTAAAATTATATTTTTATCCATAATTATATAATAGTGACTTTAGATTTTAAATATATACCTTATTATTTTTTGCATTTTATAATTGTTGTCTTAGTGTTGTTGTTTTCTTTCAAAAGTCATTGGTTTGGTGGGGCTCTACCTATTATTGTTGTTTTCTTTTTGAGAGATTGTTGTCGTTGCTACGACATTCAAGTTTTCTACTTAACAAGAAAGAAAATAAGTTTGTTTTAGTAATAACGTATTTGAATTTTCTTATGCTTGTAATTTGTATAGAGTTTTATGCATGAAGGTAGTGTATATATGAAGATAAAAATAAGATAAAGCAAAAAAAAATTATAGGAGCATTTTCTTATCGATTAAACTGAAAATCGAATCGTTAAGGATCAAAAATCAATTAACCGAAAATCGATAACGAATATCTTATTCGTTTAATTATCGATTTTGCATGTTTACAAATCGAAAATCGATAAATCAAACCCGATAGTATACAAAATCAAACCGAACCGACCGATATACACTCCTAATTAAGTGTGATTTATTAATATAAAAATTTGACACTAAATTTGTTTTGATAAATAAAAAAACTAATCTATTAAATTTATATACACATGCCAATCAACAAATGGAGGAGATAAAAATATAAATATTGAGTAAAAAATAAAATTTGTGATGATAAAATTGATCTAAAATATCATGCGACAATTTTTTTAAAAGAAAAATGTGAAAGAAAAGAAATAGTGAAAAGGGAGGCTTTTAAGAAAAGTAATAAAAGTACAATTAAAAGATGAGAGAGGTAATAAAAAGAGACCCACACATTTTTTTTATTAATAAAAAGTATCCTCATATGCCAAGTAATACTTTTGTAACTCATGCACCATAAATTTTTTCCACTAATATGTATATTTATATAATAAAAACAAATAAAACCTGCCCCACCTCCTTTCTTCTTTGTAGTCACCAATCCCAGTCCACCTTCCTCAACCCCCCCCCCCCCCCCCCCCCCCCCCCCCCCCCCCCCCCCCCCCCCCCCTTCCTCAGTCGTCTTTCTCCTTCTTTGAGCCTCCATTTATGTCTCCTCACCCCTTTCTTCTTCGTACGCATTCACCCCAGTCCACCTTCTTCACCCCTCCATTTTGCTTTTCTCCTTTTTCGAACTTTCATTAGTGCCTTTTTAATGAAGCAATAGCAAACTGTAAATAATTACAGTCAGAAACAACCTTCTTTTCCTAAAGAAAAGGTATCAACATGCAAGAAAATTGAACCCAAAAATAAATGATTAATTTTTAAAAAAATATTATTGTCTTTAATTTTTTTATGTCCCTAATATATTCAGAAATTTCTCCATGAATTAAATACATTCAATTTTTATTGATGATTTTGGCTTCAAAAAAATAAAAAAGAGGACGAGGACAAAAGTGAGAAGGGGTGGGGGTTAGAAAAAAGACGAAGGGGGTGGGAGAGTTTGAAGGAGGAGAAAGAGAGTGGGGAGGGATTTGCAGAAAAAAAATGGGGGGAGGGGGTATTTTTTTGTCTCTATTATATATCTACTAGATAGAGGAAGGCTTGTACTTAGCACGGATTCAACACAGTGAACACAAATTTCATTTTATATATAAATTATGCAGAATCAATAAGAAGATTTTGTTAATCCCTTTTTTGACGAAAATGTTAGTAAGATGTAATATGAGGCTCATAGGAGATTAATGAGTTGCAACTCTTTAAACAATTATTAGGGAAGAATCAAAAGCCAAAACCTTAGTTGTTACACCAAAAATATAAAGGACAATAAAAAATAAGTCTATGTCAGAAGTGTACACAGGACTGAAAAAACTTTTCACAAGACAAACTTCACTCTAGCGCATTTTGACCGAAGGAGTATATTTTATCAGTTGTTCTGCATCCTGTAGTAAGCTAAAGACTTCAAAGCCTATCCAATCAAAACAATTCAATTAGACATGTTAATTCTTCCTTCTATGAGTGGATTTTTCGCACAAAATATAATTATGCTAAGGAGTGGCTGAGATATCATTTCTTTGTTTAAGCTCATTTTATATCTGCCATTAGATATTAGTATTTGATCAAGAAATTGTAAGAAGTTACAAATCTTTGTCATTCTTTGAGCAGCAACTGACACGTAACTCCATCCTCTTGTCGAAATTGACTGTCATTCACAGAAAAACTTGTTACTGTCAATGAGAAGGAACAATCAAAGCTAACGTTAAGCAGTCCAAAAAATAACTGAATAACATAATTAACAGGTATGACGCAAAACAGGAAGAAGCCATATCAAAGTCCAAGAAATCATTACCTATTGCTTACCAGAGCCCCAGATACTCTAGATCAGTGATTGGAGTTAATAGAGGGCATGGATAAAGGCTGCAACACCACAAATTTTACTTGGAGATTTGCAACCCGCGGGGTGAGGGAAAAGTCAACAATAAATCATGACCTTAATTTGCTTAATCAGAACAACATCATAGTAAACAAGGTATATACAAATAGGATTTGTTCTAAGAGAACTTTGAATAAGATAGATGTAGCAACATGGCATCTAGGCTTCCCTGCGAGAGTTTTTTTGTCGCTGTCTGAAATTATCATTAGTTAACTTTGGAGAATGAAATTGAGACAGACAGGATCAGATACAGAAGCAAAGATTTTGTAACGCCCAAGTGAATTTTGCACAGCCAGTAAAACAGAAAAAGTGGACATGATAAGAGCAAAGGGTTTAATCAAACCCGCAAAATTCTCAACCCGCTTCACCCCACCCCGCGTTATTTTTTTCTATTCTCAACCCGTCCTGCCCTGCCCCATTGCCATCTTTAGAGAGAGAGAGATTAGAAGGAGCGTAGACAACACATTTAAAGCAATCAAGCATCTTCTTGAATTATTTACATAAGACAAATATACATTTTAAGTCACGATCTTCAGCCAAATACTTTATAGTGTGTCACTGAAATTATTTTTCAAGTAATTTTTTAATAATATCAACTGCATAAAAGAGTAAAGACATACAAATGTGTATACTTGCCGAAGCTGAACGCAAGAGTTCTTCATAAAATTAAACAAATTATTTTCAACTCTCTTGACACCATGTGTCAAAGGTTAGCCCAAGTAGAAAAAATTCATGTATAGATATAGGTCTTCAAACTCATTTTACAAAATAGTGCAGTAGAATTTTTTTCTCACGAGTAGTCCACTACCAATATAAGAAAGTCCCCTAACTATTTTCTCCCTACAAAGTTCAACCTTCTTCCAATGAAAACAGAGAAATTACATTATTAAAAAGCTTTGCCACATTAAGTATCAAGAGTTATGGAATACTTAAATGCAAGAATTAATGCTATCTAATGCGTGAAAAATTTAATAAATAGGATCATATAATGTACCTGTGTATTTTGGAAGGATAGTCTCCAGTCATAGGTAGCCATATTCTTCTGTTCATAATTAATTTTGCCAAATTCTCAATAAGAACTATCCAAACAAAATAACCTGGAGCAAAATAATCAGCTGCTACAAGTCTTGAAAATTGCTCGGACTCGAATCCCCGATGGATCGAGACCCGTTTTGTTATCTAACGATGGGTGTTTCAACATAAAGGCCTAAAATACAGGAGAATTTTTCAAATTTCATGTCAAAATGCATCGACAAAATATAGTCTTTCTGATTGAAAGAGAATACGATTATATGGTTCGGACTCTCCAAAAATATTGATACACACGTGTCAGATTATTCAAACTACCACCCCATAGTCTCTTTTGAAATAATCCTTTAGAACAAGATCTTCTTTCCCAAAGCTCAAGGCCACCAATGACAATGGCAGGGACTAAAATAACAGGATGAAGAGCTGTTAATCCTTCACGTTTGAGTCTAACTCCAGGAGCTTCATGAACTCTTAAGTCCAGCCAAAAAATTGCAAAAAAGCAGAAGCAGCCACCATCACCAAATTGTACGCAAGTATCCAATTAGCCAACGACAGCTATCTATATACTTGCCTCTTCGAGAAAAGACAATCTTGGTCATTCATTCTCCGGTGACAAGTCTAGACAATTGCGAAGATATTCAGGTGAGAAATTATAGCAAGAGTTTTTGAGTCTCCAAACATGCAGAACAACACCAATTCTATTTGCAATTTTCAGCCCATGATATTCTGATGACAAGTCTAGACAATTAACAAGACATTCACGGGAGAAATTATCAGCAGTGATATAGCATGCAGTAGATGGTATCACGCAGACATGATTTTCCACTCTAAAATAAAAATTTAAGAAATAATTAGAGAAATGAACAGATGCAATTGATAATAAACGAATATTTCTTTTTATAATTGAAGTAAAGAGTGAAGATTAGAAATACCTATTAATATACTTAATTTTGATGTCTTCAATTATGATGGTTGATATTTTCACAACAGGGCTACGGAGTATACGGGAACATATATAGCCTATGGACAACACAAGATTTTTTTATTTTTTTCTTTTAGTCCTCAAATTGGGACTCTTTCTATCAATACTTTTGGCTTTTTTTTTAATTATTACTACCTAAATAGATAACTCAAATTTGTTGTTTTCTATGAGACTATTGTCGTATACGCCGATGCTCCTTATTCTTCCCACATCACCACAAATAGTACATGATAGACAAAGAGAAAATAAATACCTCAGCATAAACTATCAAGATAAGTAAAATCAAAACAAAGACCTCAGCATAAATTACGGGGTGAGGAAAATCAAACAAAAAAGGACCCAATAGTTATAGAAATCAGCAGACAGAACTCAACAGATGACAAATCAAGCGGTTACCTAAGTAGCATCAAATAAATTCACAACAGACGACAAAGAGAGCAGAAAAATGAATAGGCAAAAACCAAATCGAAGAAGAATGAAGCAGCTTTGCAGATAAAAATTTAGGCGAGGACAACATCTGTGAAAATAATGCGCCCGCGTAGGCCTAAGATTCTCTTTAGTTCTTTATTACTGTCAATTCATAATTTCGATATAGAATTTGAATCCAGCTTGGAAGAGTTCACAATAGGTGAGTCAGTTCAAATGTTCAAATTATGTGTGTGTAAATGTGTGTCTCGGGAGAATATGAAAGCAATGAGTTTGAAAGAACTTGAGTTGGATAAACAACTAGTATGAATATTAATAAGAATTTCACATCTCAACTATATCATGTCTAACTATTTTCACTAGGAAGTTGGTCTTATTTACTTGTGCATCTAGTTATTGGAAATTCGTTGAGTAATTGACATCAAATTTCTCCCGCAAGAAAGTTAAAAAATTTGGGGTAAATCATAAATTTTCAAATGTTACATCAAGTATTGACTTTATTTGAAGCGATACATTTTTTCTTAGTTCTTCTTCAAAACACAAATATCCCTCAACTATAAGGTAAGCAAAATCAAACAAATAAACCACCCAATAATTACAAAATCAGCACACAGGAAATAATTACTAACAAATCAATCAATTACCTTAGTAAAATTCGAGAAATCGATAACAGAGAATGAAGGGAGCCGAAAAACAGAAAAACAGATGAGTGAGAGGGAATTAAAGAAGACAACATCTGTCAAAGAAGCGAAAGAGAGTAAGCTTTGTAGATTAGGATATGGGCAAAAACAACATCTGTCAAATAGACTACCGGGTATTACTGGAGAGATTGAACTTGCTAAAGGACTTTGAGGATATGATAAACCAACTTCAAATACAAAATTTTCTATAATAGCGATGATTGCCCGAACCACTAAAAACAAAAGAGAAATGAGTCCCTTGCAAGTGTTTTTTTTCCGGGGAGTTTAAAAGAAGCATAAGTATATAAGAATTCAGATCGTTCAATGCTTTCTCTTAAGTTATATTGTCCAGCAAAGTAAAGTGGCAACATTAGATTAATAATAATGCGAACTTTTTTAGGAAGTGTTGAAGGTTCTCGTAGGGTAAAAGCGGCTTGTTTTGGAAAACTAGCTTTGTACCAAGATGATGATACTTGCTCTGGGACGCCAACAGTAGGATTTTTAAGAAGGTTATGACTTGTAGAATCTTTTCTTGTACGACATGATAGGAGCAATGTTTCCTTTCTCTGAGCAGATATTTGGCTATATGTATCGTGGAGTTTGAGCTGCATAGCAGCCTTCCTTGTTTCTGCATATGAACAATTATTTAGTTTTTGGAATCTATTGGAGTTTTTTTATACCTGCAGACATTTACATCCAAAGTTCACCTGCAAAATTTGTCAAACACAAAAGCCGAACCACAGAAAAGAGAAGCAAAGACTAAAAAGATGACAACAGAAATAGAAAATGGTAATGAACAATAATCTGAAGAGCCATGATCATCGATCGTAGAAGCACATACTATGCCAAGCATAATTTTAGGATCAATGTAGAAAGTAAAATCTTAAAAAGAAAATTCTATTATTCATCAACTCAATAAGAAAGCAAAAGTAGGAGAACGAAATTAAATTGAGAGATGGAGGAAAAACCTATCACCAATTTCATTACAGCGATGCTTTGTGTTACCTGTGTTACAGTAGTATAATGTATTTCAAAAAACCTTGAAACAATTTACTTGCATCCAAATAGATAGATATTTATTTAGGCTAGAAGCGAAAGTGCTAAATATGTTGAACCGATGACAAAACACGCAAGGGTAAAACAAAGAGTTTGTTTGAATAAGATTTTACTCTGGTCAAACCAGATTTTAATCTTGTCAAACCAGATTTTAATCACTTTTTTAGATTAATTGTGTGTTTGGTAAACAGAAAAGCAATTAAAAAAAGCTAAAAACTGATTAAAAAAAAGCTAAAAGTTAAAAGATGGAACCCCCCAACTTTTTGTTTTTAGCTTAAAATTCTTTTTAAGTTTGACCAATACATTTATCATTTTATCCCTTATAATTTTTTCAAATTCCAACACTACCCTCACTTTTCAGCCGTAAAATATATGAAAGTACTCTTTTCTCTCATTTTCATCCCACTTCTCCATCTTTTCCTTTCTCCAACAACAAAAAAATGTTTAACAACACTTGTTTACCAAACACATTAACAGTTTTTTTTTTCAATTTCAACACTTTTTATCCAAACAATTATTTACTTATTTATAAGCACTTATTTTCAGCTTTTAATCACATTGCTTAAAAGCTATTTTTTTAAGCAAATCCAAATAGACTCAAAGTAGCAGAACCAAATTAAATGGAGAGAGAGCTTTCGATAATATTTTGAGTTTTCGTGGCTGATGCTTCATAAAAAAATTCTCTATCTATCCAAAATTAAATACTAAATTCAATGAAGAATTCTGTCAAACACCTGGGGCTAAAGTTCAATTACAATGCAAAAGCTAAAACAAAACATATACATCGGATGGAAAAAAATCAGAGCACAAAAAAAGAAAACATAAGATCTAAAATTACACACAAACACAGAAAGAGGGAAACCAAAAATCCATAATTACACACAAACACATACAGTAAAGACGCTAAACATCGGAGCACAAAGAGGAAAACAAAGAATCAACAATCACCCAGAAGCACAGAAAACATAAGCTATTTACCCGTAAAATTTGTGCACAAGCCGAACTACTGAAGAGGTGAGAAAAAGTGGACAACAGAAGTAGAAGATGAGAAAAATAATTCAAGAGATGTGTACTGGAGTTGAGAAGAGGAATATGAAGCGGTGAGTAATACCTGTAGAGAGAATTGAACTCAGCGTAGACAACTGCAGTTAAAGTTCTAAGATTGTAAGGACTGAAATACCCAGGTGTGTGGTTATTTCCCTTTATCATATAGGAGAAATATTAGTGAAATTATTATTTTTTTAAAACAAGAATTATGCATTTTGATATTTTTTTCTTTTTTATACTATATCAGCCTTAAGGGTGACATTTATTTCACTTTAAAATTATTTAGGGGTGTATTTAATTTGCCCGTAAAATTTAAGTGTTAAAGTAAGTTGTGCAATCAAGTTTATGAATTTTTTTATGCATTTTTTCTTAATACTTTCATAAAAAGATGTAACATTTGATAGTTTCATACCCTTTAAAAGAGATGTTCATCATCCTTTTATGTAGACAATTGAAAGCATAGAAGAAAGTAATAAGATAACATCCTCTCTTATATTTTTGTCTATTATCCAGTATTTATATGTTTCTATCTTATTTTACAATATGTTATTAGCATGAATAGTTTATTTTTTGTTAAGAACCGGTGGTAGGCATTTTATAACTTTCATGACTTGTTCATATCAGTGAGGTAACTGTTTGTTAGTGTAACACCCCTAAAGTTTCTAAGTTAAAATTCAACAAGGGTCAACTTCAAATGATTATTTCTTTCAGTATTTATAGAGTTAGGTGATCTAGTTCCCACCAAATTAAAGATCTTCGAGTCTTCTTTTCAATGCCACCAATCGTGCGTTAAATAAAGTTCAGAATAAAAAGTTATCAGCATTTTATCAAAGTGTGTATGTCTGTCAAAATGACAGACAGAGACCATGTGAGGATTTCACGAACTGTGGAACAGACCATAAATCGTGGTCTCCAACAGCGAAAATAGACCCGAGGACCAGCAAAATGGCGTGAGATCCACGACCAGGATCCATGGACCGTGAAACAGTCCACATGCCATGGTCTGCCACCGTGAAAATTAGGTCTGTAGCTTGACAAAAATGATAAAAATCACGAGCGGGTTCTACGGCTCGTGAAATAGTCCACGGACCGTGATTTTCATCCGTGGAATCCTGTTTCAAAAAATTTCAGCAGCTTTTAATTTAGTTTTTTTAGGGTATTTTAGACTTTTCCCGTTCTTTTAAATTTATACCCATTCGTTTTAAGCCTATTCGAGGGATCATATTAGACTTAGTCGATCTCCCTCCCCTAATTCTCACAACTAAACTTCAAAAAGAAAGAAAATAACGTTCTCTCTCAAGCTACAGACCAAAGACTCCTTCCCCAAAGCTTCAAACTTCAGTTCTAGTTCAAGAATCTTCAACAACTAGGTATATGAGTATTCAGTAAGGGTTCATTTGCCCTTATGCCTAAAATCTCAGACATTTTTTTTGAATTTTATGGCTCTATGAAATTAGAGTTTTTACCCTATCATGCAAATTTCTATAAAATTTAGTTCCTTACGATTACTACATAATTTATATCCTATTTTAAATGATTTATATCTTAGTTTCAATAATTTGCATGATTTCTTACAAGGATTTGAGAAGACAAGAACTTAGCATAAAATTGTAGTACTTTCACATGAATTAACTTTTCTTCAGGATTTAGCTCATGGTGTTAGCATTCAATTTTAAACAGAACTTAGTCAGTTTTCAGTCTACAACTTTTTCAGAAATTATTTCAGACTAGTTAAGTTCTGACCCAACTTTCAGAACATCAGTTTTAAAGATTGAATAAATCCTCCTGCGGATCAAGGGCTTCGAACTATTAGTATTCAGTTTGGGAGTAATACTTAGTACCGAGTTGAATTAGGGTCCCAATTTTATCCAAAGTACCAGAATTATATGCCACCGTAGGTCTACTTAGCCCTCAGTTGGGCATCAGATTAGTGATCATGCCAGTCATGCCTCTATACCCTGGCAAGGTATATTGGATCCTCTCGATAGGGCGTATACATCAGACTCCATATTTAGCTCACGTGATTTATGTCGGTTAATAGACTCTCCCACATAATTAGACTCAGTAGACATGTACTTGGCCCTCAGTTTAGCTTTACTATTTTTATTATGTCTTTTCAGAATATTTTTGCATTTAAAATTTTATGCATATTATGATTGAGCCATTGTACTACAACTTCAATTTGCATCTTAGAACAGCTTATCAGATTTTAGCATGCTCAGTTATCTTTTAGTTTGCATATCCCACATGCTCAGTACATTCAAAGTACTGATCGCATACTCTTTTTGTATCGTCTCATGATACAGGTTCAGACGCTCAGTCTCAGCATCACGATTAGTACGATCCAATGCCATATCATCGACTACTAGCGGTGGATCCTCATCATCCGAGGATGGACTTTCATGATGATTTTCTTTAAGTTATTTTAATTTTCAGTATTTAGAGTTAGTTGGGAGATTGTCTCAGTAGCTCATCAGTAGTAGAGGCTTTCAGACATAGAGTCAGATATTCAACTTATTTCAAATTGAGTTTTATCTTTCAAACTTATATTATTTCAGAGATTTCTCAGTTAGATTTTAAAACTTATATTTTTATTAGTTTAGCTTCTGCTCAGTCTTATTTGTTCAGAATATTCAGTATTTTGCCATGTCATGGGTCAGTTTGGGATCACTTATGACTCTAAGAACCGTGTTATGTCCAGGGTGTAGGCTTGAGACGTGACAATTAGTCTTTATATATATATATATATATATATATATATATATAATCATAAGAATTTTTAATATTGTCAAGTTTTTATTTTTACTGCAAGTATATTTTATTAAATAATTATTTTAATAGTATACTAGATATTAATGTGTCTTGAATAAATTCATTAATGTGTGTATTTGAAATGCTTTGCACATAACATTCTTTTCACAAAATTTATAATGAGCAAATATAGAGTAAGATCACTCATTACATAATAATCACATTTGTATAGTTTATATATGCATTAATCTTTCTAGTGTTTACTGTGCCTCTGCAAATTGGTTCTGACATACTTATATTTAAAGAAAGAGAAAAGTACATGCATGCCACATAGGAACAAACTATTTATAACTAAATACCCTGTACAAAAAAATACCTTCTTAACTAATTACAAAAAATGTCCGCTTTCCTTGTAGCTTTTGCAGTTATTTAGCTCCCTTTTCATTCTTTTTCTTTTTTATTTCTCTATTTCTTTTTTCTCTTTTTTTTCCTCATTTTTTTTATTTTTTATTTTTTACGTTTATTTATTCATTTTATTTTTTTCTCAAAGTATGTTTTTTTATTTTCTTTTTACACCATAATTTGATTCATCCTCAATTTTGATTCTTTTTTTTTCTCCTTTTTTGGTTATTTATTTTTTATTTCTCTACTCTTTTTTTTTGTGTTTTTTATTTTTCTGTTTTCTCTTTTCTTTATTTTTTGTTCATTTTTTCTCTATAATCTAATTTTATTCATGATTTTTTGCTCTTTTTATTTTTTATTTTTTATTTTTCTATATAATAAAAAATTGATATAGAAAACATCCGTTAATTTTTTTATTTTATTTACTCCTTTTATTTTTTTCTTTATTTTCTCCTTTTCTTTTTTCTTGTTTATTTCTTTAGTTTTATTTTTTCCCTCCTTTTTCATTCTTTTTTTTCTCAAATCATATTATTCTTTGTTTTTTCACCATAATCTAATTTAATATTCAATTTTGGATCCTTTCTTTTTTGATTTTTTTGTTTTTTTCATTTTATTTATTTTTTGTTCTTTCTAATTACATTTAGTTATTTTTTATTTTATTTTTTCTCCATAATTTAATTTTATTCACTTTTTCTCTCTTTTTCATTGAAGTATACTTAAGTCCTTCAATTAGACACTACTCCTCCATGATACCATCACATTATATTTATATAGTGACATAGTATCATGGAGGACTGATTCAGTCCTTCAATGTGACACTACTCAATATATCATCACAATATATCTATATATTGACATAGTATTATGGATGATTGTTTCAATCCTTCAATGAGATATTTCTCAGTATACCATCACAATATATTTATACTGATATGGTATGCATGGAGGACTGGTTCAATCTTTCAATGTGACATTTCTCAATATACTACCACAGTATATCTATATACTTTTGTGGTATCATCTTTTAATGAGACATTAGTCAATTCTCTATGATACCATTATAATATATCTATACTGCATGGTATCATCCTTCAATGAGACACTCCTTAATCCTTAATGATACCATAACAATATATTTATATACTGGCATGGTATCATCCTTCAATAAGATACTCTCATCAATCCTCATGATACCATCACAATATATTCATATACTGACATGGTATCATGGAGGACTGCTTTTATTTTTCAATGAGACACTCCTCAGTATACCATCACGATATATTTATATATTCATGGTATCATCCTTCAATGAAACACTATCAATCATCCATGATACCATCACAATATATCTATATACTGGGATGGTATCATTCTACAATGAGACACTCCTCAGTCCTCCATGATACCATCACAATATATAGATATACTGTGATGGTATCATGAAAGACTACTTCAGTCCTTTCAATAATACACTCCTCAGTTCTCCATGATACCATCACAGTATATTCATATATTGTCATAGTATCATTGAGGTCTGCTTCAGTTCTCAATGATACCATCACAGAATGATACCATCACAGTATATGAATATATTGTGATGGTATCATAGATGATTATTTCAGTCCTTAGTTAGACCTCTATGATGCCATCATAGTATATCTATATACTGACATAGTATCATGGAGGACGGTTTTAGTCCTTCAATGAGACACTCGTTAGTATACAACCACAATATATCTATATACTGGAGTGGTATCATCCATCAATGAGACAGTCCTCAGTCCTCTATGATACTATCATAATTTATCTATATATTGGCATGTTATTATGAATAATTGTTTTAGTCTTTCAATGAGACACTACACAATATACTATCATAGTATATCTATATACTGACATGGTATCGTGGAGAACTACTTCAGTCCTTCAATAAGACACTTCTCAATTCTCCATGATATCATCACAGTATACCATATACTGTCATAGTATCATTGAGGTCTGCTTCAGTTCTCAATGATACCATCATAGTATATGAATATATTGCGATGATATCATAGAGGACTGTTCTAGTCCTTCAACAAGACACTCCTTAGTCATTCTTAATTATTTGTTGTTATGATCTATTTATTATTATTATTTATATTTTTACTAATCTAAAAATAGTTAGATAATTTCTCTATCTTTATATTTTATTTTATCTTTAAAAAGAAATGATAAAAAAAGACAATCTAATCAAAAATAAAAAAATATATTTTTATTAATTTATATTTTATTAAATAAACTAGTGAATTTAATATTCTTACTAATTATTTCTTGTTATAGTCTAATTATTTATTTATTTTTATATTTTTATTAGTTAAAATATAATTAGTTACTATACTTAATTTTACATTTAAATAAAAGATAAATAAATAATACAAAAAGAAAAGAAAAAAAGTATAAGAATATGAAGAAGAAAAAAAAGAACGCAGAAGTGAATAAATATTGGCGCCGCAATTATAAATTGAAAATTGACAAAGAAGAAATTGGCGCCGCAATTTTGCACGCGTGGGGGTATTGCGGATAATGTTTTTTAGCCGAGTGAGTATTTAAGGAATTCGTATGAAAGGGGGTAAGTGGGTGTAAATATTTTAATTTTTTAGTCTATTTAGTGTGCTTTTCTCTTAATTCTAACCCGCTTTTCAATCCGACTCACTACTAATAAAGGGTCAAAGATTTGAAGGGTTAAACTTTCCAGATGCAAGTAAGCAGTACATTCAAATACCATGATTTCCAGCACCTCTCCCTCTTCAACTTTGAGCATTTTCATGATTCACAAGGACGAATAACAGCCTTTTTAGGTTGATAATGTATTATAAAACCTCATTTATGAATCATAGTGTAGTTTTTACTCTTACAGATTAACCTTTATTTTTCTTATCAAAAATAACAAAATCAACTAAATACATAGTAATATATTTTTAACACTATTTTAATGTACTAACAAATAAACTAATTTGAATAGTATTTGAATGTTTGAAATTCAAGTATAATACATATTTATATATCATTAATAAGAGAAAACAAATAAACAATAATTGTAATACATTTTGAATTTAATATATTATACATATTATAGGCATATTTCAATGTACGTGATAAATACATAATCAAAATATTTTTAATATAAGTAAAACTAGATCGGTTAGTACTAATCTATCTTATTTCATTTTTCCTATATCCATATTATTCCATTTTTTTGATTGATACTAACAGTTTTATATATTTTCTATCGACTTGCTAGATGAATCCTCTTGGAGACTTTTAGAAATAATCCAACTCTTTAGCACTCTTATTTTTCTTTAGTTTTATGTACACACCTTAACCAATTATCTATTTCGTGAAAAAAATCTATTTATTTTGGCAAATCAACTTAAGCTTAATAGAATAACTTGATTTTTTTTTATGTCCTTTCATGCATGTAAGCTTGATATCCACATTTAAAATTTTAGTTTTTTTTTTTTTTAAGGTCTAAACTCGGATTAAATTGTGCAATAATGTTAAAATCTATTTCTTGAACTTGATCATTTCAATTATTTCATAAGAATAACTATCAAAGGAAGACAAGATCTTAATTCTTTTTTATTCAAAATAGTTTTAAGTATTATTTTGATTTTAGTCTTTTATACTTAGATTGTATTTTTTAATTTTATATGAGCGTGTACTTGTATCACCTATCTTATGGTTGCTTTCATTTTTCGCACTTTTTATGATTTTGGGGTACGAATTTCATATTTAGTAATGCTTTATTGAATTTTTGCATATTTCCATTTTTAAACTCGTCCTAAACAGTTAATAATCAATGGGATATGTACACCTACAGAGAATAGTGGGTTCCCTCATGGATTAATAAAATTTTAGATCGTGACACGTTTTCTTGAAGAAGTTAATTTTGTTATTCTTGATTTTTGTACATTTTATTTATTACTAAGCACAATAAACTCTCAGAATTCACCGTTAGACTAGTAGTAAATGTTTAATTATATCTCCTTTAAAGATATGTTTGATATGGAGGAAAACATTAAAAAGAGGAGAAAGGTTGGCTTATGTTAGTCGGGTTGGATTATAATTTGTTGTTTGATCCTTCTTGATTCAAATCATTTTGACTCAAGTAAATTTCAAGCGAATTGAATTTTGACCCAATAGTTAATTTACCGAAAAAGGACCAAAAATATTTGCAATGCTTAGAAAATGGCTCACAAGTCACAAATACTCTCCTTGTAACACCAAGAACTTTCAAGTCCAAACTAAGCTCAGAAAACTAGTAGAAAATAAAAATTTGCAGAAAAATTCAAGTTTCAAGGAACCACGGTTCATAGTACGGACCGTAGTTTGGAACTACGGCCCGTCATCTTGAACCGTAGTTCAAGATCCAGTTGCCCAGCAATTCTGCCCCAGGGACCACAATTTAGAGTATGGACCATAGTTTGGAACCACGGTCCATCTTCTCAACCCGTAGTTCAAGTTCCAGTAGGCTTTCAATACATGTCCAAGGGACTACGGTTGGAACCACGGACCGTAGTTTGGAATAACGGTCCGTCATCTCAAACCGTAATCCCAAGTCCAGTAGCCTCCCAGTTTAGGTCCCAGAAACCACGAGTTGGTTTATGGACCGTACTTCAGAAGCACGGACCGTCCTTTGACTCGTGAAAACCCCCAGGCTAAGTCAAGTCCCAGGAACCACGAGTCACATGACGGACCATAGTTCAGAAGAACAGTCCGTCCTGTCGAGTCATAGTTCCTGGAACCAGAGGACCCCCAGGTCGCCTGGAAAGGACCACGACTCAGTTGATGGTCCGTCGTCCAGGAGTACGGTCTGTCAACCAAATCGTGATCCCTGAGTCACATTTTCTGTAGAAATTCTTTTAACTTTTCCAGGGGTATTCTGGACTTTTCCTTTCCTTTATAAGGCCTAAGATATGTCGTTTTAGGTCGTCTAAGCTTAATTAAGTAGCCTAAAACTAACTAAAACCCTCATTCTCCTTAAATCATCGAACTTAGATAGAAAGGAATCAAAAAGAGGTGTAGTTTCTCTCAAGAACAAGCAGAGGCCTTCACCAAGTTCAGCCCCAAAAATCCAAGGATTTCCTCCGTGGATTTCTTCACCAGGTATGTGGAATTTCACTAGTGGGTTCCTATCACCCATTAGGTCCCTAGATTCCAGCCATCTTCAGTTTCCTCCATGAATGTTTCAGACGTAGGGTTTCTAAATCTTAGGAAATTATTGTAATTCAGTTCTTATAGCTTTTATGGTGTGGAATATATGTATCTCAGAGAATTAGTATAGTTTCATGAATAATGCTCAGAAATCTTAGCTTGTAGAAATTCCAGTATTTTTCATGAATTTAACTTGCTAGGCAGATCATTTATATGCTTATGCTTCATAAATTGAATGCCATACCCTTCAGCCTATGTATGTTGCATTCTCAGTCATTATCAGTATTTTGAGCTATCCTTTACTTCAGTATACTATTACTTACATTCAGTGGGAGTAGACTTAGTACCGAGTGGACGAGGGGATGAAGGGCTTAGGATAAGACCTTTAGAAGCAATCCCCGAGTCCCAGAACTATGACGCCACCGTAGGTTTAAAATAGTCACCTGAAAGACATAGGCTGCACCTCCTTGTACCACGTGGACATCAGTAGTGGTTCCACGTCAGACTTGTTCATACCCTTGGCAAGGTATGAACACCCTTCCATCCACAGGTTGGCCCCATAGTTAGCTCAACTTGGGGTATGTCGGTTAGTAGTGTCTCCCATAGTCAGATTTATGTGCATTGACCTTGTATCAAGTATTTATATTCAGTATTCAGTTCAGCATGCTATTTCATGATTTGTACTTGGTTATTGCATTCAGTTCAGCTTTCAGTTATGTTGCAGTATATCTACCTTCATGTTTAGTTCTATATTGTCCAGCTTTGTACATATCCTGCATGCTCAGTACATTCAAAGTACTGACGCATACTTTTGTGCTATATCATTTATGATGTAGGTTCAGGCACTCAGCATCCAGACCGTGCCTAGTTCGGTTCCCAGTTCGTACTCAGTAGTTCAGTGGTGAGTCCTCATTAGTTCGAGGACAATAGACATGCTTCATTTCAGTATTTACCTTCAATTTTAGATTTGTAAAGTTAGCTGGGGGAATGTCCCAGCAACTCCTATTCAGTTAGATGACTTTCAGACATAGACTAGACTCAGCAATTGTTAGTATTGTTTTTCAGTCAACACTAAACTATTTTGATATTTTACCCTTGCATATTTGTTGGGCTCTCTTCTTGTTTTCAGATATTAAAAATTATTTTAACTTCCGCACAGTACGTATCTCTAAATTGATTTATTGTAGATATGCCATGCCATGGGTTAGCTTGGGGTCACTTGTGATACTAAAAACCGTGTTGCATCCAGGAGGTAGCTTCGGGGCATGACAAACTTGGTATCAGAGCATCAGGTTTAAATGTCCTAGGGTATCTGAAAGCCGCGTCAAGTAGAGTCTTCCTCACGGGTGTGAAGCGCGTCACACTTATGGGGGAGAAGCTATGAGACGTCATTAGGAATAACTTCCCTTCTTTCTTTTTTAGTTCATGCTATAGAGTATAAACTCTATTTAATTCTCCTCTATTCTAACTCATGCTCTTCGCATTTCAGAAAATACCTCCCAAAAGATCAAACTCTAGGAATCAGCCAGCACCAGCAGCTCCAGCAGCTCCAGCAGACCCGTTAAATGAGCAGGTTACTGATGCACCGGTATTCTACGGCATATTTGAAGCCTTTAACTAAGAATACTCGCAAGTTTTTAAGCAACTTTTATGGTTTTTGATATTTTTATGTTGTAGTTGCAGGAAATGGAGACAAGGATAGAAAGGGAGTGAAAAGTACTCAAAGCTAAGTAATACTGGTTAGGCTTGACGGAGGGCCTGACGGCTCATCACACTGGTGACTGACCGTCAGAGGAGCCACCAAACCTGGCAGCATCTAGAGGATGCACTGGATATGGGTGACGGTTGGCGTGACGGGCCGTCACACCTGTGACTGACCGTCAGCCAAGACGTCAGGATAAGTCAGCCAGACACTAAATCACTGGATAATTGCGACGGTTTAAGTGACGGTCCGTCAACAGGCTGATGAACCGTCAGGGAAGCCGTCAAGTTAGAGCTGATGAAGATCATGCACTGGATAGTGGCGACGGCTGGAGTGACGGCCAGTCACATGGGTGACGATCCATCAGGCGACCCATCAACGCGAAGCGGGATTCTGAAAATTCTATTTTTGGACTTTATTTCTTGGACTACTATGAATACCCAGTGTTAGGGTTATTTTAATATTCATTAACTAATACTTTGTCAGACGTTTTGAACAAGTTTTGGGAGGAGAAAACACGACACAAACTCATTTTTCTTCCTCTTCTTTCATTGTTCTTGGGAGTTTCACCATTGGTGCTAGGATTCTACGAAGTTCAAAGTAAAGTACTAATTTTCTATTGTAAGAATTCTTTCTTCTCATATGAATACTATTATTTATTTACTTCGTTTTGCTAGCATGAGTGGCTAAATCCCCACAACTAGGGTTGTGGTGTGGAATCCATGGCAAGAGTAACAACGTAGATTTCGGGTAGCATTGGGTTCAATTTATATGTTGTCATGTGGTTAATCATTCGTTATTTACGTTTTCTAATGGTTGCAAACATTAGAACATACCTAGGTTTGATTTGCTTGAACAAAGAGATTAAAACCGGGAAATTTGATTAACTACGAGGATTCGAGACTATCAACCCTCGTCTTATGATTAATGCTGTAACTAGATTAATCTACTTGATGTTTAGGATTGAAATAAGAAATTTCACCTTTTCAAGTTCGAGAGAATTGAAAAGGAAATTCATCTATTTGGTTGAGAAACGTTTAGATGATACCATTAATTCAATCACATCGTGATATACATAAAGAAAGAACCCGATCGAACTCCAACTCGTGATTGTTCACGAAGCCATGGTGAACATATCCCTAGTTTGCCTCTCATATTGATTATTACTCGTTGAAACTCGTAAATTATTATTTGCATTGTTCAAATATTGATCACACAAACCCCCCCATTTATCGGAAACTATTGATTACTAGTCAACTAAGTCACTAACGACTTAATTTACACATTATTCCCTGTGGGATTGACCCCAACCTTGGTTGGGTTCTATATTTGACGACGACCGCTTACGCTTCGTAATTGGAGTTGTAATTTGGGCGTATCAAATTTTGGCGCCATTGTCGGGGAATACAGTTGTTTATTAAGTCCGGTGTGTTTCGTTGACTCTTATTCATACTTTCCTGACTTACTTTTGTTTGTTGTTTTTGTTATATTTTTACAGGGTATATAGTTGTACATGCCAAGTACCCGACGCTCGGGTGAATCAACATTACCTTACGATCCTGAGCTTGCTAGAACGTTAAGGCGAGCCATGAATGCACAACAACAAGGGGCAGTGAGACTTGCTACAGCTCAGCGAGCCCAACAACATTTGAATGCTGATGATATTGAGGATGATGTTGGGTTGGAGGAAGAGGCTGTAGCGGGTGAGGGCAAACCAGCTGATATTGTTAACAACAATGCTCCAGGCGATCAGAGACCACAACAGCGAGGTAGAGGTCGACAACAACCAAGGCAGTACGCTTTGGATGATGATGAGGATATCGACTTGGATGGAGTTGGTGCTAGGGGCGCCATTGTTCTCCCTCGCTATCACCTGGAGCTAAGTTCAACATTACTAGCACGATGATTCAGCTGTTGAACTTAAAGGGACTGTTCCGTGGTGTTGCTGGTGATGATCCAAACCGACACCTGATGAATTTTGTGGGTATCTGCAAGTCGTTTGAATTGCCTGGAGTAAGTCAGACAGCGATCAGGCTCAGGTTGTTTCCGTTGTCTCTGTCTGATGAGGCAGCATTATGGTTGACATAGCTAACCCCCGACTCTATCACAACCTGGGGAGAGTTGAAAGGAGCTTTCCTAGAAAGGTTCTTTCCTCCCTCTAGGATGATACAGTTGAGGGATGAAATTAGCAACTTCAGACAACAACCTCATGAGGCTTTACATGAGACTTGGTTGCGGTTCAAGAAGAAGCTGACACAATGCCCGAACCATCAGTTGACCGACAATTTCCTAATGCAAACATTTTACAGGGCACTAAATTCGGCTACCAAGCCGACACTGGATAATGCAGCAGGTGGAGCATTTATGGGTCTTACCTTTATCGATGCCACAACTATTTTAGACCGACTCACTAAAACCAACAGCGCGTGGCATACACGGAACACAGAGGTGGCTGCTAGCACTTATGCAGTCGGTATGTCAGCAGAACAACGCAGGAAAGAGGAAGAGCGGGATCAAGATATGGCCCATCTGAAAACGCAAATGGACCTACTGACAAAACATTTGTTGTCAGGAGATATGGAGAAAGTGAAAGTTGTGGGTTCCCAAGGTAGAGCAGCAGAGTTCGAATATGATGAGGAGGCGAATTATTTGGGGGGTTTCCAGGCCAATGGCCAGGGAAACCAAGGTCGGAACTATCAGAAGGACAACTACTATGAAAAAGCTGGCTACAGAGATCGTGATCAGGGGAACTGGATAAATAAAAATAATAGAGGTGGGTTGTACGTACCACCTGGTAACCGAGAAAGAGATAGCAATGAGATAGAGACGTCCAAATTAGAGAATATGATGGCGAAGAAGTTGTTGAAGGTGGAATCTACTAACTCCGAAGTCAAGGAAATGAAATCTGAATTATCATCAATGAGTCAGTTGGTGAATTCTCATTCCACCTCAATCAAGCAGCTAGAGCAACAAATGAGTCAAGTCTCGGCATCTTTAAATCAAAGGAAAGCTGGTACATTATCGAGTGACACCATTAAAAACCCGAGAAATGACAGAAATTGTATGGCGATCATCACCAGAAGCGGTAAGACACTACCAGAAGCACATCCGATAATTCATAAGCAGAAAGATGATGTTATTGATGAAGATGACCTCGTTGATGATGAAAAGGTGAGTGATGAGGGTGTGGGTGTTCAGGTTGAAAATCCCATTTTGGTAGATGATGATTCTAAATAACTCACGGAGAAGAGCAAGGAAGTTGAAAAACTTCCAAAACAAATACCAAAGCCTCCTCCTCCTTTCCCTCAGAGGATCAAAAAGAAGGTAGAAGATGGGAAATTCCACAAGTTTATCACCATGCTCAAGCATATCTCTATGAATATCCCGCTGGTGGATGCGCTTGAATAAATGCCCGGTTATGCCAAGTTCATGAAGGACTTGATCACAAAGAAGAGGTCGGTCAGTTTTGAATGAGAAGACAACCTCCACCATTATAGCGCCATTTCATCAAGGTCGCTAGTCCAAAAGAAAGAAGACCCGGGTGCGTTTACTATTCCTTGTACCATCGGGGAGTTTAACTTTGCAAAAGCTCTTTGTGACTTGGGGGCTAGCATAAACTTGATGCCGTTAGCTATCTACCGGCAGTTGGGCTTAGGAGCTCCCAAACCGACGACTATGAGATTGTTGATGGCTGATAGATCGGTTAAATGGTCGGTGGGTATTTTGTACGATGTGCTTGTGAAGGTGGGGAAGTTCATCTTTCCGGCAGACTTCGTGATTTTGGACTGCGAAGTGGACTTTGAAGTCCCTATTATTTTGGGACGACCCTTCTTGGCAATCGGAAGAGTGTTAGTAGATATGGAGAATAACGAGTTGACTTTCAGGTTGAATGATAAAATAGTGAAGTTTAATGTGTGCAAGTCAATGAGGCAATCGAAGGACATGAATATCGTGTCGGTTATTGATGTTGTTGCCAAATCTGATGTGATTGTTTTTGTTGAAGAGAGACTTGCTGTAGAGATATTGGCAGCGGTCATGATGAACTTTGATGATGATGACATCGAAGATTATGAAGAAATTGTGAAGGCTGTGATTGGAATGTGGTCATATTGTTACGCCCCAAAGAAATTAGATTTTGACTTGAAGAACAGACCGACACCTCCTGCAAAGCCTTCTATTGAGGAGGCGACGGTGTTAGAGTTGAAAGAGTTGCCAGGCCATCTGAGGTATGCATTTTTAGGTGACAAAGATACCTTACATGTAATCATTGCGACAGACCTTGTGGAATCACAAGTTGAAGCTTTACTATCCACACTGAGGAGACACAAGAGAGCAATCGGCTGGACCATTGCAAATATTATCAGCATCCCACCAGGTATTTGTACTCATAAGATACAGTTAGTTGAAGATTTCACTCCCACCACCGAGCACCAGCGGAAACTGAATCCGCCAATGCAAGAGGTGGTGAAGAAAGAAATCATCAAATGGCTCGATGCTGGAGTGGTTTACCCAATTTCTGATAGCAAATGGGTAAGCCCAGTGCAATGTATTCCTAAGAAGGGAGGAATGACTGTGGTAGCTGATGAAAAAAATTAGCTGATTCCATTAAGACCTGTCACGGGGTGGCGAGTCTGTATGGATTACCAGAAGCTCAACTCCTGGACTCTCCGTGATCATTTCCCCATGCCCTTTATGGATCAGATGCTGGATAGATTAGCTGGCTGGGGTTGTTACTGCTTTTTGGATGGATATTTCGGGTACAACCAAATATCTATCGCCCCAGAATATCAGGAGAAAACCACTTTCACCTGTCCCTACGGTACGTTTGCTTTTAGACGCATGCCCTTTGGTCTTTGCAATGCTCCTGCAACCTTCCAAAGATGCATGATGTCTATCTTTTCTGATATGGTGGAGAACACATCAGAAGTTTTCATGGATGACTTCTCTGTGGTGGGTGATGCACTTGATGATTGCTTGACTAATCTGGGTCAAGCATTTCAAAGGTGTGAAGAGTCAAACCTCGTGCTGAATTGGTAGAAATGACATTTCATGGTGAAGGAAGGCATTGTATTAGGGCACACGATATCTATGAGAGGTCTAGAGGTGGATAGAGCCAAGATAGAAGTCATCGAGAAACTACCTCCACCCATCTCAGTGAAGAGTGTGAGGATCTTTCTTGGTCATGCCGAATTCTACCGAAGATTCATTAAAGATTTCTCTAAGATTGCTAACCCTTTGTGCAGGTTGCATGAAAAAGAGAATAAGTTTGTATTTGATGCTGAGTGTTTGAGGGCGTTTGAGTGCCTGAAAGAAAAGTTAGTGGATGCTCCTATTATAATTTCCCCGGATTGGTCCAAACCGTTCAAAGTAATATGCGATGCAAGTGGTGTTGCACTTGGAGCTGTTCTGAGATAGAAGCGAGACACACTTTTCACCCATTTATTATGCTAGTAAACCATTGAATGGGGCGCAAAATAACTACACAGTGACAGAACAGGAGCTATTGGCTGTTGTATACGCTTTTGAGAAATTCAGAGCGTACTTACTTGGTACAAAAGTGGTGGTGCACACAGATCATGCAGCCTTGAGGTATTTAATGACCAAGAAGGATGCAAAACCTTGACTAATCCGATGGGTGTTATTGTTGCAGGAATTTGACTTTGAAGTCAAAGATCGGAAAGGTTGTGAAAACCAGGTGGCGGATCATCTGTCCAGGCTTGAGAGGGAAGAAAAAGTAGTAGATGAACCGGAGATTGATGATGCATTTCCGGATGAGCAGGTGATGGCCCTGTCACTTGATATGGTGCCTTAGTACTCTGATTTTGCAAATTATGTGGTGAGTGACATGATCCCGGAAGATTTGAACTTCCACCAGAGGAAGAAATTTCTCCATGATGCAAGTAAGTTTTTCTGGGATGAGCCGTATTTATTCTGGTTGTGTGCTGACAACATAGTAAGGAGATGTGTACCGGAAGTGGAAATGACAAGCATCTTGCAAGCTTGTCATTCGTCCCCAGTTGGAGGGCATCATGCGGGTAATCGAACCGCCCAAAAAATCTTACAGTGTGGTTACTATTGGCCGACAATTCAGAAAGATTCACATGAATTTGCCAAGTTCTGTGATCAATGCCAACGAAGAGGAGCAATCTCTCACCGACAAGAGTTTCCCATGTCCACTATTTTGGAGGTTGAGTTTTTCGACGTATGGGGGATAGATTTCATGGGCCCTTTTGGCAATTCTTATGGGAACCGTTACATCTTGTTAGTGGTGGATTATGTTTCAAAGTGGGTAGAGGCGGTTGCTTTGGCCGATAACGAAGGGAGAAGTGTGGTGGCTTTTCTAAAAAGAAACATTTTTGATCGGTTTGGCACCCCTCGCACAATCATAAGTGATGGAGGGTCATATTTTTGCAATAAGGTGTTCCGGGCTGCTCTAGAAAAATATGGGGTGAAGCAACAAAAAGTAGCCACACCTTATCACCCCCAAACAAGTGGGCAAGTCAAAGTCTCAAACCGTGAAATTAAAGAGATATTGGCAAAGTCTGTGAATGTGAACCAGCAAGATTGGGAAAGAAAGCTGGATGACGCACTCTGGGCGTACCGAACAGCATTTAAAATGCCAATAGGTATGTCTCCTTACCAATTTGTTTTTGGTAAAGCGTGTCACTTGCCCGTGGAACTTGAGCACAAAGCCCTTTAGGAGCTCAAAAAGTTAAATCTCAGTTGGAAAGATGCATCGGAACTACATTTGGAACAATTGAATGAGATGTATGAGTTCCGATTGCGAGCGTGTGAGAGATCCGCTCTCTACAAGGAACGAATGAAGCTATACCATGACAGAAGAATTGAGAAAAGGGAGTTCAAAGTTGGGGACTTGGTATTGTTGTTCAACTCCAGGTTCAAGTTATTTCCCGAAAAACTCAAATCCAAATGGTCCGGGCCATTCAAAGTACACCAAGTGTTTCCATTCGGTGTGGTTGAACTCGAGAATACGGATGGTGAGTTGTTCAAAGCCAATGGACAGAGGGTAAAGCAATATTTGGGCCTCCTGGAGGAGGTACATGTTCTGTCTCTGGTGTATCTTGATGAAGTCTGAGTAATCAAGATACACGCGTCGTGCCGCGACTTTAAATCAGGCGCTTTATGGGAGGCAACCCATGAATTGTTGTTGTATTATGATCTTAGGAAAAATTGATTTGTTAGAATTGGGTAATTTGTGCGTTGAGTGTGCAGGTATAAAAAGGTGGAAGTAACAGTATGTTCTGTCTATGGGGGACAGTTCCTTTTGGTGGGTCGTCAAGTGAGTGACGGACCGTCACACAAACCGTCCCAGTTGAACAAATATTTATCCCTACTGTTTGGTGGTGACGGTGAGAGTGATGGACCATCCCAGCTTTGGTGTACCGTCATTACAGTCCATCACCAAGGCACTCACAAAGGGGTCACTATTTATGTGAGACGCACCAAGTGACGGGCCGCCAGGTTGTTGACGGACCGTCACAAGGGTCACCACATCAAGTAAGTATTATAATTTTTTTTTTTTAAAATAAAAATAAAAAATAAAAAATAAAAAAATAAGTTGATACCGCCCCGACCCAAAACCAACCCGACCCGCTACTCACCTAAACCCGCCTAAATATATTGAAATCATCTTCATCATCTTCCCACTCCTATTCTACTCTCAAACTCCAACCCTCAATTAAAATCAAAATCCTCTCGTCCCCAAGCAAATCCTACATCCCCATCGTCCCTTTTTCACCAGTCGTCCAAAATGCAAGATCCAATAATTTCTCGTCGAAGAATAGGGTTGTCCATCGGTTCATGTAAATAAAAAAGGAATAGAAGTTTTCTTCTCACTAACAAAACCAAGGTATGATTCTAAACTCTTTTTCGTTTGAATTATTGATTAGTATTATGTCGAAATAAAAGGGGGAAATTGTTGGGTTTGTATATTTGTGAAATTGTGATGATGTAGATGTTGTTGGGTATGAGTGTTGTTGTTGTTTGAAATTGTAAATTTGACATGGGTGAAGTCTTGAGTAACCCATGGGATTAAATACATGATGGGTGGTGACTTTGTGAAACCAAATTCCACAAAGAATGGGAAAACCCCGAATAGAACACAAGGTGTTCGAGGAAATGCCTCAAAGAGAGTAAAACATCCTCGGTGACGCTGTCTCAACCTGACTGTTGGCACGACGGTCTGTCACATGTGTGATAGACCGTCAACAATAAACAGTTCACTGTCTTAGAGTGACGGCCAGTGTGACGGTCTGTCACCCATGTGACTGACCGTCACCCAAACAGTCACTCCGAGACAGTGGTGTTAGTTTAGTGTTTTCCTATTCTCATGTGTTCGAACTTGTTCCCGTGCAGGTACATGGCCCCCAAACAACAACCACCTCGCGGTCAAGCTCAAAAGAGGAAAGAAAGAACCGCTACCACTCGGACCCTAGTAGATGAATCGAGTAGCGAAGAAGAAGCAGTTGAAGCCCCGGCCTACCTGACTAGGCTATCCAAATGAAGAAACACCCAAGTCTCCCAGTCTGAAGAGGAGAGTGGGTCATCTAGCAGTAGGTCGGGGAGTGATAGTGGATCTGAAGAAAGTGGTAGCTCCAGCCCCAGTCTAGAAGATGTAAGTGTTACTGAAACCACCAAAAATGCAGGGAGGGCACCCATGGATAGAGAATCGATCCGGTGGGCATTCAAGGGTGCCCGAAAGCACTATCTTGACGGTCTTACCAAAATAATATCGAGGATCCACAAAAGACCGATAGCTGAAGAAGTGCAAATTATTACCACAGATCTGCCAGAATACCCAATTCTTCAGACACAGTTTCAGAGGTACCAACTTGAGTGGATGAGCTCACCTCCGGGATTCTATTATCCAGAACTAGTCCGGAAATTCTATGCCAACTATTTGGCACTGTTGGAGAGCAAATGTGAAAAAGAAAAAGGGGTTAAATCAGCACCAAGGTAGATCAGGATTTCGGTTCGGGGTAAACAAGTAAACATCTCCCGAAAGATGATTAACAGAGTCCTCTTCGGCCCTGAATACATTCCTCCACCTAATATGCCAGAGTTTCATGACAAGATTGCCAACACATACTTGCAGAGACCATGGTTAGCACGAACATTGACTGATGGATCACCACCTTGGCTAACTCAGAGGGGACGAATATTGAAGCAATCACTAAGCTTCGTAGCAAAGTTTTGGTGGGCTGTTGTGCAGTACAGGCTATTTCCAATAAGTGGAGACGCTAATTTGGATGAGGGAAGGGCCATCCTTGTGGCAAGTTTGATAGCCGGGTATGTCATAAACTTCAGAATGATAATTGCAGATGAGATGCAGACCAGGGCCATGAAAACTACATCTTCTTTGCCATTCCTGTGTCTGGTTACTGAGTTATGCAGGCGTGCAGAGGTACCAATATTGGATGGTATTGATGATCAAGTGACAGCGTCACCCAAGAAAAATATTGACAAATCAAAGGATGACACTAAGTTTGACATGAGGATTCACAAGCCTCAGATTTTTGAGGAACCAACCACAACCACCTCCGAGGCGACCGACACTCCATCAGGCACGGAGATTCCACTTGCAGTGTTTAATCCAAAGACTTCACAAACAACAAGAGCTACTGCAGAAAGCTCTGGCACTACAACAAGGCCTCCTCTACCACCGGAATATCACATGAATCCCCGAAATTTTGCTAAAATGGTGCAGAAGCAGAAACAGATGGATAAACAAATTGCCGCTTGGAAGGACTTGTTCAAACCCACCATTGATGAAGTAATACGAAAGGATCTAAAGCCATTTGAGGGGCTGCATGCAAGGGTCGATGCTATGGAAACCCGGATGGAGGCAAGGCTAAATGAAATAAGCATCCTGGACCTGGCAAGATTTAATGTGGAACTGAAGAAGGTAAATGATGATATCAACACCCTCAAGCAAGAAAAAATTCCTAATGATGAGACTTCGGATTTTGTGGACTTGGAAGAAGAAACCAAGATAGTGGATTTGATGGGTTGGCCACTGAGAATTAATGAACCCCAAGCAGGTGAAAGTGGGGTAAAGAAGTCAAAGAAGAGAAAGCATAAAAAGAAATCAGCCGAGAAGGACGAGTTAGAGGTTGCAAAGCAGGTCGGTAGTAGACGAGCAGATGCAACTAGAAAGAGTGCGTGCCCAAGCAGGTGGGGTATCATCCAGTGCAGTACCGAAGTCTGGAGAGACTCTAGATGTTGATGAGCTATGTACGCCGACCGAAACCGGTGTCACTGTTCCTCATCCCGAAGCCTAGGCTTCAC
Source organism: Jaltomata sinuosa (assembly GCA_003996215.1). Lineage (NCBI taxonomy): Eukaryota > Viridiplantae > Streptophyta > Magnoliopsida > Solanales > Solanaceae > Jaltomata > Jaltomata sinuosa. The sequence goes on along the minus strand of QJPP01000349.1, from coordinate 442,828 downwards.
AGGTACCCCTATTCCTTTGTTCTGTATATCTGTTTCGATGAGCATTGAGGACAATGCTAGATTCTTTTGTTAGGGGTAGGGGTATTACCACGGAAGGTTTTTGTTGTCGTGCTTCTTTTCCTTCGGTGTGCTATCTAGTAGAACCGGTATGTTTAGGTTGTTTTTACTTTTATTATTGGGTGATGTTGTAGCAAGCATGGCTGTGAATGGTTAAAATAAAAAGGAGCCCCCACCGAAAAAGTTGCTTTTTTTACTTGTGTGTGGAAAATTAACTGTTATGGATCCTTGAGTTTCTTTGTATGCATGCGCGAAGAACGATCTTGTTTAGGCTAAACTGTTGTTTCAATGATTGGTAGTGGTATGGTTTCCCAATGCGAAGTGTGTGTGAGCTTTTTGTTAAAATTCTTACTCTGTGCATGCATCTAGAACTTGTCTGGTCTATTTTGTTGAAGTTGGAAGCTAGTTGCTTAGGAAAGGATCACAGGCCCTTTTTGTGTGCAGTCCACTTAGCCTATAAGACCGTCCAAATGCAAATAACCCCTTTAATCCCTGTTTGAGCCATAATTGCCCCTATTCTGTCAATAATCTGTCACCGTTTCTTTTTAACTTTGAATCCCTATTTTGGCCCTAGTCCTTCCTTGGACATCGTGCACCTCAACTCAGGCAATCATCCTAAGTTGAGGGTGGCTACTATAGAGGTAAATGATAAGAAAAATAGGATGGATAAGATTGGTTATGGATAGAATGAAAATTTTGGGTGTGTGCCTAAGAAAAGAAAGAAAAAGAAATGAAAAAAGAGATAAAAAAGAAGAAGGAGAATTGTCAAAATGAAAAGGCCGTACCCGTAGCTAGATAGAAGTAAAGAAAAGGCGAATAAAGTTGGATGAGGATAGTTTAGTGGGAATAGTGTGTCAGCGATTCCAAGAAGGGCTTAGTCACTCATCCCTAAATGTACCCTACCTACACCCGAAGCCTCATTACTAGCCATAACAAGTCCTGTAGTGATCCTGAGCGACTTTCGGAACAACAAAAATAGAATAGTAAGGGCAAGCCTATGGCATCGCATGTGCATTGTTTGAAATCATTTGTGAGCATGAGCGTCTTACTTAGTTCCGAAACTCTGTGTGTAGGACTTCCTTGTAGTAAGGGCATCGGGATTTTAATATTACTTTCTGATTGTTGGGATAGCGATTCATTTATATGTAGAATGTTCAGTCAAATTGGAATGACACCCTTGGATCCTGACGAGTTAGCTTTTCAGAACACTTTTGTAGTACCGGGGGAGCTTGGTTTGAATTGCTTAAACCATTGATTAGCCATGGTTGCTGGAAACATGTCGTAGTTGAGGCGTCAGTTTTGTGTTGGTTGTCATGTTGCTTGAGGACAAGCGAACGTTTTAAGTTGAGGGTGTTGATGCGCCGGTATTCTACGGCACATTTGGCACCTTTAACTAAGAATACTCGCAAGTTTTTAAGCAACCTTTGTGGTTTTTGATGTTTTTATGTTGTAGTTGCAAGAAATGGAGACAAGGATAGAAAGGGAGTGAAAAGTACTCAAAGCTAAGTAATACTAGTTAGGCATGACGGAGGGATTGACGGCTCGTCACACTGGTGACTGACCGTCAGGGGAGCCACCAAACCTGGCAGCAGATAGAGGATGCACTGGATATGGGTTACGGTTGGCGTGATGGGTCGTCACACCTGTGACTGACCGTCAGCCAAGACGTCAGGATAAGACAGCCAGGCACTAAATCACTAGATAATTGCGACGGTTTAAGTGACGCTCCATCAACAGGCTGACGAACCGTCAGAGAAGCAGTCAAGTTAGAGCTGATGCAGATCATGCACTGGATAGTGGCGACGGCTGGAGTGACGGCCAGTCACATGGGTGACGGTCCGTCAGGTGACCCGTCAACGCGAAGCGGGATTCCTAAAATTCTATTTTTGGACTTTATTTCCTAGACTACTATAAATACCTAGTGATAGGGCTATTTTAATATTCATTAACTAATACTTTGTCAGACGTTTTGAATGAGTTTTGGGAGGAGAAAACACGACACAAACTCATTTTTCTTCCTCTTCTTCCATTGTTCTTGGGATTTTCACCATTGGTGCTAGGATTCTACGAAGTTCAAAGTAAAGTACTAATTTTCTATTGTAAGAATTCTTTCTTCTCATATGAATACTATTATTTATTTACTTCGTTTTGCTAGCATGAGTGGCTAAACTCCCCACAACTAAGGTTGTGGAATCCATGGCAAGAGTAACAACGTAGATTCCGGGTAGCATTGGGTTCAAATTATATGTTGTCACGTGGTTAATTATTCATTATTTACGTTTTCTAATGGTTTCAAACATTAGAACATACGTAGGTTTGATTTGCTTGAACAAAGAGATTAAAACCGGGAAATTTGATTAACTACGAGGATTCGAGACTACCAACCCCCGTCTTATGATTAATGCTGTAACTAGATTAATCTACTTGATGTTTAGGATTGAAATAAGAAATTTCACCTTTTCAAGTTCTAGAGAATTGAAAAGGAAATTCGTCTATTTGGTTGAGAAACGTTTAGATGATACCATTATATCAATCACATTGTGATATACATATAGAAAGAACCCGATCGAACTCCAACTCGTGATTGTTCACGAAGCCATGGTGAACACATCCCTAGTTTGCCTCTCATATTGATTATTACTCGTTGAAACTCGTAAATTATTATTTGCATTGTTCAAATATTGATCACACAAATCCCCCCATTTACCGGAAACTATTGATTACTAGTCAACTAAGTCACTAACGACTTAATTTACACTTTTTTCCCTGTGGGATCGACCCCAACCTTGGTTGGGTTCTATATTTGACGATGATCGCTTACGCTTCGTAATTGGAGTTGTAATTTGGGTGTATCAGTTATGCATGCTGAATTCAGGGCTGCTTTTCAAGTACTTGCTCAGGTCATGGCCGCCCAGGTCAATCAGCAAGCTGTGGCTCCAGCTCTACCTCAGGTCAATACTGCTGCGACCAAAATCCGGGACTTCACTCGGATAAACTCTCTAGAGTTTCATGGGTCCAAGTCAGAAGAGGATCCCCAAGAGTTCTTAGAGGATATTCAAAAGGTGACATACATTATGGGTGTCACTCCAGTAGAGAGTGCAGACTTGGCTGCCTATCAGCTGAAAGGGGTAGCTTATACTTGGTACCAACAGTGGAAGGAATCTCGTTATGCCAATGCCAGACCTGTGGCTTGGGATCTCTTCAAGACTACCTTCATGGACCAGTTTTTCCCACTAGAGCTTAGGGAAGCCAAGGTTCAGGAGTTCATCAACCTGAAACAGTGACATGAGTGTAAAGGACTATGCACTGAAGTTCACTCAGCTATCCAAGTATGCCCCGGCGATAGTAGCTGACTCTAGAGCTCGTATGATCAAGTTCGTGTTCGGTGTGTCTGATGATGTGGTCAAGGAATGCAAGACCGCAATGCTCATTAAGGAAATGGATTTCTCCAGGCTAGTTACTTATGCTCAGCAGATTGAGGAGGAAAAGATCACGGAAAGGGGAGGTGATGCTAAGAGGGCTAGGACAGGTGATTACAACCACTTTCAGCAGAGGTCAGAGGGTGGAATCACTCTCAATACCACCAAATTTTTTTTAGCTCCAGTTCCATTGATCTTGGGCATATTTATACGCCCGCTTGCCTCATTTACTCATATTTTAGCCTTGTTTTGAAGGCAAAAGTGATTTATATCCCTATGATTATTTGCATATTCTTGATTATGAGCTAATATATGTGATTAGATGCTTTCCAGGGAGAATATGGAGAAAAACAACCCATGAGAGCTAAAACGGAAAGCATAAAAGCATTGGAAAGGAGTTAGCAACGTTTCGAGAGAAAAAGAGAGCAAAAGAAGAAAATCTGGGCAGTGGGGTTATGGTGGGGCACTGCCCCAGGACCAAAACTACCACAGTTTGGTGCCTGAGGCGATGCGCCAAGGCTAAATCTGGAAATTTTCCAGCTTTCTTCTATTCCGAATCCAAGTAGGAAAAGGGGTTATTTTTCTCATACTCTATAAATTCATCCCCAATCACGAAATTTACATAACTTTTGACCTACAAAGAGCTTGGAGCCGCCGTGGAGGCCGGAGAATATTGGTTTCATCTTTTCTTCTCCTTTATTATTTATTTTACATTTTTCTTTGGATGAATTGTTGTAATTACTCCATGTCTATGTGGAGTTAAACTTCTCGTTCTAGGATTGTGGTAGCTTCATGATTGTTGTAGTAGACTCTTGATTCGATTATTTGTTTATCATATTAGTTGTTCTTATATTCTTGTGCTTACTATTTTAATGCTTAGCTACCATTAAAATAAATCTATAACCTTGTTGTGAACTCGAGAGAAGGATCAACAAGGTAGAACGAAGAATATAGGGAGCAAGACCTCTTTTTTATAACTTAAAGGGTGTTAGCGACTAGGATAGAGATATACCTAGAACGCCTTGCTTGGTTTATACATGAAGAAATATAAATGCTTTTAAAATAAGATGTCACATCTCCACTCAACAATGTAGTTGTGATGCTATTTTGAATAGGCAACTAGAGGCTCGAGAGACCATAGTTGTAATATCAACCCCGGAATCAACAACTAGATAAACAAACAAGTCGATGAAATTACTTACTTAACATGATTGTTAGCGAATCCATAATCCTAGATCGATTTCATCACATTGGTTACGTGAAAATCTGCTCTTTGTTTAGTTAATTGTTCATTAGTAGATTAGTTAAAAATAAATTCACCTTTGGAATTTTACGCTTGAATAAATAATTAGAACTAGTTTAATTTAGTGAATAGTTAATCGACAAGTCTCTGTGGGTACAATATCTGGACTTACAATCCTATATTACTTGTACGACCGCGTACACTTGCGTGTGCGTTAGGAAGCATCAAGTTTTTGGCGCCGTTGCCGAGGACTTAAAAATTAATTATTTATCTATATTAGACTTTTTCCTTTTATTTATTTAAGTTTTTGTACATATTTTATTTTCTTTTATAGATAGTTTTTTTTTCCGATACTCCTCTTAACATGACATCTAGGGATAAAGATTGGTTGAAGGATGCGTACTATTCATATGTTTGTAATCCTTGTCAATATTGTGAAGGACCCCACCTGGGTATCAATTGCCATTATATTCAAAAGGGCGGGTGGTGTGCACCTACCCAATCGTTTGAATTTAATGTATGTCATTTATGGGGTGGTCAGGATAGCCATTCGAATGATTGTCCTAACTCTTATTCCCCTTCTCCGAGCCCCTAATAAGTTTCTTCTATTATTTATGATATTGACAGGGGTAATAAAGCGGAAGATGTGAATCATGAGGCTCATCTCATTGATATGCTAAAGCAAATACTGGATAAGCAGGAATAATTGAATAAAGGCGCAATCAAATTGAGAGAAGACACGGAGAGGATAGGTTCCCAACTCACAGAGATGCAGGCTATGACTGGAACTTGTATTGATCAGCAAGTTATGGTCTTATCCAATACCCAAGATGAACCCCTAGTAGAAGAAAAAAATGAATCCCTACTAGGAGAAAGCTGTGAGGAAGCAGACATAGTGAGCCAACCATGGCTAAGAAAATAAGAGGAAAAGGTTAAATTCCATGAGTTTCTCCATGATAACATCACAAAGATAATGACACAGCTGATAAAAGGTAGAGTTGATCTCAGACAAGAGATAGACCAATTTGGCTCAGATATCCATTACTTGAAGGATCACTTAAAGAAAAAGGTTGAGGCGTCTGATGCCCAATCATCAATTGTTGTGGATACTGGCCAACTAGTGGAGCAGAAAGAAGAATTACATACATTCAACTATCATTCTTTGATTGAGGGTGACATTAAGAGGGAGTATAAATGTGAGCTTGTAAAAAATAATGCAAGTTTGGGATTAGGTATTGTTGAACCTCATTCTAATCATTTTATACATTATGTTTGGATGATGACATGAGAATTGAGTCATCTGAGATAGTGGATAAGTGTGTAGAGGAGGAACAAGGTCCTTACATTCTAAAATTTTCCACACCAAAAAGACAAAATGACATTCCTCACTTAAGGGCCAAGAAGTGCAAGATGCGACATTCTTTGCTTGGCCCCTTCATCTTTATACCACCGCCCCTTGAGACGAGCAGAAAGTTTGATGAAAATTTAGGGGCGCAATTCATAAGTTCTAAGTGGAAAGAAAAGTGGTGTAGTGGTGGCGTCGTGCCGCGACGTTAAATCAGGCGCTTGTTGGGAGGCAACCCAATTTGTAGTGTAGCTTCTTATTTTTTTATAGTGTCACGTTTTTGTTTTTGTTTTGATTTTGCAGGTTTGGGGAAGTCTGAGTACCCGAATTTGAAAGCTAAGGAGCATGGTTTAATCTTAAGTGTGGGATCATTCGCCCTTTTGATCAAAATTGAAGAAACATGCTATCAGCTCGGCCCTAGTGGGCCTCAGGAGTATTTCTCACCCTTCTTCTTCTTCATCTTTTTCTCTAAATTACTTTGGAGACAAAGCATGATTTTAAGTGTGGGGTGGGAATTCTTCTGATAACTATGAGTTTTAGGGTGAGTATGCCATAGCAGTTTATTTTATTTGAAACAAAAATAAGTATAAAAAGATTTTTAGTTTTTTAGAGGCATATCTCATTCACCCCTTGGTTTTTCTTTTTGGTTCTTTTCCGAGGGGGTGCCCTTTGAACCAAGTAATTTTTATTTTTTTTAGGAGTAGTTTTTATTTTTTTAGTCATAGATAGAGAAATTTTCTCGACTATGGATGGATGACGACCGACTTGAGAGAAAATTAGTCATAGGAAGGAGAAAGATTAGAAACAATAGCCTTTTGAATGCTAGGTACTTCGCCTAAGTATACACTAGACATCATGGGTAATTCACTCAAAAGAAGCATAAAATGTAGAAAACTTCATTTAGAGAAGCATGAGCTCTTTAACTTGACTCAAAAAAAATGATTCATTCAATTTGGTTGTGTTATGAATATGAAGTCTTAGGAAGCCATTTTTGAACCATTGTGCCATGTGTAGTGAGTGTTTAGGTATTTCTTGCATATCTTGATATCTATAACTTCCCCATATGTGTATGAAATGAAACATAGTGTTGACTTGGGGGATGTGATCAAGGCATTTCTTTGTAAGCCACTTCTTTTTGACTATTGTTTGTGCCACCCTTTATATTATTCTTAGTTAAGCCTGTTTGAGCCTTAAGCCTATTTCTTTGACTAGCCACATGTTTAGCCTATCCCCTTTGTTTGATTACCCTGCATTAATTTGATCCAAAGAGTCCCTAAGGCACTTTGTAGTTGAAAGACTTAAAGGAAGAATGGAACAAAAGAGAAAAGGTAAAAAGATAGAGGGAGGTTGGTGTGATAAGAATAAGAATTAGATGTGGTGCCCTTATGAAAAATAATTTGTATGTCGATAGTAAGGAGAGGAAAAACAAATAATAAAAAAAAAGTTTTCAAAAAATCTTCTGGATACCAATAAGTGAATGAAGGTTAAGGACAATAAACCAAAAGAAAAAGGGGGAGTTTGAAGGGAAACATGAACATAAGTTGAAGTTGAGGTGATATAAGGAAAAGAGTGAAAAAGTTTAAAGTGGGTGTCTTAAAGTGCATAAGGAAAGTAGTCACTATTGGCCAAAGTGTTTCTACCCGTCCCTTAGCCGACATTACAACCTGTAAAAGTCATTTTGATCCTACAATGTTGATGCTTTGTTAATAGAATATTACACTAAGGGCAAGCCTATGATATATCTTGTATGCATGAAACTTTCTTTGAGAGAGTGAGCAAATTTCTTATCTATATGCCCCAATTTGAATATGAATGTATGATGTGAGCAATGGGCATATCTCTTAAATATGAGGGCACAAAATGATGACAATTTGGTGTACTAATGATGGCTATATTCACACATGATAAAGTTAGCCTTATTTTTCATGAAGAGTCAATTTTAGAGGTTGTGTGGTTTCAATGAAGGGTCTGTAAAAATATGATTGATGTATGCATGTTGAGTGGATTATGGGTCATGATTAAACTGTCTAGTTAACTTGGGTGTGAGTATACCTGCTCAATTGATATCTTAATATGTGAAATTTTATAGGGTCTGTAGTGATTTGTTCGAGGAAGAACAAAGGTTTAAGTGTGGGGTGGTGATCTTAGGCGTATTTATACGCCCGCTTACCTTATTTACCCATGTTTTAGCCTTGTTTTGAAGGCAAAAGTGATTTATATCCCTATGATTATTTGCATATTATTGATTATGAGCTAATATATGTGGTTAGATGCTTTGTAGGGAGAATGTGGAGAAAAACAACCTATGAAAGCTAAAACGAAAAGCATAAAAGCATTGGAAAGGAGTTAGCAACGTTCCGGGAGAAAAAAAAAGCAAAAGAAGAAAATCTGGGCAGTGGGGCTATGGTGGGGCACTGCCCTAGGCCCAAAAATTCAGTAGAGTGGTGCGGGGCTATGGTGGGGAGCTTCCCCAGGCCCAAAACTACCACAGTTTGGTGCCTGGGGCGACGCGCCAAGGCTAAATCTGGAAATTTTCCAGCTTTCTTCTATTCCGAATCCAAGTAGGAAAAGGAGTTATTTTTCTCATACTCTATAAATACATCCCCTATCATGAAATTTACACAACTTTTGACCTGCAAAGAGCTTGGAGCCGCCGTAGAGGCCGAAGAATATTGGTTTCATCTTTTCTTTTCCTTTATTATTTATTTTACGTTTTTCTTTGGATGAATTGTTGTAATTACTCCATGTCTATGTGGAGTTAAACTTCTCATTCTAGTATTATGGTAGCTTCATGATTGTTGTAGTAGATTCTTGATTCGATTATTTGTTTATCATATTAGTTATTCTTATATTCTTGTGCTTACTATTTTAATGCTTAGCTACCATTAAAATAAATCTATAACCTTTTTGTAAACTCGAGAGAAGGATCAACAAGGTAGAACGAAGAATATAGGGAGCAAGACCTCTCTTTTGTAACGTAAAGTGTAGGTTGGCGACTAGGATAGAGATATACCTAGAACGCCTTGTTTGGTTCATACGGGAAGAAATAAAAATGCTTTTAAAATAAGATGTCACATCCCCGCCCAATGATGTAGTTGTGATGCTATTTTGAATAGGCAACTAGAGGCTCGAGAGACCATAGTTGTAATATCAACCCCGGAAACAACAACTAGATAAACAAACAAGTCGATGAAATTACTTACTTAACATGATTGTTAGAGAATCCATAATCCTAGATCGATTTCATCACATTGGTTACGTGAAAATCTACTCTTTGTTTAGTTAATTGTTCATTAGTTAACTTCTTCTTTTTATTTCTAGATTAGTTAATAATAAATTCACCTTTGGAATTTTACGCTTGAATAAATAATTAGAACTACTTTAATTTAGTGAATAGTTAATCGACAAGTCTCTGTGGGTACGATATCTGGACTTACAATCCTATATTACTTGTACGACCACGTACACTTGCGTGTGCGTTAAGACGCAACATCCATCTTCTGCTAGTGCTCCAGTGATCAAGTTCAAGAAGGATCGTCAGGATAGAGCGTTAGGCTCTAAGTCCCAAGGTACGATTACTAGTGGGCTCACTAACCCTGTGTGTAAGAAGTGTGGTAGGAACCACCCGGGTGAGTGCATGGCAGGCAGCGGAAATTGCTTTGGATGTGGTAAGCCAGGCCACATGATGAGGTATTGTCCCACAGCTTCTCAGAAGGGTAATGATATTTGCAGAGTCAGACTGGTTCTATAGTAGCTCCAGAAGGTCGCCCTACTCAGCAAGGTGCCTCGTCTGGTACAGGCGGTGGTCAGTGCCAAAATAGGCTATATGCTCTTCAGGCTCGACAAGATCAGGAGGACTCTCCTGATGTGGTCACGAGTATATCATGTGTCTTTAATACTGATGTTTATGCATTGTTAGATCCAGGGGCTACACTTTCCTTCATCACTCCTTATATAGAAGTAAACTTTAGTATTAGTCCAGAAACTCTCCTAGAACCTTGCTCAGTCTCTACTCCAGTTATAGCTAGATGGGTATACAGAAATTGCCCTATCACAGTTTCCCAGAAAGTCACCTGAGCAGATCTTGTAGAGTTAGAAATGGTAGACTTTGATATCATTCTAGGCATGGATTAGTTACATTCCTATTATGCCTCAGTCGATTGTAGAACTAGGATCGTTCGGTTTTAGTTTCCTAATGAGCCAGTCCTAGAGTGGAAGGGTAGTAACTCAGTACCTATAAGTCATTTTATCTCCTACCTTAAGGCCAGAAAGATGATTTCCAAGGGGTATATCTATCACCTTGTTCGGGTTAAGGATTCAAACTCCTATACCTCAGCTCTTGAGTCAGTCCCATAGGTGAATGAGTTTCCATAAGTGTTCCCAAAAGATCCTCCCGGAGTTCCTCCCGAAAGGGAAATCAACTTCGGAATTGATTTCCTTCCAGATACCCAGCCTATTTTGATTCCTCCCTACAAAATGGCTCCACCTGAGCTTAAGGAGTTGAAAGAATAGCTGAAGGACCTTCTATATAAGGGCTTCATCAGACCCAGCATCTCCCCATAGGGTGCTCCAGTATTGTTCGTGCGTAAGAAAGATGGTTCTCTCAGGATGTGCATTGACTACCGTCAGTTGAAAGAAGTCACAACCAAAAATAAATATCCCATCCCAAAGATTGATGACTTGTTCGACCAGCTTTAAGGTGCTGGTTTCTTTTCCAAGATAGACCTCAGATGTCACGACCCAATTTCTCGGTCATGATGGCACCTACAACCCCCCAGTAGGCGAACCAATTCCCGTAGCCCAGGACAGTTAGTAATGGGCTATTATCTAACAAATAAGCAGAAGAATAGTTTAATAAGCAAAAGTAAGGGAGTAAGATGAGGAGAATAGATAACAGGAGTATATATATATACATATGCGGAAACTAAACCAAACCCCAAGACCTGGTATCATAGTATAGAGCCCAAACTACATATATGGAGTGCAAACGATCCAAAACAATATATACAGATGTCTCTGAATGGTAATAGAGTACATAAAGCAAAAGATAAACTAAAGGTAAGCTCCGATCGCCAAGAGCTCACCCTCAGTATGAAGTAGTCCCCAACAGATCTCCAAGAACGAATCACAGCGATCTAACGGCGATGGCCCCCGCTAGGATCTGCACCCAAAGATGCAGGGGGGTAGGGGTGAGCACCAAATGCGAAGCATAACGTACCCAGTAGGTATCATAGGCCGACTGGGCACATATAAGATAAAAGCGTAGTAACAGACAGAATAGAAGCAAGTAGTCACAGAAATCAACGAAAGGTACACAGGAAATAGCCCAGAGGGAAATCAACAGAACCACATGTGAGGCTAGTAAGCAGAATATACACACCATAGGCACATGTGAAAGTAAGAAATAATGCACCTGGGGTCCTTGCAATAACAGTGTATACATAATAAGTTTACGAAATGGACGGTATACCGGTGACCTCAAGTGTAGGAAGAAGAGAGAAAGAGTAATGATAGGCATGCTTAGAGACATGAATCAAGCCCAACTAATCATATCAATCTCAAATCCAACAACTAACAGTCTAGCAGTAACAAATTTCATAATTAACCGTAATGGGGAATAATTCTGTAAGTAAATAGCAAGAGTCTACCTACAGTCCCCCGGCCGCCCATACAACCGAGGAACACAAACAAGTGAAAACAAACCCTCCGGCATCCCATACTACCGGAGCGTACAATCAACAAACAACAAACAAGGGTAGAACCTCAAACAATGAATGATATGATGCATGAAGATCTCAAGTGAAATGATATCTCTGTATGTACCTCCTCCGGTGCCGATCCGGCCTAGCAGGTAGGTTCCATGGAGGACACTGCCCGTATATCTCTACTCCACCGTATACCCCTCCTCCGGCACATGCAGCCCGCAGCCCCTGGCCCAGAAGGCAAGGTCCATGGAGGTCCCAAACCCCATACTAAAACTCAGTATTAAAATATGTCATCCGGAAGCAAGTCCGGTATCAAGATAGAGACCCAATCTCGAATATGCATGCCCAGACCCTGTCCAGGACTAAAGTAGTAGGAAAATATCTCAAAAAAACCCCTCCAAGGGTGCCCGGGCATAACCGGGTCTAAACAGTAGAAAGTCATCTCTGGTGCTCGGTCCGACCGAGGCTAAAAATCATCTCAAGTAACAAGAAAACTCAACTAGCACCCCGGCCCTGTCGAGTCTAGCGTTAATCGTAAAACTGATGATTTAAAACATTATTTTACTTTCTTGCCCAAGAATATTCACAAGTTAAATCAAACCATTTCCAAATTATTTCCATAAAAAAGGGGCCCCCGGGGCCATGCAAGGTTTAGAAAATAGTGTCAGTAGGCCCGAAGCCCAAACCGTAGTAATACATGGATAAAACCTCTTTATATGTATGGAAATGGTATGATCACACACAATAACTGCCCAGCAGCTCACAATCAACCTATCGACCCTGCACAGGCCCACAACTACTCAGCAAGCATAACCAACCTAGAAGGATAATTCAATGCCCGGGACTCACGGACATTCCCAAAATCCCACCTTCTATGTTCCAGAGTCAACAAGGTCTCACAGGACCACAAGGGTAAATAAAATATATCGGCAATTACTACAAGCAACGGAGGAACAAAAGTAGGCGGACATGAATAAAGTGGTCTAGGTCTGTGGTACCAACCTAATAAACCAACCCAAGGATGCCCATTAATACAATTTTATCCTATATATACGGAGTCTAGGGAAATAAACCGTAACCTACCTGTCGTCCGATGACAAGCTGCTAGAACGACAATGTCCAAGTCCGAACCACTCCGAGAAGCTCCGGAACGATACTTCTAATTATTTTAAAATTCCTAAGCATAACTATAACAACACACTTATAAAGAGAGAATGGTTGAGTGGAGAATATTACCCTTCTCAATAATGATAAGTTAGGCAGCAACCATTTCAATGTTATGAAAATGTTAATATGCTGCCACCTTTAGCTAACACTTGCTGGCCACTCCCTCCACCTACACGTGGAGTGGAGGTGGCAATTACAAAGGACAAAAAAGAAATTCTTATCCCTTTATTTATATATTCGGGTATTGCATAAATTCGTGGTAAAATAAATATAGCTTTTTGAATATACCATAATTAATAGAAAATCATTTCAAATAAAACCTACTATATTATAATAATAAATTTCAACATAACTAAATTTACTATCTCCGTTAAAATATTACAATGTATAAAAACCTTATAAAATAAATACATATACAATTATATTGTAACAAAATATTTTTCATAAACCTTTAAAATATTTTAAAAAAGGTAATAATAATGTAACTTTTTACCAAATTCAACTTTCAAATAAAATATTTCCAAATGCACGCGATATTAATAAAATTCTTAAATTTAAGTTCGCAACTCACCATCGCACAATTTTGATACTCAAGGGTCATTACATCATCCACTACTAAAAAGGACTTTCTTCCTCGAAAGTCAAGGTCAAGGGGGTACCTGAAGGCTCGAACAACTGCGGATATTGAGCCCGCATATCTCTCTCGGTCTCCCAAGTAGCCTCCTCGGCTGGATGGTGCCTCCACTGAACCTTAACAACCGGGATCTCTCGAGACCTCAATCTCCTGACATCTCTGGCCAAAATAGTTGTCGGCTCCTCAACAAAGGCTAAACCCTCACCCAACTGAACTGAATCCCACTGCAACACATGAGACCTCATCTGGGACATACCGACGGCAACATCGAAACATGAAATACATGATGTATAGCTGAAAACATCGGAGGTAAGGCTAACTGATAGGCAACGCTACCAACCCTCTGAAGAATCTTAAATGGCCCAATGTACCTAGGACTAAGCTTGCCCCGCCTACCAAATCTCATCACGCCCTTCATGGGCGATACACGGAGAAACACCAAGTCACTGACACTAAACTCCAAGGCACGAAGCCGATGATCAGCATAACTCTTCTGCCTGCTCTGAGCTGCCCAAAGTCTATCCTGAATCACTCGGACTCGGTCTAAGGAATCTCGATGCAAATCTGTGCTCTATGGCCCAGAACTAAAACCATCAAACCAACCAATCGGTGATCTGCAATGCCTACCATACAAGGCCTCAAAAGGTGCCATGCCAATGCTCGAATGGAAGCTTTTATTATAAGCAAACTCTGCCAAGGGAACAAACTGATCCCATGAACCTCCAAAGTCAAGAAGACAGGCCCGAAGCATGTCCTCCAGAATCTGAATGGTCCTCTCGGACTGGCCATCTGTCTGAGGATGGAAAGCGGTACTAAGATGAACCTCTGTACCCAAATCTCGCTGAATAGCCCTCCAGAACTGAGATGTGAACTGAGTGCCGCGGTCTGAAATGATAGAAGCTGGGACCCCGTGCAACCGATAGATCTGAGCTAACCTCTCTGCGCCATACGAAGTCTGAACCGGCAAGAAATGTGTTGACTTAGTCAACCTATCAACAATCACCCATATGGAGTCAAACCCATGAGAAGTACGAGGCAAACCAACAACGAAGTCCATAGTGATCCCTTCCCACTTCCACTCAGGAATGGGAAGTCGTTGCATCAAACCACCAGGTCTCATGTGCTCGAACTTAACCTGCTGGCAGTTTAAGCACCGAGATACGAACTCTGTTATATCCCGCTTCATACCACTCCACCAGTAAAGCTATCTCAAGTCTCTATACATCTTTGTTGTGCCAGGGTGAATGGAGTATCTAGTACAATGTGCCTCATGCAGTATCAACTGAATCAAATCACTAATCCTCGGAACACAAAGGCGACTATCAAACCTCAGAACCCCATCTGAATCTAGAGTAGCCCGACTGGTCTCACCCTGAACAACCCGATCACGAAGATCACACAACTGCTGATCCTCAAACTGACTGCTCTGAATCTGATCAATCAAAGTAGAACGAACCTCAACACTGGCGAGAACTCTGCTAGGATCCGACAAGTCAAGCCTAACCAAACGGTTAGCCAAGGACTGGATGTCCAAGGCCAATGGTCGCTCTGAAACTGAAAGAGAAGCTAGGCTACCCATACTCACTGCCTTTCGGCTCAAGGCATCCGCTACCACGTTTGCCTTGCCCGGATGATACAAAATAGTGAAGTCACAGTCCTTCAGTAACTCGACCCATCTCCTCTGTATCGAGTTCAACTCTCGCGGACTCGTGATATATTGAAGACTACGGTGATCGGTGAAGATCTCACAGTGAACTCCATATAGGTAATGCCAATAGATTTTAAGTGCGAAAACTACCGCCGCCAACTCTAAGTCATGAGTGGGGTAGTTGTGCTCGTGAACCTTCAGCTGCCTCGATGCATATGCTATTACTCGACCCTGCTGCATCAACATACAACTAAGACCAACCCCAAAAGCATCACAGTACACGGAGAAGCTCTGACCCTCAGCCGGCACAGTCAAAACTGGAGCTGAAGTCATAAGGCCTTAAGCCTCTGAAAGCTATCCTCACACTGGTCTGACCACTGAAATGGGACATCCTTCCTAGTCAGCCTAGTCAGGGGTGCTTCTATGGAAGAAAATCCCTCAACTAACCGTCGGTAGTAACCTGCTAACCCAATAAAGTTGCGGACCTCAGTAACAGTAGTAGGTCTAGGCCACTCACAAACCGCTGAAATCTTTCCCGGATCAACCCTAACTCCATCTTTAGACACCACGTGCCCTAGGAATGCAACTGACTCAAGCCAAAACTCGCACTTCGAGAACTTGGCATAAAGCCTATGATCTCTCAAAGTCTGGAGTATAACCCTCAAGTGTTGCTCATGCTCATCTCTACTACGCGAGTACACCAAGATGTCGTCTATAAAAACTATCACAAATGAGTCCAAATACGGGCCAAGAACCCTGTGCATCAAGTTCATAAAGGCTGCGGGGGCATTAGTCAACCCAAAAGACATCACCAGGAACTCATAATGGCCATAACGCGTACTGAATGTTGTCTTAGGGATGTCCTCCGCCCTAATCCTCAACTGATGGTAGCCCGACTTCAAATCAATCTTCGAAAACACGACTGAACCCTGAAGCTGGTCAAATAAGTCATCAATCCTCGGCATCAGATACCTATTCTTCACTGTCACCCTATTCAGCTGCCGATAATCAATACACATGCGCATCGACCCATCCTTCTTCTTCATGAAGAGAATAGGAGCACCCCAAGGTGACACACTAGGTCTAATAAACCCCTTAGCTAACAGATCCTGGAGCTGCTCCTTAAGCTCCCTCAACTCAGCAGGAGCCATACGGTAAGGAGAAATAGAAATGGGCCTAGTGCCCGACTCTAGCTCAATAGCGAAATCAATATCTCTCTCAGGTGGAAGGCCTGGCAGGTCAGTAGGAAACACATCGAGGAAGTCTCTAACCACAGGAACAGACTCAGGAGAAGTAGGGTCAGCACTAACATCTCGGACATATGCTAGATAAGCTAAACACCCACGGGAAATCAACTTCCTCGCTCGAAGACAAGAGATGATCCCAGATGGTGCATGGCTAACAGAACCCTGCCACACAACCGGGGATACACCGGGCACAGCTATGGTAATGGTCTTGGCATAACAATCCAAAACCACACGGTGAGGGGATAACCAGTCCATGCCCAGTATCACATCAAAATCTAGCATATCAAGAATCATCAAATCACCCCAAGTCTCTGAATCACCAACAGATAACATACAGGATCTCATAATCCGATCCACTACTAAAGAATCTCCTACTGGGGTTGAAACAGAAACAAGAACAAATAATGGCTCACTAGCCAACCCCAAACAAGGCACAAAGTAGGCAGATACATATGAACAAGTGGATCCAGGATCAAATAAAGCCATAGCAGACTGATGGCACACAGAAATCGCACTTTTAATCACAGCATCTGAGGCCTCTGCCTCTGGTCTCCTAGGGACCGTGTAAAACTGACGACGAGCTCCACCTGCCCGACTGCCATCCCTACCACCTGCTCTGGCACGTGGAGCACCACCTCTACTCTGACGACCACCCCCTCTAGCCAGAGGCTGAACTGCTCGTAAAGGCTCGACCAACTGAACTGCACCCTGCTGAGGGCAATCTCTAGCAAAATGAACAATCGCACCACAAGTAAAACAAGCCCCTGACGACCTACTCAGTTGTGATGAACCAGCAGATCCCATATGACCACGATGACCTGATGCCCCAGAAACTGTACCCCTCGAAGACTGGCCGCCATAGCCCTGATGGCTGCTCTGACCCTGCTCGAACTGGGTACTACCGAAAGTCTGAAGGGAAGCCTAAACCGGTCGGCTGGACTGACCCTGGTGCTGCTGTGGCTGATAACTCTGGCTCCACTGGCCAGGACCTCTACCACTATATCTGGAACCACTATAGACACCCTGATATCGAGGCCTCTTATCTCTGGGTCCCCTGATCATGTCGCTGTAAGTTCTCCATAGTGCGGGCATAGTCTACAATAGCCTGGAATGACTGACCACTGGCAATTAATATCTCAGCTGGCTGCCTGATCTCTGGCCTCAAACCCCATACAAATCTGCGAATCCTATCTTCCTCAGTAGGAATGATCATAGCTCCGAACGGTGCTAGCTGATGAAAATGGGTCTCATACTCCGAGATAGTCGTAGACCCCTGCACAAGGTGAGTAAACTGCTCCCTGCGATGCTCCCAATCACTCTGGGGTAGGAACTTGGCCATAAAGGCCTTTTAAAACTTAGACCAGGTCAAAGGAGGTGACGTCGGTGGTCTACAAGCAACCTGGGCCCTCCACCATAACTTCGCTGGGCCCTCCAACTGATAGGTAGTATAACCAACCCCATGAGTCTCCAACAAACCCAAATGATGCAACATCTCCTCACAGGTAGTAATAAAGTCATGTGGATCCTGTCCAGAAGTACCAGCAAACCTCGGAGGTGCTAACCTCAAAAACCTACCCAACGCCTTCTGCTCTAACTATATCATAACTGGGCGAGGAGCAAGAGGCTGTGCAACAGATGGAACCGAAATGACCTCTGCACGGAGAGCCATAGTAGCAGGTTGCGCTCCTGAGCTCTGTGCACCCAGGTCTGCCCCCTAAGCGAGTGTCTGCGCCACCTCAGAAGGCCGCTCTTCAATCATACCTAAAAGATGTAATAGTAACCCCTGAATATCTGGAGACTGAGCTGCGGCTGAAGCTGGCACAGAAATGGGCACTGGAGCTGGTGCTGGAGCTAGCGCTGGAGTGGGAGGCTCATCTCCGCGTGATGCCGATGATCTCGTATGAACCATCTGCGGAAGAATGAAGTAGAACAAATGAGATTTCCAGAAACTTCAAGGGTTCCACGCACGACACAGAAGCAATGAGAGAGTCAAATTTCCTAAAATGTCACTGTAGCCTCCCAAAGATTGAGTACGGACGTCTCCGCCCAGATCCGCAGGACTCTACTAGACATTGGCTCCTATACCGATGACACTGGTGAACCTAAAGCTCTGATACCAAGTTGTCACGATCTAATTTCTCGGTCATGATGGCACCTACAACCCCCCAGTAGGCGAACCAATTCCCGTAGCCCAGGACAGTTAGTAATGGGCTACTATCTAACAAATAAGCGGAAGAATAGTTTAATAAGCAAAAGTAAGGGAGTAAGATGAGGAGAGTAGATAACAGGAGTATATATATATACATATGCGGAAACTAAACCAAACCCCAAGACCTAGTATCATAGTATAGAGCCCAAACTACATACATGGAGTGCAAACGATCCAAAACAATATATACAGATGTCTCTAAATGGTAATAGAGTACATAAAGCAAAAGATAAACTAAAGCTAAGCTCCGATCGCCAAGAGCTCACCCTCAGTTTGAAGTAGTCCTCAAAAGATCTCCAAGCACGAATCACAACGATCTAATGGCGATGGCCCCCGCTAGGATCTGCACCCAAAGATGCAGGGGGGTAAGTGTGAGCACCAAATGCGAAGCATAAGGTACCCAGTAGGTATCATAGGCCGACTGGGCACAAATAAGATAAAAGTGTAGTAACAGACAGAATAGAAGCAAGCAGTCTCAGAAATCAACGAAAGGTACACAGGAACTAACCCAGAGGGAAATCAACAGAACCACATGTGAGGCTAGTAAGCAGAATATACACACCATATGCACAGGTGAAAGTAAGAAATAACGCACCTGGGGTCCTTGCAATAACAGTGTATACATAATAAGTTTACGAAATGGACGGTATACCGGTGACCTCAAGTGTAAGAAGAAGAGAGAAAGAGTAATGATAGACATGCTTAGAGACATGAATCAAGCCCAACTAATCATATCAATCTCAAATCCAGCAACTAATTGTCTAGCAGTAACCAATTTCATAATTAATCATAACAGGGAATAATTCTGTAAGTAAATAGCAAGAGTCTACCTACAGTCCCCCGCCCGCCCATACAACTGAGGAACATAAACAAGTGAAAACAAACCCTCCGGCATCCCATACTACCGGAGCGTACAATCAACAAACAACAAACAAGGGTGGAACCTCAAACAATGAATGATATGATGCATGAAGATCTCAAGTGAAATGATATCTCTGTATGTACCTCCTCCGGTGTCGATCCGGCCCAGCAGGTAGGTTCCATGAAAGGACACTGCTCGTATACCTCAACTCCACCATATACCCCTCCTCCGGCACACGCAGCCCCTGGCCCGGAAGGCAAGGTCCATGGAGGTCCTAGACCCCATACTTAAACTCAGTATTAAAACATGTCGTCCGAAAGCAAGTCCGGTATCAAGATAGAGACCCAGTCTCGAATATGCATGCCCAGACCCTGTCCAGGACTAAAGTAGTAGGAAAATATCTCAAAAAACCCCCTACAAGGGTGCCCGGGCATATCCAGGTCTAAATAGTAGAAAGTCATCTCTGATGCGCGGTCCGACCGAGGCTAAAAATCATCTCAAGTAACAAGAAAACTCAACTAGCACCCCGGCCTTGCCGATTCTAGCGTTAATCGTAAAACTGATGATTTAAAACATAATTTTACTTTCTTGCCCAAGAATATTCACAAGTTAAATCAAACCATTTCCAATTATTTCCATAAAAAAGGGGCCCCCGGGGCCATGCAAGGTTTAGAAAATAGTGTCAGTAGGCCCGAAGCCCAAACCGTAGTAAAACATGGATAAAACCTCTTTATATGCATGGAAATGGTATGATCACACACAATAGCTGCCCAGCAGCTCACAATCAACCTATCGACCCTGCACAGGCCCACAGCTACTCAGCAAGCATAAACAGCCTAGAAGGATAATTCTATGCCCGGGACTCGCGGACATTCCCAAAATCCCACCTTCTATGTTCCAGAGTCAACAAGGCCTCACAGGACCACAAGGGTAAATAAAATATATCGGCAATTACTACAAGCAACGGAGGAACAAAAGTAGGCGGACATGAATAAAGCGGTCGAGGTCTGTGGTACCAACCTAATAAACCAACCCAAGGATGCCCATTAATACAATTTTATCCTATATATGCGGAGTTTAGGTAAAATAAACCGTAACCTACCTGTCGTCCGACGACAAGCTGCTAGAACGACAATGTCCAAGTTCGAACCACTCCGAGAAGCTCCGAAATGATACTTCTAATTATTTTAAAATGCCTAAGCATAACTATAACAACACACTTATAAAGAGAGAATGGTTGAGTGGAGAATATTACCCTTCTCAATAATAATAAGTTAGGCAACAACCATTTCAATGTTATGAAAATGTTAATATGCTGCCACCTTTAGCTAACACTTCCTGGCCACTCCCTCCACCTACACGTAGAGTGGAGGTGGCAATTACAAAGTACAAAAAAGAAATTCTTATCCCGTTATTTATATATTCGGGTATTGCATAAATTCATGGTAAAATAAATATAGCTTTTTGAATATACCATAATTAATAGAAAATCATTTCAAATAAAACCCACTATATTATAATAATAAATTTCAACATAACTAAATTTACTATCTCCGTTAAAATATTACAATGTATAAAAACCTTATAAAATAAATACATATACAATTATATCGTAACAAAATATTTTTCATAAACCTTTAAAATATTTTTAAAAAGGTAATAATAATGTAACTTTTTACCAAATTCAACTTTCAAATAGAATATTTTCAAATGCACGCGATATTAATAAAATTCTTAAATTTAAGTTCGCAACTCACCATCGCACGATTTTGATACTCAAGAACTCTCTCGGAATCCTCCCTTATGTTTTCTCACTATTTCAGAACTGAAATGGCGTTTTAAAACGTGAAGTTGAGGCTTAAATCGAGTTTGACCCGACCCGGTTTGCGACCCGGTTCGCAACCTGGTTTCTGCCAGACAGTCCGCGGTAAAACAGTCATAACATTTTACTCCGAGATCAGTTGGACGTGAGGTTTTGTGCGTAGGAAACTAGACTCGTAGACCTTCGATTTGGTATTTTGGGGGACTTCTAACTCTTTATATATTGAGAGAAAAGCCCTGAGACATTTTACCCAAAGTTCAGAAAATTTATTAAAGAACTTACGATATCTTTTGCCGATTTGCTTGACTTCAAAACTTATCATACGTCCAAACAAATGGACCCGACACCAAAATACTGGTCCTGACAAGCCTTAAGTGACTTGGGGCCGCTACAAACAAGCTCTAACGGCACAAGGAAAATGTATACGTGGAAATGACCGGAAGGGTCATTACATCAGATCCGGCTATCATCAGCTCAGAGTCAGAGATAGCAACATCCCAAAGACAACCTTCAGGACTCGGTATTATCACTATGAATTTGTTGTTATGTATTTTGGACTAACTAATGCTCTTGCAACTTTCATGGACTTAATGAACATGGTGTTCAAGTAGTATTTGTACTTGTTCGTCATTGTCTTCATTGATGGTATCCTTGTTTATTCTCAAAATGAGGAGGATCATGCGACTCATCTGAGGGTTGTCTTCCAGACACTCAAGGATCGCCAGATATTCGCTAAGTTTGGCAAGTGTGAATTTTGGTTACAGTCTATCACTTTCCTTGGTCATGTGGTATCCAGAGAAGGGATCCGTATTGATTCCCAGAAAATTGAGGCAGTAAAGGACTGGCCTAGACCCACCTTTCTGATAGACATCAGAAGTTTCTTGGGTTTGGCTGGTTATTACAGGAGGTTCGTAGAAGGATTTTCATCCATAGCGACCCCATTGACCAAGTTGACTTAAAAAAGGTCAAGTTTCAGTGGTCAGACGAGTGTGACAAGAGTTTCTTAGAATTGAAGACCAGGTTGACTACAACTCCTATTTTGACTCTACCAGAGGGTTCAGACGGTTATGTGGTCTATTGTGATGCATCCAGAGTCAGCTTGGGTTGTGTTTTGATACAGCAGGGTAAGGTCATAGCTTATGCTTCCAGGCAGCTTAAGGCCCATGAGAAGATCTACCTGACTCATGACCTTGAGCTTGCAGCGGTTGTGTTTGCCTTAAAGATTTGGAGACACTACCTATATGGTGTTCATGTTGATGTGTTCACAGATCATAAGAGCCTTCAGTATGTGTTCACTCAGAAAGAGTTGAATCTTTGTCATAGGAGATAGCTTGAGTTCCTCAAAGATTATGATATGAATGTGCTCTACCATTCGGGTAAGGCCAATGTAGTGGTTGATGCTCTCAGTAGATTGTATATGGGTAGCGTATCTCATGTCTAGGAAGAGAAAGGAGAACTGGTCTGAGATATTCATCGGCTTTCTCGCCTAAGAGTTTGCCTTATGGACACGACAGACGGTGGCGTGATAGATCAGAATGGGTCAAAACCTTCATTGGTAGCTGAGGTTAAGGAGAAACAGGATAGTGATCCTATACTGCTTCAGCTAAAGGGTGCAGTTCATCAGCAGAGAGTGGAGGTTTTATTCAAAGGGGTAGATGGTGTACTCCATTATCAGGGTCACTTATGTGTTCCTAAGGTGGGTGAGTTGAGACAACATATCCTTTTAGAAGCCCATAATTCCAGATATTCCATTCATCCAGGTGCCACTAAGATGTACAGTGATCTATGGGAAGTCTATTTGTGAAACGACATGAAGAGGGATATCGCAAATTTTGTGGCTAAGTGCCCCAACTGTCAGCAGGTAAAGGTAGAATATCAGAAACCAGGAGGTGTGACTCAGTAGATTAGCATTCCTACTTGGAAGTGGGAAGTGGTCAACATGAATTTCATCACGGGCTTACCCGTACTCGCGGATAGCATGACTCTATTTGGGTGATAGTGGACAGAGTCACTAAGTCAGCTCACTTTTTGATAGTCAAGACTACAGATTCAGCGGAGGATTATGCCAGGCTCTACATCAGTGAGATAGTCAGATTGTATAGGGTTCCCTTGTCTATCATTTCAGATAGAGGTCCTCTATTTACATCTCATTTCTGGAGGTCCTTCCAGAAAGGCCTTGGTACTTAGGTGAATCTCAGTACGACATTTCACCCACGGATGGATGATCAGGCTGAGCGTACCATTCAGACCTTGGAGGATATGTTGAGATCTTGTGTGATCAATTTCAAAGGTAGTTGGGATGATTATCTGCCTTTTATAGAGTTTGAATACAATATAACATCTTTCATTCCAGCATTCAGATAGCCCCATATGAGGCCCTTTATGGGCGTAGATGTAGGTCACATGTTGGTTGGTTCAAAGTAGGTGAGGCAGTTTTGATTGGACTAGATTCGGTACATGAGGCTATGGAGAAAGTTCAGCTCATTAGAGATAGGGTGAAGATAGCTCAGAGTCGTCAGAAGTTCTACACAAATGTTAGGAGAAGAGACTTAGAATTTGAAGCTGATGATTGGGTCTTCCTAAAGGTGTCACCCATGAAGGGTGTAATGAGATTCGACAAGAAAGGGAAACTCAGTCCAAGATATGTAGGTCCTTACAGAATCCTGAAAAGGGTTGGTACTGTGGCTTACGAGTTAGAATTGCCAGCAGAACTAGCAGCAGTACATCCAGTCTTCTATATTTCCCTGTTGAAGAAGTGTATGGGTGATCCGACTTCGATAGGCACTTTAGAGAGTGTGGCTGTAAAGGATAAGCCTCATCTATGAGGAGGTTCCAGTTGAGATTCTTAACCTTTAGGTTCGTAGATTGAGGAATAAAGAAATTGCTTTAGTAAAAGTGTTGTGGAGGAATCAGTCTGTAGACGGAGCTACTTGGGAAGCAGAAGCAGCCATGATGTCCAATTACCCTCACCTCTTTCCCTCCGATTCAGTTTCAACTTGAGGTAAACAAATCCTCTCCAGTCTCTTAGTTTACTCTTGTGTAATTCAATCTCAGTACCTTGTTCCATCAGTTACCCTTACATTTCAGCATACTTGTATGTTATGGAACTCAGTTCAGTTAGATATCAGTTTCTAGTACTCTGTGGTAGGGATTGCAGCTCTTTTCCTTCAAAGTCAGCTTATTCAGTCTTTATTCGAGGATGAATAATCCCAAGGGGAGATATTGTAACACCCCAGAACTTTCAAGCCCAGACTAAGCTTAGAAAACCAGTAGAAAATAAAAATTTGCAGAAAAATTCAAGTTTCTAGGAACCACGGTTTACAGTACGGACTGTAGTTTGGAACTGAGGCCAGTCATCTTGAACCGTAGTTCAAGATCCAGTAGTCCAGCAATTCTCCCCCAGGGACCATGTTTTAGAGTACGGACCATAGTTTGGAACCACGGTCCATCTTCTCAAACTGTAGTTCAAGTTCCAGTAGCCTTTCAATACATGTCCTAGGGACTATGGTTGGAACCACGGACCATAGTTTAGAACCACGGTCTGTCGTCTCAAACCGTAATCCCAAGTCCAGTAGCCTCCCAGTTTAGGTCCCAGAAACCATGAGTTGGTTTACGGACCGTGCTTTAGAAGCATGGTCCGTCCTTTGACTCGTGAAAACCCCTAGGCTAAGTCAAGTCCCAGGAACTATGAGTCATATGATGGACCGTCATTCAGAAGAATGGTCCATCTTGTCGAGTCGTATTTCTTGGAACCAGAGGATCCCCAGGTTGCCTGGACAGGACCACGACTCAGTTGATGGTCCGTCGTCCAGGAGTATGGTCTGTCAACCAAATCGTGATCCTTGAGTCACATTTTCTGTAGAAATTCTTTTAACTTTTCCAGGGGTATTCTGGACTTTTCCTTTCCTTTATAAGGCCTAAGATACGTCGTTTTAGGTCGTCTAAGCTTAATTAAGTAGCCTAAAACTAACTAAAACCCTCATTCTCCTTAAATCATCGAACTTAGATAGAAAGGAATCAAAAAGAGGTGTAGTTTCTCTCAAGAACAAGCAGAGGCCTTCACCAAGTTCAGCCCCAAAAATCCAAGGATTTCCTCCGTGGATTTCTTCACCAGGTATGTGGAATTTCACTAGTGGGTTCCTGTCACCCATTAGGTCCCTAGATTCCAGTCATCTTCAGTTTCCTCCATGAATGTTTCAGACGTAGGGTTTCTAAATCTTAGGAAATTATTGTAATTCAGTTCTTATAGCTTTTATGGTGAGGAATATATGTATCTCAGAGAATTAGTATAGTTTCATGAATAATGCTCAGAAATCTTAGCTTGTAGAAATTCCAGTATTTTTCATGAATTTAACTTGCTAGGCAGATCATTTATATACTTATGCTTCATAAATTGAATGCCATACCCTTCAGCCTATGTATGTTGCATTCTCAGTCATTATCAGTATTTTGAGCTATCCTTTACTTCAGTATACTATTACTAACATTCAGTGGGAGTAGACTTAGTACCGAGCGGACGAGGGGATGAAGGGCTTAGGATAAGACCTTTAGAAGCAGTCCCCGAGTCCCAGAACTATGACGCCACCGTAGGTTTAAAATAGTCACCTGAAAGACTAGGCTGCACCTCCTTGTACCAAGTGGACATCAGTAGTGGTTCCACGTCAGACTTGTTCATACCCTTGGCAAGGTATGAACACCCTTCCATCCACAGGTTGGCCCCATAGTTAGCTCAACTTGGGGTATGTCGGTTAGAAGTGTCTCCCATAGTCAGATTTATGTGCATTGACCTTGTATCAAGTATTTATATTCAGTATTCAGTTCAGCATGCTATTTCATGATTTGTACTTGGTTATTGCATTCAGTTCAGCTTTCAGTTATGTTGCAGTATATCTACCTTCATATTTAGTTCTATATTGTCCAGCTTTGTACATATCCTGCATGCTCAGTACATTCAAAGTACTGACGCATACTTTTGTGCTATATCATTTATGATGTAGATTCAGGCACTCAGCATCCAGACCGTGCCTAGTTCGGTTCCCAGTTCGTATTCAGTAGTTCAGTGGTGAGTCCTCATTAGTTCGAGGACAATAGACATGCTTCATTTCAGTATTTACCTTCAATTTTAGATTTGTAAAGTTAGCTGGGGGAATGTCCCAGCAACTCCTATTCAGTTAGATGACTTTCAGACATAGACTAGACTCAGCAATTGTTAGTATTGTTTTTCAGTCAACACTAAACTATTTTGATATTTTACCCTTGCATATTTGTTGGGCTCTCTTCTTGTTTTCAGATATTAAAAATTATTTTAACTTCCGCACAGTACGTATCTCTAAATTGATTTATTGTAGATATGCCATGCCATGGGTTAGCTTGGGGTCACTTGTGATACTAAAAACCGTGTTGCATCCAGGAGGTAGCTTCGGGGCATGACAAACTTGGTATCAGAGCATCAGGTTTAAATGTCCTAGGGTATCTGAAAGCCGCGTCAAGTAGAGTCTTCCTCACGGGTGTGAAGCGCGTCACACTTATGGGGGAGAAGCTATGAGACGTCATTAGGAATAACTTCCCTTCTTTCTTTTTTAGTTCATGCTATAGAGTATAAACTCTATTTAATTCTCCTCTATTCTAACTCATGCTCTTCGCATTTCAGAAAATACCTCCCAAAAGAGCAAACGCTAGGAATCAGCCAGCACCAACAGCTCCAGCAGACCCGTTAAATGAGCAGGTTACTGATGCACCGGTATTCCAGTAGTCCAGCAATTCTCCCCCAGGGACCATGTTTTAGAGTACGGACCGTAGTTTGGAACCACGGTCCATCTTCTCAAACTATAGTTCAAGTTCCAGTAGCCTTTCAATACATGTCCTAGGGACTATGGTTGGAACCACGGACCATAGTTTAGAACCACGGTCTGTCGTCTCAAACCGTAATCCCAAGTCCAGTAGCCTCCCAGTTTAGGTCCCAGAAACCACGAGTTGGTTTACGGACCATGCTTTAGAAGCATGGTCCGTCCTTTGACTCGTGAAAACCCCCAGGCTAAGTCAAGTCCCAGGAACCATGAGTCATATGATGGACCGTCATTCAGAAGAATGGTCCATCTTGTCGAGTCGTAGTTCCTGGAACCAGAGGATCCCCAGGTTTCCTGGACCGGACCACAACTCAGTTGATGGTCTGTCACCCAAGAGTACAGTCCGTCAACCAAGACATGATCCCTGAGTCGCGTTTTCTGCAGAAATTCTTTTAACTTTTCCAGGGGTATTCTTGACTTTTCCTTTCCCTTTTAAGGCCCAAGCTATGTCGTTTTAGGTCGTATAAGCCTAATTAAGTAGCCTAAAACTAACTAAAACTCTCATTCTCCTTAAATCATCGAACTTAGATAGAAAGGAATCAAAAAGAGGCGTCATTTCTCTCAAGAACAAGCAGACCAAGTTCAGCCCCAAAAATCCAAAGATTTCCTCCGTGGATTTCTTAACTAGGTATGTGGTATTTCACTAGTGGGTTCCTTTCACCCATTAGGTCCCTAGATTCCAGTCATCTTCAGTTTCCTCCATGAATGTTTCAGACGTAGGGTTTCTAAATCTTGGGAAATTATTGTAATTCAATTCTTACAACTTTTATGGTGTGGAGTATATGTCTCTCAAAGAATTAGTATAGTTTCATGAATAATGCTAAAAAATCCTAGCTTATAGAAATTCCAGTATTTTTCATGTATTTAACTTGCTAGGCAGATCAGTTATATGCTTATGCTTCAGAAATTGAATGCCATACCCTTCAGCCTATGTATGTTGCATTCTCAGTCATTATCAGTATTTTGAGCTATATTTTACTTTAGTACACTATTACTTACATTCAGTGGGAATAGACTTAATACCGAGCGGATGAGGGGATGAATGCTTAGCTGTCAGCTTAGGCTAAGACCTTTAGAAGTAGTCCTCGAGTCCCAGAACTACGGCGCCACCGTAGGTTTAAAGAAGTCAGTTGTTAGACTAGGTTGCACCTCCTTGTACCTTGTGGACATCAGTAGTGGTTCCACGTCAGACTTGTTTGTACCTTTGGCAAGGTATGAATACCCTTCCATCCAGGGTTACAGGTTGGCCCCATAGTTAGCTCAACTTGGGGTATGTCGGTTAGTAGTGTCTCCCACTGTCAGATTTATGTGCATTGACCTTGTATCCAGTATTTATATTCAGTATTCAGTTCAGTATGCTATTTCGTGATTTGTACTTGGTCATTGCATTCAGTTCAGCTTTCAGTTATGTTGCAGTATATCTACCTTCATGTTTAGTTCTATATTGTCCAACTTTGTACATATCCTGCATGCTCAGTACATTCAAAGTACTGACGCATACTTTTGTGTTACATCATTTTATTATGTAGGTTCAGGCACTCAGCATCCAGACCGCGCCTAGTTCGGTTCCCAATTCATACTCAACAATTCAGTGGTGAGTCCTCATTAGTTCGAGGACAATAGACATGCTTCATTTCAGTATTTACCTTCAGTTTTAGATTCGTAAAGTTAGCTGGGGGCATGTCCAAGCAACTCCTATTCTGTTAGATGGCTTTCAGACATAGATTAGACTCATCAGTTGTTAGTGTTGTTTCTCAGTCAGCATTAAACTATTTTGATATTTTACCCTTTTAGATTTGTTGGGCTCTCTTCTTGTTTTCAGATATTAAAAATTATTTTAACTTTCGCGTAGTACGTATCTCTAAATTGATTTTTATGTAGATATGCCATGCCATGGGTTAGCTTGGTGTCACTTGTGACACTAAGCACCATGTTGCGTCCATGGATAGCTTCAGGGCATGACACTCCTTTTACCTTTTGGTCTAACAGGAGTACAAAAGGTCAACGATATTCTAAGTTTGAAGCTCTAAAATAGGAAAACAGTCATAACGACCAAACGAACGGCTAGGGCACCGAACCACCGATCCCATCAAGCCATAAATGACTTATGGCCGCTATAGGAAAGCTCTAACAGTGCAATAAATGCATAAACGCAAATATGACCGGAAGGGTCATCACAACATCCACTACTAAAAAGACTTTCGTCCTCGAAAGTCAAGAAGAAAGGAGTACCTGAAGGCTAGAACAACTACGGATACTGAGCACGCAACTTACTCTCGGTCTCCTAGGAAGCCTTCTTGACCGGACGGTGCCTCCACTAAACCTTCACAACTAGAATCTACCTAGATCTCAACCTCCTGATATCTCTGGCCAAAATAACTATCGGCTCCTCAACAAATGACAACCTCTTATCCAACTGAACTGAATCCCAATGCAACACATGAGACTCATATGGCATATACCGGTGCAACATCGAGACATGGAAAACTGGGTGAATAGCTGAAAACATTGGATCCCCATAGAGTTCTTGCTAGTATTGAGGTCCGTTCTACTCTAGTTGATCAGATTCAGAGCTGGCAGTTTGAGGATCAGAGTTTGTGTGACCTTCATGATCAGGTGGTTCGGGGTGAGGATAGCCGGGCTACCTTGGGTTCTGATGGGATTCTGAGGTTTGAGGGTCGACTTTGTGTTCCGAGGGTTGGCAATTTGATACAGTTGCTACTCCGTGAGGCACATTGTTCTAGATACTCCATTCAACCTAGCGCAGTGAAGATGTATAGAGATCTGAGATAGCTTTACTGGTGGAGTGGTATGAAGCGGTACATGGCAGACTTTTTTCGTGGATTCTCCGTCATCCTTTGTCTCTTGGTAAGCTTCTTCCTCACCTAGCTTTCTTAATTTCCACCATTGGTGCTCTCATCCCAAGCTTGGGATTTTGGTTGTAGTGATTGCCTTAAGTCTTGTGCATGCTCGTTGGGGTGGTGAATTCTTTGTGTTGGCTGAAATTCCGTCATTGTGGTAAGTATTTCTTGCCATATTTCTGTCTTATTTTCCGAAATTTCATTCTTTAAACCCCAACCTTTGCGGGCAGTTTTGATGCCCTTTTCCTTGGCCATTTGCGCTCAAATTTGGAGCATACCCTCTTGGCATCGTTGGAATCATCGTGGTTCTTTTCATTTTTGGTTTCAGATTATGGGCCTCGCGGGCCCACTTTTGACTCGAATATCGACCCGGCTATAATTGTAGCAATATGGGTACTGTTAGACTCGTTTTAACGTTATATTCATGAATTTGATAGTTTAATTCTTGTTTGGAGCTTCTCAGAGCAGCTTGGCCTTGGATGTCATCATTCCCGCAACTTGTCATCGGATGACAGGTAGGTTACGGTTAACTCCCTAGACTTCGCATATATCGGGTAAAATTGTACTAGTTGGCATCCTTGGGTTGGGTTATTAGGTTGATACCACAGATCTTGACCGCCTTTCCTTGATTCATCCTATTTCTTTCCTCTGTTGTGTGTAGTACTCTTATATCTTGTTATATTACCCTTGTGGTCCTGTGAGGCCTTGTTGACTCTGGAACATAGACGGTGGGACCATTAGGAATGTCCGCGAGTCACAAACATAGAATTATCCCTCTAGGATGGTTATGCTTGCTGAGTAGCTTCGGAGCTTGTGCAGGGCCATAGGTTGATTGTGAGCTACCGGGAAACTATTTCATGTTGATCATACAATTTCTATGCATATAAAGAGGTTTTCCCACGTTTTACTACCAGGATCTGCACTAGAAGATGCAGGGGGTAGGGTGAGCACCAAATGCAAAGCATAAGGTACCCAATAGGTATCATAGGCCGACTGGGCACATATAAGGTAAAAGAATAGTAGCAGGCAGAGTAGAAATAAACAGTCACAGAAATCAATGATAAAGTACACAGAAACTAGCCCAGAGGGAAGACAATAGAAAACAACAAGCAAGGCTAGCAAAATAGAATATATATATGGCTAACACATGTGAAAATGAGAATGACGCACCTGAGATCCTCGTAAAACAGTATATAGAGATAAGTTGTAGCAAGGGACAGTATACTGGTAACCTCAAGTATATAGAATGGGAGAAAAGGATAAAGTAGACATGCTCGATAAACAGAAGGAATAAACACCCAAACCATGCCAATTCTCAAATCTATAAGTAACAGTCTAGCAAGTCCAATTCCATAGTTATAACCATAGTAGGGAGCAAATCCAAAATTAAGTAAAGAGAGTCTACCTACAGTCCCCCGGCCACCCATACAACCGAGGAACACATACAAGTGAAAACAAACCCTCCGGCCGCCCATACAACGAAAGTGTACAATCAACAAGTAGCAAACAAGGGTGGGATCTCAAACAATGAATGATATGATGCATGATAACCTCAGAGTGAAATAGAACCTCTGTATGTACCTTCTTCAGTGCCGATCAGACCCAGCAGGCAGGTTCTATGGATGAACCCAATCTGTATACCTCTACTCCACCGTATACCTTCCCCCCGGAACACGCGGCTCGAATCCCCTGGCCCGGAGCGGCAAGGTCCATGGAGGTCTCGGACCCCATACTAAAACGCGGAATCAAAATATGCCCTTCAGAATCGAGTTTGGGTTCAAGCCAGTGGCTAAGTCTCAATATGCATGCCTAGACCTGGTCTAGGACTAAAATAGTGAAAAGATTTCTAAAAAAAAACCTCCAAGGGTGCCCGGGCATTACCGGGTCTAAAACTATAGAAAATGTCTCAAAAGCTCAATCCGGTCGAGTCTAAAGTCATTTCAAATCAGTAGGAAAACTAAGCTAGCACTCCGACCTGGTCGAGTCTAGCAATAGTAGTAAAATCATGATACAAACCATATTTTAATCTTCTTTTTACCCCAAGAAGATCCACGTATCAAGTCAAATCATTCCCAAATCTAATTTCATCGAAAATAGGATCCTGGGGCCATGCAAGGTTTAGAAAAATTAGCTTTCGTAGGTCCAAAGCCAAAATCGTAGTAAAACGTGGTAAAACCTCTTTATATGCATGGAAATGATAGGACAAACACGAAATAGCTGCTCGACAGCTCACAATCAACCTATGGCCCTGCACAGGCTCCGAAGCTACTCAACAAGCATAACCATCCTAGAAGGATAATTCTATGTCCAGGACTCGCAGACATTTCCAATGGTCCCACCGTCTATGTTCCAGAGTCAACAAGGCCTCACAGGATCACAAGGGTAATAATAACAAGATATAAGAGTACTACACACAACGGAGGAAAGAAATAGGACGAATCAAGGAAAAGCGGTCAAGGTTTGTGGTACCAACCTAATAACCCAACCCAAGAATGCCAACTAGTATAATTTTACCCGATATATGTGAAGTTTAGGGAGTTAAGCCGTAACCTACCTGTAGTCCGACGACAAGCTACGAGAATGATGATATCCGAAGCCGAGCTGCTCCGAGAAGCTCTAAACAAGAATCAAACTATCAAATTCATGAATATAACATTAAAACGAGTCTAACGGTACCCATATTGCTACAATTGTAGCCGGATCGATATCTGGGTCAAAAGCGGGCTCGCGGAGCCCATAATCTGAAACCAAAAATGAAAAGAACCACGATGACTCCAATGATGCCAAGAGGGCATGCTCCAAATTTGAGAGCAAATGGCCAAGGAAAAGGGCATCAAAACAGCCCGTAAAGGTTGGGGTTTAAAGAATGGAATTTTGGAAAATAAGACCAAAATTGGGCAAGAAATGCTTATCACAATGATGCAATTTCAGCCAACACGAAGAATTCATCACCCCAACGAGCATGCACAAGCCGTAAGGCAGCCACTACAACCAAAATTCCAAGTTTGGGATGAGAGCATCAATGGTGGAAATTAAGAAAGCTAGGTTGGGATGAAGCTTACCAAGAGACAAAGGATGAAGGAGAATCCACGAACAAATGACTCCTCAAGGGTTGAAATCAATATGGAGCAATTTGGGAGAGAGGAAATTGAGTTTAGAGTAGGAAACAATGAGCTGCAATGGCTGGAAAAATGTACTTTCAGCTATTTATAGCTGCAGGAAAATGGCCAGCACCATCGGTGCTAGGCCAGAGCCAACAACGCTGAAGGGAGGCAGGCGCCTCGACGCTATCACGCTGGGAGGGTGCGATCGCACTGAAGGCTAGCAGGCACTGAGGCGCGATCGCGCGGGCCTTGGCGCGATTGAGCTGAAGGCTGGCCTCCAACTATTTTTCTGCAATTTCTCTAACACTCCACGGGGTGTTCCGAGAACAATCGAAAACCGATATTCAAAAACCAATAGTATTACCAGAGTGGAAACAACGTTTCAGACTCAACGGAACTAACAAAACTCCATATGAGGTCGTTTTGGATAAATGTTGACCCAAGTCAACACTAACGAAAAGGAACTCAAGGGCTCGAAATGAGTACGACTCACCCAAAACCCGAACCAACCACTTTTCTAGCCCAAACTCAATATTCCGGAGCTGATGGAATTGTCGAATTTCAAATCCGACACCCCGATCATCGAAAGTCACCCAAAGTTGTACTTTCAACTCCAAATGGCCTGAAAACTGAGAAAACCACACAAAACCCACACCGAACATTCTCAGGCCTCAACTAAAGGTCCAACTAGACCAAACTCATCGCTGGACCTTTTGTACTCCTGTTGTAGTTTGGCTCTTATACACTATGATACCAGATTTTGGGTTGGTTTAGTTTATGTTTTTCTTACGTTTTACTCTTGGTATCTATCTCCCTCTCCTTATGTCCTTTTTGCTTTCGCTTTATTATTGAATATTCCATTTAAATTGTTAGACGGTAGCCCATTACTAACCGTTCCGGGCTACGGGGATTGGTTCGCCTACTGGGGGGTTGTAGGTGCCATCATGATCGAGAAATCGGGTCGTGACAGCTTGGTCCATAAGGTGCTCACCCTACCCCCTGCATCTTCTTATGCAAATCCTGGTGTGGGCCATCACCATTAGAGCACCGGAGACTACCCTCAAAAAAATTTTAGTGCAAAAATACCCCTTCTTTCACCTTTTGATCTAAAACTACTCTCTATCTTTTAAATCTAACATCTCAGCCTTTTCTGCGAACAACTCTCTTACTATGCTTAATACTTCGCTCACTACATCAAGCTGTCGACTTTGCCACAACAATTCAAGCATGGAAAATGAATTATACAAGCATCAGTCGATAATCAAGGATGGATGAATAAATAAAAGCAACTTAATGAGTTGAGTTATACAAAATGGACTTAAATGAATACAAATAACATTTTCTTCTCTTGCTGCAATGAAGAATCTCATAAGTAATCTTAAAATAAAATGAGAAACAAAAAGAGAAGTTAGTTGTTCGTAGTGAGACGTTATATTTCACAAAGATTGAGGGTATTTGTATTCTTGAGCCAAAAATAAAGGTTCAAGATATTTTTAGACCAAAAGGTAGAAAGAGGGTATTTGTGAACCATTTTGTAAATAGTAAGGGTATTTTTGATCATTTTCTGTTAATTTAATTTGTTTTGACCGTCTAAATTTGACCCAACTCACCCATTTATCAGCCCTTGGTTTTATGAAACTTAATCCAGAGTTTAAAGGAAGACATAAAAATCGAACACACAAAAGATATTTTCTACTCCCTCCGTTCGATCTTTACTTGTCCACTATACTAAAAATAGATGTTCAACAATACTCTCTTCGTCCATCTTTACTTGTCCACTTTTCTATTTTGGGATGTCCAACAATACTTGTCAAGTTTATAAAACCAATGGATAATTTACTTATTTCTATCTATTTTACCCTTAGCATTAAATACAATTCATTATTTAATGCATTTTCCAAAGTATTAAATTTATTATATTCAAAGGGTAATATGGTAAAATTACCCCTATCAATTACTACTTCTTAATCCTTGTGCCAATAGGAAAGTGGACAAGTAAAGATGGACGGAGGAAGTACTTGTCCAGTTTCTGAAATCAAGGGATAATTTACACTTAGTTCTTAATTTACTCTTATCATTAATTATAGTTATTTCCCTATTACATTTTTCAAGACATTGTATTTATTATATTCAAAGGATGATATGGTAAAATTACCCTTCTATTTATAGTTTCTTAAGAAATGTATAAAGTCAATAGTGGACAAGTAAAGATGGACGGAGGGAGTATGAAATAAACATATCATTATAGGGTGAAAATTATTTTACACCCCCAACTTTGATTTAAAAATTAAACTCTCCTTCAACTTTGAAAAATAGTCATTCTACTCGATTTCCTAGAATCGAATCACCCATATTACAACGTTAGTTATCTAGAAAACTCCGTGCACGAGAAATACCCTCACCATCTAAACAACAAACCAGTACAAGTTCTTTGTCCCTTTGCCATCCATAAATATTCATACTAAATGGAGCAATTAATTCCATATTTTTTTTTAATTAATGGACTAATTAATCTGTGAAATGGTGTTACTTTCAAAGCTAATTGCTCTGACTAAGTTAATTAATTTTAAGTAGTATAAATAGGAATAAATGCACAAGGCCTAAGAAGAGATGAGAGAGGGAGATATATAACAAATAATACTCTTGATCAATATAAGAGCTAATTAGAAGAGAGCTTTACAATGGCTACCATCATTTACCCTGAAAACTCTTCTCCTGTTGCTGATGCTGAAGCTATTAGGAAGGCTTGTCAAGGTTATTTATTTGTTATATATATGTACCCTCATCAAACTAGTCATTGTTTCCTTTTCTTTATCCACCTTATGCATGATCATGTGGAGATATACTTTAGTTTTTAATTTGAATTATGTTTGGGGGGGCAATTAGTGAGATACCACTCTAGGGCTAGAATTCTAACCTTGTGTCAGGATCTGTGGGTCAAGGGGACAGTCCCGGGTAGACAGTTTCTATGGGGCGTAGGCCTCCCAAAAGATAAAAAAGGCGTGCAAAGACTTTCTCAGGCCGGACAGAGATTGACCCTCCAGTGCAAAGGCAGAAGGGAGCTTGACTGCTGCAAGATCCACCGGTCGAGCAAGAACAAAATTCGACCTTAGTGATCCAACGATGCCGAGCGGAAGGCCGTCTTTTTTCTATTCCTTTTAATTTATTTTAGTTGTGTAGTCGATTTAATTGGCTTTTCTTTTCGGTAGCTGTAGTTTTCTTCGGTAACTGTGTACTCTAGTTTGCACTTTCTCATTTTTTACTTTCTATTTTTGCATTTTTCAAAAAAAAAAAAAAGAATAATCAGATTGGTGTTTAGAATGTTATTTGCTTGATTACCACATTTTCTTATTACATTTTTTGTCAAGTGAAATTTAGGTTGGGGAACAGATGAGAAGGCCATAATTTCAATAATTGGCTATAGAAATGCAACTCAAAAGAAGATGATTAGACAAGCGTATGAGGAGCTATACTGTGAAGATCTTATAAAGCGCCTTGAATCTGAGTTGTCTGGACACCTTGAGGTTTCCTCTTGCAACTTATAACTATTACTTCATTGAAGATTTATCTGAAACTAGATTAATTTGAACTCGAGACAATTGACACATATATAACAGGTGTATATTCTTGTGCTATCCCTTGTTGGTCCTGAGGGACAGGGAGGCTAGGTTAGCTGAAACATAGTTAGCGATTCAAGAACGTAATGTTTTTCAGGGGAAGAAGGGGTAGAAAAAATGCCTCGAACCAATGTTAGAAAACACTTCTATCACAAAGTGAGAGAGCGGGGGGATTAGAATTAGTCAAAATTTTGTACTTAGTAAACTTGGATATTTTTTTGTTGAGAAATTCTATTCAAGATATAAGAATAACGATCTTTGAATTTTAACGTATGATACAAATTATATGTAACTTTTCTAGTTCATTTGTTTATCTAATGTCTACAAAAAGCAGTTTACAGATGGATTCTAGATCCAATAGATAGAGATGCAGTAATATTGCATGTTGCAGTGAAAGGAACACCAATTCCAGACTATCGTGTGGTTATCGAGTACTCATGCATCTATTCTCCAGAAGATTTCTTGGCTGTGAAGCGTGCCTATCAAGCTCGCTACAAGCGCTCTGTCGAGGAGGATTTAGCTGAGTATTCTACTGCTGAACTTCGTCAGGCATGTTTGTTTATCAGATACTACTTATATTACTCCAAAACTCTTTTGTTTTGTTGGAGATATAATTTGAACAAGTTAGGTTATGCATACATTTATTGATTGGTGATTATTTTGGTATATACTCCAAGTTATGTTGACTTTTCAGTAATGTTGAAAAGTCATATAAAAAAAACCTTTCAAGAATTGAAAATAAGTATTTTGGGGTTTGATATATATAGATCCATATAGTGCTGATAAATAATAAAAGAAGTTGTTATGCCACATTCAGTTAGAATTCTCTTATTCTCTGAAAATTACAATTCTATTAAAAGCAACTTGCAACTTTTTATTCAACCCAAGTGGTTTTGATGAAAAATAATTGGGTGTCTTTTTTTTTTTTTTCCTTCCTTTTGCAACAGTTGTTGGTTTCCCTAGTGGGCATATACAGGTATGTTGGTGATGAGATAAATGCAAGACTAGCCAACTCTGAAGCTGACATTCTTCACAATGCAATAAGTAATAAGGAGTTGAATAATGAAGAAATTGTTAGAATCATTTCTACAAGGAGCACCACTCAACTCCTAGCAACTCTAAACCGCTACAAGGATCATTATGGCTCTTCAATCACCAAGGTAAAAATTATTTACATAATTAGTTCATTTAAAAGGTAATCTATATATAACACTAATACATAAAAAACAAATTAAAAGGATACATAAATTGGTCGTTTGGCTATATTCATGGTTTCTTAATTCTTTTTCCTTTTCAGCAATTGAGAGATGATACAAATGCAGCTAAAGAATACCTAGTTGCACTGCGTACAACAATCCGATGCATTGATGACCCCCAAAAATACTATGAAAAGGTACCTAATTATGGAAGCTGTTTTACTACATACAATAAGAGGCTAGGAAGCACATGTATCTTGGACGACATGTGTGCTTCTTGAAATAGATTTTAAAGAGAAGGGCCAAATATACTCTTGTACTATTAGTAATGCTATAAATATATCCTTCGTTATACTTTGGGTTCAAATATACCCTTTTCGTTATACTTTGGGTCTAAATATACCCTTGTACTATTAGAAATAGTTCCAATATATCCTCGTTATACTTTCAGTCCAAATATACCCCTCCAGATATATTTTGGATTCAAATATACCCCTCCCATTATATTTTTGGTTCAAATATACCCCTTATTATACTTGTATGCGGATTTAACCCCTCTCCCCCATCACTTTTTTTTAATAAAGACGATTTACCCTTAATTTTTTTACAAACGGACACATGATGAGCTTCAAAATAAAAATAATTCATCACCAAATATAAATATTTGCACGATTCACTTTACAAACTCACCTGTTTAATTCATCTTCATCCCACTCCCTCGATTTATATCAAAACAATATGCATATTCACAATTTACACCCCCGGTCATCTAAACTTTTCCTTGGCCTCACATCAAATAAACTTCCTTACAGGGAATTTTTAAAGTTTTGATATATAAGAAAAATCATTTTCTTTCTGCCATCATCTTCTGGTCTATTATCAGATGTTAAAACTTATATTTGAAATAAATAAGCTAAGCATGATTACCATATATAAATGCAGGAAAAGAATTTCTATATCTGATAAATGAATCATTAATGTCAACGAAAAAGTATTCAGAAATAGGTGGAGCAAAGACTTTAAAAAGTTTAGATTCATGAAAAGTGGATCATTAAAAAAGAGAAGAAAAGAAAAGAGAAGAACTTAAAGTGGAGGAAATTGAGATGGTTTAAATGGATGAGTGTCAAAAATAAGGGTATATCAGCATAAAAGTTTAACGGGAGGGGTATATTTGGACCCAAAGTATATTGGGAGGGGTATATTTGGACTGAATGTATAACGAGGGGTATATTTGAACTCTTTCTAATAGTACGAGGGTATATTTGGACCCAAAGTATAACGGAAAGGGTATATTTGAACCCAAAGTATAACGAGAGGTATATTTAAATCATTTCTAATAGTATAGGGGTATATTTGACCCTTCTCCGTAGATTTTAAATAAAAGGCTTTCCTTCTGGCTCTTTTGGGAAATAAAAACTAGTAATTTATAAGAGAAGAGCTCTTGTCAAGTTTTTTTTTTCTGTTCTATTTTGTAAGTTTAAGGTGGGGTTTGAGTTTGTCTCTCTAAAGAACAAAAAAACTTTGTCGTTGGTATTTTCCTTTTCTTAATAAGGTTTTGTTTTATCAATTTAGTACTTTTGGTTTCTATTAGTATCTTTTCCATCAAGATTCATTAATGAGTTTGAGTTTAATATGAAAACTGAATTAGTACTTAGTGTGATGACCTCCCATGTCTTTCATATCACATAAGCACCACTTGACACACATTTTTGTCATGTGAGATGCTTACATAAGAAGCTCGGTGCTTATGAAAGATTCTAGAGAAATGTGGAGATTTCCCTTGGGAGACCCTAGAACTCTATGACTTTGCTAGGAAAGTCCTTGAAACTTTCTAGCCTTGTAAAGTACTCTAGAAAAGGGGCGTATTTGTAAATATATAAGACCTTGTTTAATAATTACGTATTACTTATCTATTAGCTAGCCTCAAGATGAGTAGTATAAATATAGAGACATTCATTTGTAAAACTATTAAGCAAATAATTCAAGTTCTCTCTAATACAAATTTTCCTTGAAATTCGCTTCTGTTGTTTATACCGATATCTTAGCGATTCCTAGTGTCTTAGGATAACTTGTCATAGCAAGATCGTAAGCAAGTGATGTAAAAATGTGAGTGAGTTATCAAGTGCCGCACATGCGCTTAATTAGTTAAAAACCAAGGACGTGACAATGTGGTATCATAACAAGGTTGCAACTGAGAGAATGACAAACGAAGGAGAATCAATGCTGCTAACACCCTATCCAAAGTCAACCAGGATGTCGCTAATAAGAAGGTTCGTAAGAAAAAAGAGGAATGCCACCAACAATATCCAAGACGTTTCACCTTTAGTTTGTGTCAAGCGAAAGACTTATGTCCTAGGAACCATCTTCCATGAAAAGAGAGAGGATGGTGTGGGGCTCCTACACAAGAACGTCTTGCTTGGTAAAGAGTGGGTTATAAAGGTTAATGCAGGAATAGACATTGTCGACGTCTTTGCCAACATTAGGAGAAAGTGGAGGGCACGCTTAGCGTTCTTGAAGGGCATACTCTTGAAGAGATTGAAAGCATCTAAAATAACTTGAAAGGGCATATGCAAGCAAAGATAGAACTCACGCAAATCATCACTACCTTAGAGTGCTGGCTCATAGAGGCGTTGAACACTATCGATGCCATGAAGGCAAAGATAGAGACATTCAAGGAGAAAATCAATGATGGTGTTTCTGAAGTAGCCAAAAAGGTTGTTATAATGAGGAAAGCAAAGATCCAGTCTCCTAAACTACCAATATTCAAAGGGGTTCGTAATGCACAAGAAGTAGAGAACTTTCTTTGAATCTTGAAGAATGATTTCATGCATGGAAAAGTGAGGGATGACGAGGCCAACATAAACAACGACGTGTTGTACCTATCAGAGATTGTCATTCTATGGTGGAGAAGGACTTAATATAGTCCAGCTTTCTAGAAGAACTTAGGCTATTTTTGACTAATAGTCAAAGCTTTGTGACTGGGGCAACACTTGATGGTGTACGGAAGATTGAGTTGTGTGTGTTACAAAGGATTTTGAGAATTTTCATGCTGAATAAGTTACACGTATTGTGATGGAATAAATAAAATCCTTCTATTCTTAATTAGAGTTTTAAATATGAATAGTAGAAATTAAAATTTCCTAATAGAAAGCTTTCCTCTTTGATAGGCATAACACAACATGAAATCAAATTACTCATGATATTAAAATAAATATTGAAATTGAATGAAAATAAAAAAATCATACACAAGGATGAAGTACGTTTTATGTGTTCATGCGTCCTGCAGTAGATTTCCTAGTTTTCTAATGCTTAAGCATCATAATTGAGTCTTGTTGAGTTACTTGAGGAGAAACAAAAATTGTAAGTTGAGGGTGTTAATATGCTTGGATTTCACAGCACTTTCGACGTTTAAAATCAAGGATTTTATGAGTTCTTAAGTGTGTTTTGTTGGATATGATGTTCGTTTGCTACATGTGCAGGAAAACTGATTGTGGATGCAAAAGTGGGCAATTCTTGTGAAAAATAGTCAAATGACGAGTAGTAAAGTTCCTCACAAATCGTCAAGGCAATCATGGACTGCATGACGGGCCGTGAAGGTGAATCATGAACTAAGTGGAAGAAATATTCTAAGTCCCAGAAGTTCACTGATAAATGTGATGAGCCATCATCTAGACGACGAGCTGTCGAGGCCCAATCGTGAGTTTTCTCTAGAGACATTGAAACCCAGACCTCAGTCGATGACTACATCTGATGGACCATGAGATATGCCACGAGCCGCCATCCCAACTTGTGAGATTGTTCCAGTGCATATTGCAAAGCTTGACTTCAGTCGACAGATGCATCCAACGAACCATGGATTGCCACGAACTGTCATCCTAAGCCGTGAGATCAAGGAATAACTTTTGAAGTTAAAGGGAATGAAGCCCACGGTTCACACCGATGAATCGTTGACCTTTCGATGAGCCGTGAGACAAGTCATGGGACGCGTCGCAGTCAGCTTTCCTAGTTCATTTAGAATTCAAATTTTATGTCTATAAATACTTTTTCTAGGGTTTTATTTACCCGTGAATCATCATATCCGATATGTATACGCTATTCTTGACATTGTTACATATACTTTAGAGAATTAAGACAAACATCTTTCATTGTTCTTGATTTTTGTGAATTATTTGGCTAATGTTCTTGGATTTTTCATAGTTTATACAAGTAATTCATTTCTAATGAATTCTTCTATGATTATTTCACGCATGAGTAGCTACACACCATCACTAGATTTGTGAGAACCATGATGAATTAACAAACGTAAGTTAAACAATTAGTGATTCTTGAACAGTGAATGTGCATATATTGTTAATCTCTTCGCTTTAATTGTTTTTAGTGATTATAAATATTAAAACTCACCATTAAACTTTACTTGCTGGACCAAAGAGGTAAAAAGTTAGAAAAAGAGATTAACAACAGAGATTTGAGGCTACCAACTCTCATCTAATAATTTAAAATCTAACAAAGATAATCAATCTGAAATAATTAACGAAGCTTAG
This sequence comes from Jaltomata sinuosa, assembly GCA_003996215.1. Taxonomy (NCBI): domain Eukaryota; kingdom Viridiplantae; phylum Streptophyta; class Magnoliopsida; order Solanales; family Solanaceae; genus Jaltomata; species Jaltomata sinuosa. The sequence continues at coordinate 400,305 of QJPP01000349.1, read as the reverse complement.
TAATTACACACTTGTAAGACCGAAAGGAGATGAAGTGATATTCTTCTGAATGAACCGAAAGGACTTTAGTTGAACCATTATTATATCATTAATTTTGCATGCATATTGTCGGGATAGATAACTAGTTGCATATACCTGCTAAGTTATAAAATCTTGAAAAACACAGGCCTAGTTTCTTCTCTATATTTGAATACAAACAACAATTAACTTGTAAACAACTGGTTACTAAAAACACAACATACTTGTTACTTTTAATTTTCATGCAACCCCCCCCCCCCCTCAAAATAATGGCTAGCAGTCAAAATTGCACTACTGACATAGTTCTTCTATATTCTCTGTGGGATTTGACCCTACCTCTCAATTGAGTTCAATATTTATTAGCAATCACATTATATCTTGTTTTATAGGTATAATTTAGGCATATCAAGAACCAGGTGAAAAACCTAGTTCCTAGCATCATGGTGGACTTTTATAACTCTTCACTTTTGATTGCAATGTTCGAGTTTGTCTTGATCTATGAAAAGCAAAATATGTTTTTTTTAGCGCAAGGTAAGTGGATTTTGTCTGTCTCAGTGCAAGCTAGATGGAATGCTTACCTAGAGGATATGCTGGGAAGTAATGAAGTACGTAAAAAGCTAATGACAATGATGAAAAGAGGAAGCGAAAGAAGGTGATAATAGTAGAGTGTTCGTCCCAACCCCTTCACAGGGGTTTCGTTCCTAGCTGGTTCCATGATCTAGGAAGTCAATTTAATCTCTCTTTTGGAATGAAGAAGAAGAGGAAGAGGACGATGAATCATTAAACCAAGATGATGAAGAAACAGAGAAAAAGTATGATAAGGAAACAGAGAAGAGTAACTGTAACCTGAAGAGGAAAAGGCATAATTACTTCAGAGAAACTACAAGAATACAGGCAAAGAACACAAGGGTTAAGAGTCAAAGGAATACAAACAAATGCAGGCAATTGATCGTACACAAAGACCGTTGGTCTAAGAAGAGGTAAGTAAAGATACGTACTAATAATCCATTGTGGATACCTATATGTATTGTAGTTTCAGAAGAAAAATATTCTTTTTGATTTCTAATGTCTTCACTGAACTCCTGAAGGTACAATTTGGAGATGAAGATGTTAATGTAGGTGATGAGGGCACAAGTTGCAATGTCTACTAACCCTATTCCCTGGTCAGAGTTGACAACAAAGGTACAAAAGAGCATTGAAGATACCGCTCTGTTGAATACCCTGCTCAAGTACATGACCGGTAAGACTGAACCTGGAGAAGCTGACCATTTGTGCTGCCGAAATTATCACAAGAGAGCAAAGAAGTAGTTCTTGGTTAACACCAAGAAGGAATATACCCCATATGGTTAGAAACCCAGAGACTTCCCCACTTAATACTCTATCCGTGTTCAAGAACTTAAGCACCTAAAAAGGGATGTTAATGAACTCAAAAGGTTAGTTGCCCTATATATTTTTTATGGTTGTTCATGTCATGAAGGTACTACTAAGAATTCACAATAAATCAACAATCATGCTATACAATAAATCAAGTTCCTTGCTGCTTGGTGTATCTTTAGACTTATAGTTTCTCTTATTTATTACTTCTCTCTATTTAATATTTTTCTCTTTTGCTCTATATTAACATCTCTCAATAGGAACTATTTTTATTGTTCTTTTGGGGCTATGAAATTAAGAAGTACTGATTAAAAATGCTCTCTACTGAACCAACCGCCAAAACCCTAATACTTGCCTAAACTTGCCATAAATGGCAATGATGGTCATTGGTCAGCCTTCTCCGATGGAGGCTGGGCCACCCTTGAACCACACAATCAAAGATCCATCAAAGATATCATATGTAAACACCATAAAACTCATCCCACCTAAACAAAAACCCATTCCTTATAAACAAATTGCATACCTACATGGAGAACCTCTAATAGTTTGGAAAGAAGAAGAGGTTAATCAGATGATCATCAACGAGGATGTGCAATATGCAGTGATAGAAAAAATTTCTTATGGTTGGTCAGAGATTCAAGATCTCGGGAACCTAATACCAAAGCAATGCAAACTGAAAGAAGAAGTAAACATAGGTTTACTAAGTATTGGGTATATACTAATTCGTGCCTCTAGAGAATTACATGAGTCTATTATCAAAGTCACAATTTTACATTAAACATTGGTCTTATCCAATGTGCACACTCAAATGGGATCCATTATTCGACCCAGAGGAGGAAACATCAATTGCAAGGATCTTCTTCCTATCATTGCCACCAAATATTTTTGGTAAGGAGGCTTTTTTCTCGTTGGCAGCAGCTATAGGAAAGCCACTACAAGTAGATCTAGAAACTCAAAATAAAATGAGATCAGACCAAACTGTGTAAGGGAAGGGTCAAGGTGGAAGTAAACTTACTATGGAAATTTCCAAAGAGAATCAATATTGGAATAAGAATGAAAACTGGAGAAATAGGAGAGAAATGAGTGTCAATTAAATATGATTATGTTTTCAAATATTGTAAAACCTGCAAGCTTCAGAGACACAATGAAAATGAATATTTCATTATTCATCCAGAATTATATCCCAAGAAGGAGGAAGAAAGAGATGACAAAAAGACTGGAAAAGAAGAGGAGAAAGACAAAACCAATAAGGAAGGAAAGACACCAGGGAAAGAGATTGTAGGAACAAGAAAGGATGACAAAGGCAAAGTAAAGCAAGGAGTAAAAGATTATTTCCAAGAACAAAGAAGAAAGAATGAAAATAAGAGAGGTAGATAGTAGTATAAGGGAATATTTGAATGGAACCCAAGATCCATAGTAAAGGACCAAGAGGTCAAAATTGTCAATAAATTTTGGGCTTTGGAGGACACTCAAGATGAATACAATGGGAAACCAGTTGATAAGGCTAAGTCTGATGAAAGCAATAAACCAAAACAGAACAAAGCAAAAGGAAAGGGAAATGATAATAAGGAAAAAGTGCCATAGAAGTAAACACAAGAGCAAACAGAGGGCTCTAGCAATAAAAATGATGCACATAGCTCTATTAAAGATGCAACATGCAATAAAGCAAAATGCACAAAGTACAGGGCAATCAGAGAGAACACCATAGAAAGGTAGTTAGAAGCCTCACCAATTTGAACCAGGGGAAGAAAGTGATTAGGTGGAGGGGACTGAAGTGCCAGACAAGGATAAAAAAGGTGAAATCCCAAAAGGATATAAAAAAGATGATGAGGGAATAAGAGAAACAGAGGAAAAGGCCCCTAAAATACACACTCTATCTGAGCAGGAAATCAAAGACAAGAAAAATACAGAGGAAGATGAGAGTTTGGAAGCCAACATTGAGTATGTCAGTAGAAGTGGAGATTTGTCACTAAGGCAAATAGGGACGCTCAAGAGGAAGAATAAGAAGGGAACAAAATCAACACAACACCCATCATAAATAAACACAAGGAGTAAGAAGGGGTCCTCTTTTACATCTGATTAATGATTAATAAAGTCATTTATTGGAACATCAGGTCTATGAGAACTCAAAACTCTTTTGAGAGATTACTAGATTTGCATATGAGACGTCACTACACTTATATAGTATTATTAGAGCCTTTTTAAAGCCCTGCTGAATTAAAGAGATATAGAATGAAGTTGAAAATGCCCAATGTTAAAGCTAACATTTCAGCAAAAATTTAAAATTTTTGAGAAAAAAATTAAGTGAAACAAGAATCAACAGATATCATTTAATAATTAACAATAAATTATCATCTGAGAGGAGAAACTGAGAACTTTAAAGTGACTGCATTTATACCAGATGTAGTAGTTTGGAGAGACTAAAATTATGGAAAGACATAGAGAGAATTGCAGAACAAACTCATTGTCCCTGGCTGGTAGGAGGTGATTTCAACACAATAATGGATGACTCAGAAAAATTGAGAGGACTACCAGTAACTCAGTAGGAGATCATAGATTTTGCACAATGTATAAATTCATGGGCACTCAATCAGCTTAAGTTTTTAGGAAGCTGTTTCACAAGGTGAAATGGAAGAATTTAAGAGGACAATATTTTTAAGAGACTTGATAGGCTCTTTGGTAACAATGAGTTCATGCAACTTCTCTCTAACAGTGAGGTAAATTACTTGATTAGACAGGAATCTAATCATGCCCCTTTGCATGTTACTTGTAATGTATCATTGGATCAGGAAATCAAACTTTTTAGGTTTTTGAATTTTTGGACCAAGCATAAGGAGTTCCCCTAAGTAATAGAGAAAGCTTGGAAGGAAGATGTGATAGGCTCACCTTTCACCATTCTACATGCCAAAATGAAAAAGGTTAAGACTACTTTAGCACAGTGGAGTAGGCAGACCTTTGAAAGTATCTTTCAATGGATTGCCTCTCTTGAAGTGTAGTGAAAATGAAAGAAATACAACTGTAAATATCCCTAACTATAGAGAATAGGAATTTCCTCAAGAAAGCAGAAGTAGATCTGAAAAGATACTTTCACATTAAGGAGGAGTACTGAAGACAAAAAGCTAGTATGAGGTGTTTCATAGATGGAGATTGAAATATCAAATTTTTTTACTCCTATGTGAAGGAAAGAAGAAGAAAACTGCAAATCACAAAAATTAAGCCTATGCAGGGAGACATAATAACCACCACTCAGAACATAGGTGAGGAAGTTGCTAATGTATTCAAGGAACAGTTCAGGGAAAATCAAGAAAATCAAAGCCTTGAAAATATTAAATGCATCCCACACTTGATCATAGAGCACCAAAATGCTGAAATTGGCAAAATCCCTACTATGGAGAAAGTGAAGCATGTGTTTTCTCCTTAAATGAAGATAGTGCTAGTAGACCTGATGAGTTTTCAGGGTAATTCTTCCAGTCTAGCTGGGAAACCATTAGAGAGAATGTTACAAATACGATAAAAACCTTTTTCTCTGGGAAGGAACTTTCCAAGTATGTGACTCACGTAACCTGGTTTTTATTACAAAGAAAGAAGGTAACTTTGGAGACTTGAGACTAATTAGCTTAAGCACCTTTGCTAATAAGATAATCTCCAGAGTCTTACATGAGAGAATTACTAAAGTCTTACCAGAGATAATCTCAGCTAATCAAATAGAATTTGTCAAAGGAAGGAGCATTACAGAAAATGTGTTATTAGCACAAGAGATTATCAGAGATATCAATAGGATAAACAATCTACACAATGTAGTGGTCAAGTTTGATGTGGCTAAAGCCTATGACAGAGTATCCTGAAACTTTTTGGTAAGGGTGATGAGAAGTGTTGGCTTCTCAGAAAGAATCATTGACATGATTGTGAGGCTAATTAATGGTAACTGGTATTCAGTATTGATAATGGTTAGTCCTTTTGGTTTTTTCCAATCATCCAGAGGCCTTAAGCAAGGATACCCCTTATCCCCCACCATATTCATTATTGTTGCAGAGGTCTTAACAAGGTGTTTGAATAATTTGTTTGAAGATTCTACTTTCAAGGGATATGGTATACCTAAATATAGTCCAAAGATTAATCACCTACCCTATGCAGATGATACCATACTATTTTTCTCGGGTCATCCTGCCTCAATGAAGAAGATGATGAGGGTCCTGAGAAACTATGAGATGGAATCAAGCCAAATGATTAACATGGACAAGAGCCTTGTCTATCTACCTGAGAAGGTTCCAGCTGGAGTGTGCAGGCATATTAAAAGGATAACAACGGTGAGACAAAGTTCTTTTCCTTATCTACCTAGATTGCGCAGTCTTTGATAGGAGTAAGAACAAGAGCCACTTTGAAGAATTGCTGAAAAAGGTGTCAAAAAGGTTAAGCTTACAGCAAAACATGCTCTCTTTTTTGGTGAAAGATATATTTTGATAACTCATGTCCTACAACCAATGATTGTGTATTTATTATGTTCTATGAATCTTCCAGTGAATGTAATTAACCAGTTGTACAAAATCTTTGCAAGATTTTTTTGGGCCAATGCATCTGGCTTTAAGAACAAACACTGGTTTCTGGGAAAACATGTATTATTCCAAGGAAGATGGAGGAATTGGTTTTAGATCACTACATGAAGTATCAAAAGCTCTATTTGCTAAGTTATGGTAGAACTTTAGAATATCCCCATTATCAATGTGGAGTGAGTATACATGGAACAAGTACTGCAAGAAGATTCATTCTATAATTGCCATAGAAAATGGGGCCTCTAATGTGTGGAGGAAATTGATAACTATAATAAAGGAGGTGGAACATAATATGTGGTGGCAAGTCGAAGCAGGAAACTTCAACTTTTGGTTTGATAATTGGACAAAGAAAGTAGCTCTTTACTATGTAGATGGGGATAATCCTCTAGAGGAGAAAGTGAAGGTAGGATATTTCATCAATAATGGGGAATGGGACACACAAATATTATTGAGCAGGATTTCAGAGAAGATGACACTATACATCACTGAGAGTATCAAACCTCCCTCTGAAATACAAGGAAATGATGTACCTTGGTGGATGGGAAATACTCAAGGAAATTTCACTGTTAAATAAGCTTGAGAATTATTGGGGCACATGCAAGAAAGGAGAGAAGAGTACAAACAAATATGGACAAAAGACTTTCTTTCAAAGTCAAAATTTTCCTATGGAAAGCCTGGAAGAGAAGAATTGCTATGGATCATAATTTGAAAAGAATGAAAATCAACATAGTGTCTAGATGTTGGTATTATGAGAACAAGGCAGAAGAGAACATGACCCACTTATTTCTAACAGCACCCATAGCCATTAGGCTATGGATGCAGTTTTCTATTTTTGCAGGGATCCAAATGGAGGATATGCACCTACAACAGCTGATCACTATATGATGGACCTTGGAGACATCCTCAAAATTAGAGGCAATATACAAAGCTTTCTCAACAATCATCATGTGAACTTTGTGGAAGAGAAGAAATGGAATAAAGCATGAGGGAATGTTACTTTCAATGAAATGGTATGGAAAGTGTAGGACATGGTGAGAAAACTAGTTAAAATGTTATACCCATGAATGAAGATAGGGAAGAAGAATTGGCCTCTCATAATAATCAAAATGAAGAAATACAAGCCAAAGTTACACTATCATAGTGTCACTTGGAAGTTCCCAGAAAGACACAAGCTTAAATAAAATACTGATGGGGCAAGTAGAGGCAACCCAGGATTGAGTTCAATGGCTTTCTGCATCAGGAATAAGAAGGGAGACCTACGGTATGCTAGATCAAAAGGAATAGGTGAGACAACAAATACAAAAGCTGAAGCCCGAGCGTTTCAGGAAGTACTGGAGTTCTGTTAGGAGAATAACCTAAGGGAGGTAATAGTTGAAATAGATTCACTAACCCTTAAGAAGAAGATTTAACAACAGTGGAAGGTACCTTGGGAACTAATAGAGAAGATTGAATATATAAGGTACAAGTTTCAGCTATTACAAGCAACAATCAATCATGTCTACAGGGAAGATAACACAGTGGATGACTCCCTAGATAATGAAGTAATTGAGTACCAAGCTACAAGAGAGTACCATTATTTTAATGAACTACCAGTCATCACAAGAAAACACATCAACATGGATAAATCACAAGTCCTAAATCTTAGAATCAAGCCACGCAAAATCAGTAAACAATGAGCTCAACCAAATAATCATGCAGAGGAAACGAAAGTCATTCATTACGCAAAGAAAAACACTTGGGTCCCATTAATTACAAGCCCAGAGGGAAACATAGAGAGCATAAGCATAGAGAGTTAAGGTTTAGCCTGGAAGAAGACTATACAAACATGCTTAATCTAGCTGGATATGTAAGCTCTTGCTATCAAAAACCTTCACCAAATAGAGAGGTAGATGGATCTCTGCACCACAGAAGATCAGACAAAAAATCAAGATGGAGGAGTCCAGTGAAGGAGCACCAACATCTACAAAGGAGCATCCAATATACATTAGAGGAGAGCGATTAACAAAAGAGGCTACAAGGTCAGGAAAAGAGGAAAACTTACAAAGCTTTTCAAATCTGAACAGAAGAAAACTTCTTTAGTTCCCTGGGGATTGGGGTTACACCCCGACCACCTGAAAAAGGAAACAAAGGATCAAAACTTAGCTACTTGAAGGCAATAAGATATAGAGCTGAGAATGTACCAGTAGCACAAGGATGGAGCTTAAAGATGATCCAGAGGAGGAACAAAATGAATTGTCGACTCCAGCTCATTGGAAATATCTTTCAGAGACGACGATTGATGAGAAGAAAGAGTACTGAATACTCTTTGATAATGAACAAACCTTTGTATTTAATTAGGAAATTTTTCATTTTCCTTTTTTTTGGACTGGGTCATGTCTGGGCATGTGTCTGCTCTTGTACAGATTGAGCCTTTGCCCACTTTTAATAAAATGGTCCATGGACCTAAAAGTTAAAAAAATATCTCTCAATATTTATGACTAAGGGTAAATGTTGAAACAAACAACTAATTGTGTCTTGATTTTTTTAAATGACAAGTATTATGAAATATCTATTTTTAGTAAGGATGATAAGTATTTAGGAACAGAGGAAGTCTATACATAGGATGGATTGAATACTAAAATTCAAACCCCTAAATTCATTTTTTTTATAAAATTTAGAGATTAGACAATTTTTCCAAAAGGTAGGGTTGATTCATAATTACTGTTTCGTTTGGTCTTCTTTTTGTGTTTGATATATTCTAGAAGAACTTAGGCTGCATTTGACTAACAGTCAAAGGCTCAAAGTAGTGTGACGGGGACAACTGATAAGATTCTTGTATCTTTAATTAGAGTTTTAAATATGAATAGTAGGAATAAAAAAAATCATTATAGGAAGCACTTTCCCCTTCGATAAACATAACGCAACATGAAATTGAATTAGTGAGGATACTAAAATAAATATCAAAATTGAATGAAAATAAAAAAAATCATACACAAGGATGAAATACGTTTTATGTGTTAGGTAAAAATAATAGATTGATGTATCATACTGCTCATGCGAGTTCTATAAAGTATTAGTCATCACTTCCAAAACCTTAAATATGAAGGGTGATTGTAGCACATATACCTATCTTTCATTTAATCAAAGCAACCCCAAACATGGCCTAAAATACCCTTCAAGTATAGGAAATTGTTGAACTTTAAGAGAGTTATCAATGGCTGTGTGATTTACAGAACTTACAGAGAAAGGAGAAGAAGAAGAGGAGGAAGAGAAAGGAGAAGATGAGTAATTGCGACTGAGAGAATATTATTTATTATTCAATGTAATGTTTACATGTACAATATACTCAGTTATATATAATCACTTGAAAGTGATTAACAGAATTAACTAACTACGTGAAGCCTAACTAACTTAACTGATTTAAAGAAAGTTGTTAACTAACTACTAGGCTCTTAGTCCTTTTCTTCATTATTCTACACACCCACTCAAACAAGGAGGTACAAATATGTTAAGTAATCCTAGTTTGGAACATAGGTATTGATACTGCACTTTGCTTAGACCCTTAGTTACGATGTCAGCAAGTTGATCTGTAGTTTTGATGTATGCAAGCTTGACTGTTACTTGTTGAATCTTCTCTCTAATGAAATGACAGTCTATTTCAATATGTTTAGTCCTCTCATGGAAGACTGTATTGGCTGCAATTTGAATAGCAGGTTTGTTATCACTGAAGATTGTTACTGGATGATCAACCTTGACTCCAATTTCTTTTAACAGTCCTAGCAACTATGTTAACTCTGCAGTAGTTGAGGCTATGCTTCTGTATTCAGACTCAGCAGAACTCCTAGATATTGTAGATTGTTTCTTTGACTTCCATGAAACTAAGGATCTTCCAATCTTAAATATGAAATCAGTGATAGACTTTCTAGTGTGAGGACAAGCAGCCCAGTCTACATCATAAAATGCTGAAACAGTTTCCTGTGAGTTACTTGGTAGTAGAAGACCTTGTCCAAGTTGACCTTTTATGTACTTAACTATCCTTAGAGAAGCTTCCTAATGAGATTTCTTAGGCTGTTGTAAGAATTGACTAAGAGTTTGCACACCAAAAGCAATATCAGGTCTAGTAACTGTGAGATACAACAGCTTGCCTATTAGTCTTTGGTAGGGTCTTTGATCTTTCAAGACTTCATCCAATGTGTTGTCTTTGTTCATACAGTGATCATCATACTCCTTAGTAGTAAGTTTGATACTGATATTCATGGGAGTATTCTTAGGTCTAGCAGCTGATAGGCCAAGTTCAGACAATAACTCTAGTGCATACTTCCTTTGATGCATCAAGATTCCTTTGTTTGATCTTGCAAACTCAATTCCCAGGAAATACTTGAGTTCTCATAAGTCTTTCATCTTGAATACTTGTTGTAGAGCTTGTTTAGTTTATTCTATCTGATCCATCTTGTCTCCAGTCAATAGCATATCATCTACATAGATAAGAACCAACACAGTGCCTTTATCAGACTTCTTTATGAACAAGGAATGATCAAACTGACTTTGCTGGAATTCAAGCTTTAGTAGTGATTCAGTTAACTTAACATTCCACTATCTTGGTGCTTGTTTAAGACCGTACAAGGACTTCAAGAGTCTACACACTAGTCTATTCACCCCCTGACTATTGAATCCTTGAGGTAGATCCATAAAAATCTCATCACACAAATCACCTTGAAGAAAGGCATTGTAGACATCCATTTGATGTATGGGCCATTGTCTAGTTGATACCACAACAAGTATGGATCTGACAGTAACTATTTTAACCACAAGTGAAAAGGTTTCTTGATAATCAATACCCTCCTTTTGACTATACCCTTTGGCTACAAGTCTTGCCTTGAGTCTTTCAATATCCCCTGAGGATTTGTACTTGATTTTGTAAATCCATTTGCAACAAATAGGTAGTTTCCCTTCAGGTAGACTCACTATATCCCAAGTATAGTTGGCTTGTAAGGCATTGATCTCTTATTGCATGACCTCAACCCATTGAGGATCTTTTGAGGCTTCAGAGTAAGTCTTAGGTTCTGTCACACTAGAGAACGGTAAGAAAAGCTTGATATTTAGGTGAGACTGAATCATATGATATATAGTTAGATATGGAGTAAGGGGAACTGGTATCAGCCTTCTTAGTAGTGATGAAGTCCTTCAACCAAATAAGAGGTTGCTTAGTTCTTCCAGACACCCTAGAAGGCATACTTAGAGATTGTGATCCCTTAGCTTGAGACACTTGCTCAGTAGGTTGTGTGTGACTAGACTCAAGTACCTGACTTTCAACAGATGGAGCCTGAGTCTCTGGATGAGAGTCAGTTGAATTACTTTGAGAGGGTATAATGAGCTGAAAACTGGAAGTATTGTCTATATCCATTGACCCTGACAGATCTTGCAGAAACACTGGAGAAGAGGTTGTTTCCCACTTAAATGGAAACTCTTCTTCTCTAAAAATGACATCTCTATTTACCAAAAAAGACTTAGTGTGTAGATCATAGAGGATGTATCCCTTCTGCACCTCAGAGTATCCCATGAGCACAGTTGCTTTAGTTCTAGACTGAAGATTATCAGTTACTGTGTTGTCCTTGGCATAGCACAAACAACCTAGTATCCTAAGGTGAGCCAAGGATGGTTTCCTGTTATAGAGTTTCTCATAAGGTGATATCCCAATCACATATGAGGGTAGTCTATTGATGATATACACAGCTGCTTGCACACAGTAACCCCAAAATTTGAGAGGGATATTAGCTTGAAATCTGACTGACCTTGTTACCTCTAGGATATGCTTGTGTTTCCTCTCAGCCACACCATTCTGCTAAGGTGTGTAGACACAAGACCTTTGATGTATAATCCCCAGACTACTAAAGAGAGTACTACAGAATTCATTGAGAAATTTTGTACCATTATCAGACCTAATAGTTTTCACTATTCTATTGAACTGAGTCTGAACATAGGTAAAGAAATACTGAAGAACCATACACACATCAAATTTAAGCTTCAACAATTAAATCCAAGTCATCCTATTATAGTCATCAACAATAATGAGAAAGTATTTATTTCCATCATGATTTGGAACCTTGTAAGGCCCCCAAACATCCATATGCACAAGTTTAAAGCAATCAGTAGTGTTGATAGAACTAACAGAAAAAGGAAGTCTACATTGTTTAGCACAAGGACAAATATTACATGTCTTCAAAGTAGTTACTGTTTGATCAGCTTGATCAGGAAGCAATTTTCTCAGTACATTACTAGATGTATGCCCAAACCTCTTGTGCCACAAAGTAATTTCTACCTCACTTATGCCAGATGACTTGTGAGCTACTAATCCAAGTTGTTTTCCAGTATGATGTCCAGCAGCAATAGCAATAGGCTGATGTAGGGGTAGATATAATCCATCATGCAGTTTATCAATCTCCCTCACCTTCCCATTGTAGAGATCCTGAAATAAACAGAAATCAGGGAAGAAGGTAACTGCACAACTTAATTCTCTGGTTAACTTAGACACTGACATAAGATTGTACTTGAACTGAGGAAGAAATAACACATTGCTCAAAGTACTCCTATTTGATATAGTGCTAGAACCAACATGAGTAACATAAGATACATCTCCATTTGGCAGATGTACCTTCCTTGGACTCGACTTCTGTGTAATTGAAGCTTTACTTAACAAGTCTATATCAGAGACCATATGGTCTGTAGCTCCAGTATCTACTATCCATTCTTTCATAATTTTTGATACCAAGAAAGCTTTACTACTGCTTATACCTGCAGCATTGGCTGATGGTTCTAAGCCATAGGTTGAAGCTGGATTTAGATGACTTTCACTCAACATTTTTACTATCTGTTCATATTGATTTTTTGAGAACATGCATGCTCCACCTTGAGTAACTTGATTCTAGTTGGATCCTGAAGGTTGACCACCATAGGATTGCCCACCATAAGAGGTTGTAGAGAAATTCATTCCTGCAGTGCTTTTTGCCTGAGAGAAGCCATCATCAGTGTGTACATTATATGCAGCATGCTGATTTCTCTTAGACTTGTACCCTGGTGGATATCCCACTACCTTGTAACATATATCCTTAGTGTGCCCCTTGAGTTTGCACACTTCACAATAGAGATTGTAGTTCTTCTTGAACATCTGAGGGCCTGATCTAGTGTAAGCATTAGAAGAATCATAACTTGAGACAACATGTCCTATAGAATACAAAGCAGATGGATCATGGCTAGAATTAGCCCGATAAGACCCTCCATGAGAACTACTAGGTATAGCTCCTAGCAAGCCAGCTGAGGACCCCATCAACCCCATAGAATGAGACATTATAGCCTTTTGACTTTCATCACTCATGATCATTGCATATGCATGGTTGACTGAAGGCAGTGGTGACATCAACAAGATTTGGCTTCTTACATGAGTATAGCTATCATTTAGCCCCATTAAGAACTGATACAACTTTTGTCTTTGCAAGTACAACATAAAGTCCCTAGACCTGTCACAATCACACCCTGGTGGTGGTACTATAGACTGAAACTCATTCCACATATCCTTCAACTTAGTATAGTAGGCAGACACAGTTGAAGTTCCTTGACTCAAAGTGGCTATTTCTCTATGAATGTTAAAATTTCTTGAGCCATCAACTTTATCAAATCTCTCACGTAGGTCTTCCCAAACTTCAAAAGCACTGGTTGCATACACCATACCCCCAAGAAGACTACTAGACACGGTATTCATAAGCCAAGACTGTACAACTGCATTGACCCTTTTCCATTGATCCCATAGTTCTTCCCTAAAGTTTTCTTTCTTTCTAGAAACATTTATGAGACCTAACTTGTTTCTTCCTAAGAGTGCAATCCTCATAGATCTACTCCATACATAGTAGTTTTCAGTTCCAGTTAATTATACCGAGATAAGAGAGATGCCACTTACATCAGAATTTTGAAGAAACAAAGGGTGATTCTGATCTAATACAGTTCCTTGTCCTGTTGCAGCTTGTGTTCTTGAACCATTAGCATTACCATTCAGAGAGGCCCCAATTCCACTATTATCTGTAGGAGTTGCCATTTCTTAAGAGCTTAATCTGACTCAATCAGTTGAATGTAAATGACTACTCGTAGATGAACCAGAACAACAGAGAAGAATAGATTCTTGCCCAACTTCTTGCAGGTCAAGACCGAATGAAAGAATTGCAGAATTGTAAATATGATTGCGGAATAAGATCGATTGCCTGAGTGAACCTCAAAGCTCTGATACCATGTTGAACTTTAAGAGAGCCATCAATGGCTGTGTGATTTACAGAACTTACAGAGAAAGGAGAAGAAGAAGAGGAAGAGAAAGGAGAAGATGAGTAATTGCGACAGAGAGAATATTGTTTATTATTCAATGTAATGTTTACATGTACAATATACTCAGTTATATATAATCACTTGAAAGTGATTTGTAAGTGATTAACAGAATTAGCTAACTATGTGAAGCCTAACTAACTTAACTGATTTAAAGAAAGTTGTTAACTAACTACTAGGCTCTTAGTCCTTTTCTTCATTATTCTAATGAAATGAAACAAAAATACACTCCTTCCTCCTTTAGGCTCCAAAATACCCTTCCATCCACCTATATGAACCTATATTACTCTTTTACTTAATCAAAACACGTCTAAGATTGGAGATGCGGGGTATCAATCCCCGTACCTCTCGCATGCTAAGCAAGGTCTCTAACATCTAAACTACATCCCCATATACACAACATTTCATGTTTTCTTGCAATTACCAATTGAAAGTTTGAAACCTTTTCCCAAGAAAAGTTTTTTGAAGAAATAATATTTTAGTGACAAATTTTTAAAAGATTTAGGAAACAATTTGTTTGGACAAGATATTTTTCAAAAAACCTTTGATCAGTTAAGCCTATATGGTACTTAATTATAAACACCAGAAAAAGTATTCCTAAAGCAACATAATTACACTAATAGTAAACACGTAACATAAAAATTAGGAGTGTTCACAGAAAAATGAAATCGTCTCAAAGCCTATGTAAACACCGTTGTATTTGTTCTGGTATTAAATTTACAAGTTTATAATATTTGTGTTGTTTTGCTATTAAAAAAGGAGAACAAAACTAACAAATGTATATACATGTTATAACATTTATGTATATTACTATGCTCTTTAATTTTTCTTTACGAAATTAATTACCTTTACTTATCTTTGCTACGTATGAGACGCTTCATATATATGGAATATTAAGAGGTTTTCTTTCGTTCTGATTAATTTTTTCCCCAAACTTTTTATTATAAAGGAGTGTCGAGGTGGGAAGGAGAAAAGGGGGAGAGGTTTACAAAGTGAGAAGTTAAACTCTCATCATCAATAAGGTTAAAATTCAAAAAGCCAACCAATTAATTGAATTATCATGATTCCCTTAATTAATTGATTGAGTTTGAATAAATGACGTTAAAGCAAATATTATAGAGTAAAAATCATTAATGGTTTCACATTGTCTTTGTATATACATTGTCTTCACCGTACTTATGTTTCTTTTACATTTGGTATTCGATATCGTATCGGTCTTCGACTAATCTACATTTGCTTGATAAACAACCTATTCATTATGTACCTCACCTCTGAAGTAGTGGTACAGACACTCTACCCTATTCCAAGACCCCACTTTGTGAAAATACACTGAATTTATTGTTGTTGTTAAGCCTTACCACAAGAATTTTTTCATTTCAAAACTCAAACCCCCAACGGCCCAACCTCTAATTATAAATGGAGAGATCATATTTATCCTATCACGATGCTTGACACCCCTTACCTTGTGTTTTGTCTCATGCACACTGATGCTAATGAGACAGCAATGGAAGTTATTCTGGAATAGCCTCAATGTTTACAGCAAAACTCACAAAACATTCTTCTTACTCTCCCTCTCTTTCTCACGTTCTCCCTCTTCCATTTTTTCCTTCATTCTTTTTAATTATCTTTTGGTTTTGGCTTCTAATTAATGTTAATTCCCTAGTTTAACTTGCTGATAATTAATTAATTTTGTTGATTTCTATATCCTCTATTTCACTAGTAATGTTAGTAAAATAATGATACTGAAAATTACATAAATATTATTTCATAAATATTATTACATATATATAATACATATTGCTTATAAATATTATCGTAATAATATTTATGTAATTTTCAGTATCATTATTTTACCAATATTACTAGTGAAATAGACTGCACTTCGCGCGGTTATAAAAGATCTCATTAGAAAATTAAAGATATTTTAAAATATTTCTTTTTAATCCTCAAAGCTAAATATATATTTGGTTTTAACTCTTAATTTATTTTATTATTAATACTTTAATTATTTTATATTTTTCTCGTAATTTTCATCATCTATGTGTTGGTTCCTCGAAAATTAGATTTATAAATAAAATAAAATAAAAACTATTAAAAAAACAAAAATATACTCCATAGTTATATTAATTTGCAAAATTCCAAGAATTTTTCTTACATTAATAAAGAACAAAAAAATACTTCTTGAGACTTGAGCTTTTCTAAATAGGGAATATGAAATATTAAGTAGTACTAATAATTAAGAGTTTATTCTTATAATGATATACATAAAAAAAAGATAGAGAGAAGAGGCAAAGAATAAAAAATATTTTTTATTTCTTTTTTTATAACTGTAAATCATGTAACAACTTAAAAGATTAAAAAAAAAGTGTAACAAAAGTTACATATATTAATAATGATAGTGTACTCATCGAACTTGATTCTAAATTCCCAAATAGTCATATGCTCATCTTATCTGTTAAAAAATAAATAAGAAAAACACTATAAATAAGGGGACATCAAAGAAATTGAAATTAGAAGAGTAAAATAAAATAGATATTCACCAATGTTGAATTTGAATTACTTATCAAGTTTGAATTTAAATTCTCAAGCATTATCATATGTTCATCTTATTTTTCACTCTCTATGAACAATAAAAGTTGTTTACAAAAAATATATAAACATAAAGAAAGAAAATAATCGAGGAAGAAGAATAGAAGAAGTTTTTTCAGTTGATGGAGAAGACATGCTTTAGCCCCTTAGTATTTAGTAATAATTTAATTGAGTAATATGAATTAAAAGAGTAAATACATTAATTCTAACAAAATTATAACTTACATTGGTTTTAAGTGTCTTAATTGTAATATAGGAGTAATATCCATAAGGAGGAATATATAAAGGTTTTAGGATAAGTGATTAATGATATTAATGATATTTTTTTTATTTTTGCAGAATTTTAAGGCAAGAAATTTAAGAAAATAGCCATAAAATTTAGAAAAAAAATGAATAAAGAGAAGTTTATGAAATGTAATTTACGGTGTTAATGATAAAGAAATAAGTAACTAATACATAGGTATGTGAATTTTTCTTTATTATTTATTTGATTAGTTATCATAATCCATCATCTCTTTCTCATTTTAAAAATTGTCAATTTATACTAAATTGCATAGAAATCAAAAAAAAATCAGGTCTTTATTATTATATATAAATTATTATAATTATTAATAAAACATATATTGAAATAATAAATCTTCAAAAGATAATTTTTGTTCAAAAATGTATATGTAACTGGAATGCACTTATTTAAGTCCATTTATGAAGGTAATTATAATAATTCATTTACTAACTTAAATCTAAAATAAGGAGGATTTTGAGGAAAAGTTGTGAAAAAATTTGAAAATATATATATATATATATATATATATATATATATATAAAAATAATAATGAAATATAAATTACATCTATGACAAGTTAAGAGCACTAACTAACTTATAAGAACCCACCTTAACTTCTTTTAATTATACTCATAACCATTTTATATAATATAATATTAATGAATATTCATATTTATTTCATACATTAATCAATCGTAAGCTCATTATCATTTTGACTCTTAATCTTTCACATATTTTTAATTAAGAGGCGTGATTTTTGTGATTTCTTTAACTCAACATATAAGTTTTTAAATAAAAGAAATATAAAAAATAAGAGAAAAAATAAATAAAATTTTTGGTCAAAGAAAAGTGAACATCACTCTTCTTGAAAAAATTAAAACAAGTATTTTTTACTTTTAATAATAATAAACATAATATACAATGAGTATATATTCATATTCAATATGTCGGAAGGGAAAAAGAAAAAAATTAACTCTTTTTTATTCGTATTTACACTTCATTTACGTTATAATAAAGAATAACTTTTTATTTGTCTGATCTTTTTTCAGATGATGGACCTTGAATTTTTTTTTATAATAAATTATAAATAAGAGAATTGAGATAATGATTTAACATAATTAAGAAAGTCAAAAGAGTAGTTTTTGAGCTTTAACAATGCACTCGAATAAGAAAAAAGTAGGAAAAAATTCAAAAAATAAAGATAACTTTTTTTATTGGTCAATAATTATCTTTTTAATTTCTGGATCTTTGATTTACTTTTAGATGAAAATAAAACATAATTAAATCCTTAAAAGAAATAAAAAATAAGATGAATAGAATTACATACAAAGCGAAAAAATTTCATAATGATTAACCTCACATCAAATTAAAGGAATAACAAAGTCATCATTCAAACTCTTAAAAAGAAAGTCCAAAAATTATAAATCAAAAAAATATATATAATAAAGAGAGAAGAAATTATTGCTAATTAAAATATATTATTTTAGTATATATATTACTACTAACAAAGAATATAATTAAAAAAATTCAAATAGCAAGAAAATTAAAGAGTGAATCTTTTCTACCAATTAATAAAAAAAATATAAAAATTGTATGTACAAAATTAAAGAGTGAATCTTGTCTACCAATTAATAAAAAAAATATAAAAATTGTATGTACCTATAATTGATGTTGCGTGAGATCGATGATCCTGCAAATTCATAGAATTGAATAGCAATTAGCAAAAATTCAAATTTAATCTGATATGAATTGGTAGAAAATCAAAATAGAGATATGAAATTGAGCATACATATATGAATAGTTGTCATTTAAGCATGGGATGCAAAGAACTTTCTTCTCCGAATTCAATGTTTACTTGTAGATGAAGAATAAGAGCTAACCAACGTATCAATCAATAACAAAATTTGAATGAAATACAAAATAACAATATGAAAAGAAAATAATTTCTGCAACAAATATCGAAACAAAAAAATCAACACTAAGTACGATAGTGTCAAACCTTCATAACGCATTACAACAAATATAAACTCAATATGAAAATCTATCACAAATTTTAAAGAAAAAAATAATGGAACCAATAAATCATGAAATGCTCTGTATTTGTGCATATTATAAAGTGATAAAAAGGACACCAAATAACCATACATAAATGCATATTAAGATATCTAATTAAGAAGATAATTATAATGGGAGGTGAAAAGTTGATTAATTGAATCGAAATATTTTTTGAGCTAATGAAATAAAATAAAGAGAAAAAATTCTAAAAAAGATAAATAGGAATGGTGGTCATATAGAGCGCCACATCACTATTCTTAAAACCTTCATTTATATTTAGATATATACATATATATAGAGAGAGAGAGATTATTTTTCCCAACACATAGTTCAAGAATGTTAAGTAATTGTTGCTCTATTTAGTGCTTCATTTATTTTGATTTTATTAGGGCACTGTACATTTATTAATTGCTTCTAGCCGTGTCAGTCTACCATTCTTAAAACTTTTTCATTTTCAAATCTTATTTTATATAATTTCCCTTTTTTGCCGATACACTAGACTTAATTTACAAAAAAGAAATAATTAAGTGTCTTCGAATCACTAGGAGCTAGAACTTGATGATGTGCTAATAAAAACTTATTTAATTGATCGAAAAATACTTAAAGAATGAACTACAAATGAAGTGATTTGTGACTTTAAAACAATCATCAATCTTAAAATCACTCGAACATGGATGGAAAAAAATAATACTTATAACCCTTTTTTTTTCAGAGGCGAGAGGAATACAGTTGAATTCAAACTATTATCACTAGAGTGAAGGTGTGGGCAGCTCTCCAACTTAGCTACACCACCTCATGTAAAATACTAGTGGTGGAGGGTGGAAGAAGTGTTGGAAGGAGAGAAACTGGAAGAAGAAGAAATAATAAAAAACAAAAAAATGCAAAATTTAAGCATTTCACGCACTTATAATTTGTGTAGCACACACAAAGTGCCAAGTCAACAAAAAGTATCAAAATGACTCAGCGAAAGTGTACATGAGATATTTAAAATAACAAGGTCTAATTGAGATGTCTAAGCAAAAGTTGGTGCCAACTTTAGGGGACTGTCAATGTGTTCCGCCTATATCTTTAGGATAACCATATAGAAATATATATTATATACATCATAAGCTTTTATGCGCAAAACATTTGAGACAATCCTAGTTAGCAGAAATAAATTTAAAATTTGAACTTTATCCGATAGAGTTCGAGTTAAAATTATTAAATTTGAATGAACTCATAATTAAAACTATTCACCTGACGCTGCTAAATAAAGAAAAATATTTGATTTCTCGAATAATAACAGTGACAATATATGGATAAGACGGATTGAATACTAAAATTCAAACCCCTAAATTTAATTTTTATAAAAATATGTAGAGATTAGACAATTTTTCCAAAGGTAAGCCTGATTCATAATTACTGTTTCGTTTGATCGTTTTTTTTGTGTTTAATATATTCAAGCTTTCTAGAAGAACTTAGGCCTCCTTTTGACTAACAGTCAAAGCTGTGTGACTGGGGCTGGGGCAATAATTGAATGTTACCTAATTGTACTTGAAGTTGATGGTGTACGGTAGATTGAGTTGTGTGTGTTACAAAGGATTTTGGCAATTTTCACGTCGAATAAGTTATACATGTATTGTGGTAGAATAAATAACATTCTTCTATTTTTAATTAGAGTTTTAAGTATGAATGGTAGGAATGAATAAAATATCTTAATTGAAAATATTTTCCATTTTGATAGACATAACGCAATACAAAGCCAAATATATAATCAAATATCAAATGAAAATTAAAAAATTATATACTAGGATAAAGTACATTTTATGTGTTAGGTAAAAGTATTACATTGATGTATCATACTTTGCTTATGCGAGTTCTATAAAGTATTAGTCATCACTTTCAAAACCTTATATATGAAGGGTGACTAGCACATATAGCTAACTTTCATTTAATTAGGGATTGAAATTTTAAAAATAGGTATGTTGATTGATCAGAATGTCCTTCTAAGCGAACATAAGTTGACCATAAAAGTTCTAGAAGTCGATATGAAACTTATAATGGATCTTTTTAGTCAAGATCAAGGACAAAAACGGAAATAAGCACGGACACTAAGGGATCGTTTGATAGCTAGTAAAGAAGTAAATTATTCATGTATTGATTTATGTATAAGTTATAGTACAATGTTTGATAGCTAGTTCAAAAATAAGTTACTCGTGTATAAAATTAATACAACTGATTTATAATTTAGAAATTCGCATAACTAATACACGTATAAATTATGAGAAAGTTAATGTATTATCTTATGTGAAGTAAAAAATGAAATAACTATTACCCATATAACTAATATCTACATAATTATAACTAGCTATCAAACGACTACTAAGGGGTTTTAGCCGAAAGGAAAGCACAAAACCTTCCCTGGTCAAGTAAGGTGTCAAGTGTGCCCAAATTGGCGGATTACAGCTTCAACATTAATTCTACAAAGCTAGTTACTTCTACAAGACTCGTTTGGTAATAGGGAAAATGGATAACTAATTTTCAGATTAATTTTAGAATGAGTTTATCTCATATTTGGTTGGGATAAAATTACGAGCTAACTTATTCCGGGACTATAAGTTAATTTTATCCAACATGGAGAATAGAATAACAATCATGAAATAACTAATTTCGAAATAATTTGTTCCAATAAAACGAGCCCAAGAGACATGTCTGAAGAGGTCAGATGGCTCAGAAAAATGAGAACCGATCCCAACAAAAGAAGCAAAATTTATAAGCTAACAACAAAAATTGTCAAGAATTAATGACTTACAAAAATAAAAATTAAAAATTGACGACTTATAAAATGGAATAGATCATAAATTTTTACTTCTTCCAACTTTAAACACCTTTAATAAAAAAAAATTGGCTCCGCCAAATGGCCCTATATACTAGGGGTATTTATCAGGTGATTCGATTTAGAATATATTTGGCTCAGCTTATCAGCTATCCGTTCGTAGATATGCTAAACCTTAACATAATCATTAAGATATTAATTTTTCAATTATTGGTTGTTAACACGATTTGGTTATTGATTTAATTGTTAGGAAATTTTATTAAAATAAACATTGGAACATAATATAACTAAATAACATCTGTGTAGCATCCAAGTTATTCAATATGCAACCATTGATACAACAAAGCAAAACATCTATGTTAAGTCCAGAATTTGAGAAACACACTTCAAGTCGAAAATAAGAGCTCGTTATTATTGACTAAGAGTAAAATTATAATTTAATAATTTTTATTGAGATATTGGCTAATCCGTTAAGAAAAACCTTAAACCGTTGCAAAACCAATAATCCGGTAAAAAAAAACCTAAAATGTTATTGAACCTTTCCGATAACCCATTATCGATAAACCAATAACACTTCCTTTTATTCGAATTATTAATTTCAGTTTGATTTTGAATAACAGAATACGCAATGCACGAGGCAACTTCAGTAGGTCTGGCAATCAACATCAACAAGAGATGAAGTAAAGTTTGTTTAAGTGGAAAAAAGAAAAAACAATGGAGATGCGGGGTATCGATCCCCGTACCTCTCGCATGCTAAGCGAGCGCTCTACCATCTGAGCTACATCCCCATCTATATTTGTTGATTGTAAGTATATATTATTGTACCTTTTATTAAACTTGACGATGTTAAAGCAAATAATATTCTAGAGTTAAATTATTAATGGTTTCACATTGTCTTTGTATATACATTGTCTCCGCAGTACTTGTGTTTCCTTTTCATTCGATATCGTATTGACCCTCGACTAATTTAAATTTGTATTGTTTAAGCGCCCCTATTAACGGGGAAATATTCTCTACCACAAGAATTTTTTCATTCCAAGACTCGAACCTCAAACCTCTAAGCATCTAAGCTATGTATTGCTTAGTTGATACGATAACATTCTTAATTTTCACGATAGAAATTCAAATTAAATAAGAGTACATGGTTCATAATATCCCAAATTAAATAAGAGTACACTAGGCTTAGTTTAGAAAAAAAAATCAAACCAAAATAAATGTGTGTCTTTGAATCACTAGGAGCTAGAACTTGAAGATCTGCTAACAAAAACTTATTTGATTGATGGAAAAATACTTGAAGAATGAACTACAAATGAAGTGGTTTGTGACTTTATATCAATCAATCTTAAAATCACTCGAACATGGATGAAAAATAAAAATACTTATAACCCTTTTCCCCCCAGAGGCTAGAGGAATACTGTTGAATTCGAACTCTTATCACTAGGATGAAGGTGTGGGTAGCTCTCCAACTTAGCTACACCCCACATGTAAAATACTTATAATTACCCACACACGACGTCCAAATAATTTTTTTCTCTTATTGGTCGATGGTGAAGAGATATCAAACTAGGTACATAAGGGACTAAAATTGAAGCAGTTAAAGTCGATCTTCGAAATTGGTCCAATATCATTCCAGTTGCAACATCGTAAAAGCCTATCTCCTCTTCTGTATCAACCGTCAAAATTTCGTTGGTAAAGCTCACGTGATACTCACCGCGTAAGCCGTATATATCATGAATTGTCACACTAAACTCTAATATCCATGAATTTAAGCTTTCTAGATCATCATTATTAGGAGCAATATATCCCTTGAACAAGATGCAACTGGAATTGTGACACATTTCGTTTATCATCAAACAAAGCTTTCCTTCCTTTTCCTCTATACTTACACTTTGTTCAAGGCTTTCTATTGGTACCTCAATCAGAGAAGATTCTTCCTTGGCTACATCGAAAGCAATAAGTACTATTGTATCGTATTTAACTTCATACTGATATGGATCGTAGTGAAGACTCTCTGTACACCAATATAACACCCCATTTACACATGCCGTTGACCTACCACCTGGTCCAAATGAAAGATCATTCCAGTTTAAAGGCCTCCATGATTGATCATTTCCATTAATAGTTGAAATCGAACCTTTAATCTTCTTTGGTTCTCCAATGTCAAGTCCATATTGATGTTGAAAAATGATCACTTTGTACTGATATGATATCGGGCAAAATCCAAGCCCAACTATAGTGTGATCATCTCTGCTTGAAGACCAATATGGATTTGACGGAGTTGTGACGTATTCCATAGTCATTGAATTACAGATATGAAAACGAGCATGATGTGTACTTCAGAAACATATAAAATCATTCACACAATTTGCCTTCTGAAAGGACATTAGATCAATACGTGTCCCCAATGCATATTCAATCGTGAATAAGTCTTTAGGATTACTCTTCAAATTTTCAAATGGATGGTCTTTGAAATTATTATGCCATTCCAAGGAAGAAACAGTGACTGATTTTCCATCAGTTGTGGAGATAAGAAGAGCCTTAAGTTGAGAGAATGATGACGATTTTCTAGTTATGTGTTCAAAGTGTGAGTAGGCAAAGCTCCCATTGTAGATAATGGAATACCATTTCTTGCATACCAACTTTAAATTTTCTAACAAATCTTGGCAAGGTACTCTTCTTAATATCTCCATTGCCATTTCATTGGGCATATTACAAGTGATGATATGTTGCTCCTTTACATCTTCTTTTCTCTTGGAGAGTTTCATCCTTTGATTGCAAGTACTGCCAATATGAAAAAAAAATATAATTATTTATCGGCAATTAAGTATTTTTTTACCAAAATCTTGAATGCATCCTAATTAGGGGTGAGCATGGTATATTATATATCGAATTACTATATTGAATCAAAAATTTTAATACCATAATTTTGGTATATTATGATATTTGGTATGGTAGATTGTATACATTTTAATTTTTTTGGTATTCGATTACCGAAATATCGAATATCATACCAAAATATATAGTTACACAAATAATTTATATATATTATTAAAATAGTAACAAATATAAATTCTATTAGTATAAAATAAATGGTTAGACGTTGCAACTTTGACTACTCTATCTTGATTGAAATATCTTTTTTGTGTAATTGATTAACAAAAAGAATTGTTTGTACTTTCTTTTTAATATATTTTTCTACATGTGTTAGTATGATACATTTAAGACATTTTTCTGAAAAGTCAAAGTCATAACACTCTATTATACAATTATATATTAGTCAAAGTGAAATAAATTATGGTTACTGGTATACCATATCACAAAATACCAAAATCGAACTTCAAAATACCGAATCATATCAAATTAATTTGATAAGAAATTTCTCAGTGGAACTAAAAAAAAAGAAGAGTTTGAGCTCTTTTTTTTGGTTGACTTTTAGCCACGCTAATTTGATATGATAATAATATCTTATTTTTAAAAATCAAATACCGAAATTACGATATCGAAGTTTCAAATACCATACCATACCATGTCCATCCCTAATCCTAATACTGCATTGTAACCAATAAAGTCCAACTGATAACGAGTAAAGAATTTGACACATTTATTAAGGAAATCATTAATCATAATGATCGTCTGACTTAATGTTATTTGATTAGAACTACATTTATAATCAATCGGAGGTAGCAACAGTAAATCAATCCAATTAAATTCAGTTGAATACAATAATTTCTTGCATAAATAAATTTGAAAAAAAATATTTTGTTGAATATGTGATAAGATATACATTAAAGAAAGAAAAATGCAGTCAATCTAGCTCATTAAATTTGAACATATCAAAAGATGTA
Organism: Jaltomata sinuosa; assembly: GCA_003996215.1. Lineage (NCBI taxonomy): Eukaryota > Viridiplantae > Streptophyta > Magnoliopsida > Solanales > Solanaceae > Jaltomata > Jaltomata sinuosa. Next base: position 374,433 of record QJPP01000349.1, on the reverse strand, counting down.
GAAATGCAAATATTCAAATTTAGTTTGTAAGAATCATCTAACCTTGCAAACCAAAGTGATCTGATCTCTTTGTAGGAATTTCAACCAAAATTTTATTTATATTTGCAAGTAAATAATTTTTGTGGTGATCCAAACATAAATATAAATAGAACTACGTACAAGTATTCCTATATATATTAGGTTTTCTTAACTAAATACTCAAGATTTAAGGTAAAGAAAGAAAATATCAATCTCTTCAACGCAAATGACTAGGACTTCTTTTCGGATTTTTTCTAATTAAACAAACAAAAGAAAAAAAACAAAAATAAGCATGAAAATCTTTTCAAGTTCCAAAATTTAAAGAATTAATACATATCGATAATAGTAATACATGATTAAAAATACTAAAATATAAATTGTTATCTACTTAAAACGGAGAAGGGTCAACTATACCCCTGTACTATTAGAAATGATTTAAATATACCCCTCGTTATACTTTGGGTTCAAATATACCCTTTTCGTTATACTTTGGGTCCAAATATACCTCCGCACTATTAGAAATAGTTTAAATATACTCCTCGTTATACTTTCAGTCCAAATATATCCCTTCTGATATATTTTGGGTCAAAATATGCCCCTCCCATTAAATATTTATGTTGATTTACCCTTGTTTTTGACATTGACCCATTTAAACCATCTCAATTCCCTCCACTTTAAGTTCTTTTCTTTTCTTGTAGTCTTCTATTTTCTTTTCTTCTCTTTTTTAATGATCTGCTTCTCATGAATTCAAACTCTTTAAAGTCTTTGCTCCACCTATTTCTGAATACTTTCTCGTTGACATTAATGATCCGTTTATCAGATATAAGAATTTTTTTCCTGCATTTATATATGGTTATCTTGCTTAGCTGATTATTTCAAGTATAAGTTTTAACATCTGATGTTAGACCAAAAGATGATGGGAATTTTTTTTTTTTTCCTGATATATCAAAACTTCAAAAATTTCCTGTAAATAAGTTTATTCAATGTGAGGTAGGCCAAGGAAAGGTTTAGATGATAAGGGTATAAATTGTGAATATATGTATTATTTTTGTATGAATCGAGGGAGTGAGCCGAAGATAAATTAAATAGGTGAGTTTATAAAGTGAATCGCGCAAATATTTACATTTGGTGATGAGTTATTTTTATTCTGAAGCTCATCACATGTCCATTTATAAAAAGAAGAAGAAGGGTAAATCGTCTTTTATATAAAATAAAAAAAAAGGGTGGGGGTGGGGGTGTGAGGAGGTTAAATCAGCCTAAACGTATAATGAGGGGTATATTTGAATCGAAAATATAATGGGAGGGGTATATTTGGATCCAAAAATATATCTGGAAGGATATATTTGGACTAAAAGTATAACGAGAGATATATTTAAACTAATTCTAATAGTATAAGGGTATATTTGAACCCAAAGTATAACGGAAATGGTATATTTGGACCCAAAGTATAATGAAGGGTATATTTAAATCATTTCTAATAGTACAGGGGTATATTTGGCTCTTCTCCGTAATTAAAATGTAAATACTTACATTAAATTATGCATTATGTACTATTTAATCTATAATATATAAAAAAACATTCAAAAAAATAAATTCATAATATACTTAAATTATGCACTATGTACTATTTAACCTATAATATATAAAATTAAATATTCAAAAAAATAAATTTATACATTATCAATTTTGTGAAATTTCATCTTTTGTCTTTCGTAAAAGCTGGTGTTTGAAATTCAGTGACATACTTTTTTATTCTCAACATTACTAATTTGTTTTTTTGCTTGCATTGATTTCTTCTTCATAGGAACTCTTTTTTGTTGTTATTAACTTTAAGAATCCTACTAAATAACACAATCACTTTTGGCACAACTCGGCACAACTGGGGCAAAAAATTCATAATGCCCTTTAGTAGAAAAGTCCAATACCGCCTTGTTTCCCACCAAAATTTCCCTTAAAAAAATCACCTTTACAATTGAGCATGCCTGCATCTTTGATTCTTCCAATACCTCTACTTCTTCAATTGTTCTCCTTTACCGATTTTAAGTCATTCATTTTTTTTTCTTTTCAGATTTTAAGTCCTCCATATCTCTCATTTACTTACATAATTCTTGCTCCTATAATCTTTACAAAATGGACCCAAACAATCTCCATATACAAATAAGGGAAACCTTGAATGAAATTTTTGGGATTGACAATAGTGATAGTTTAGTTGGTAGTGGTGATGAACATGATTATGATTCAAACACTTATTTGGACAGCGACGATGAACATTTTACAAATTTGCTAGCTCAAGTAGATTTAAATATGCTGGATCCTGATCAAGTGGAGGAAGACGAAAATCATAGTAGTCCTGATCCAGAAGAATATGAATATGAGGATCAAGGGGTAGAAGAAGATGAAGATGCAATGGATGATGATACCTTTACTGATGAACAATATTTGCATGGTCCTATTGAAGATATGATTTTTAGTATTCTTAATTCTGCGTTTGCATTCTACAAAGAACACAGCCGATTGAAAGATTTTGGCGTGGTTAAAAAAACATCCAATAAAAAGGGTGGTGATTCAGTTAAGTATGTGACATTTGGTTGTAATAAGGGTAGAAAATTCATAGCAAGGAAGCAGAGTAAAAGGGTTGACTGTAAAGCTAAAATAAATTGTATTTTGATGCATGATGGTTCCTGGCGTGTTTCTACAGTCCATCAAGAGCACTGTCATGAGTTGAATCCTTCATTATCACGCTTTTTGTCCTGCCACAGGCATTTAAGCAAGACTTTTAAGAGAAATCTTGTAGCTCACGACATAGAAGGATTAAGACCTTCAAAGAGCATAAGACTCTTAGAAGTCCAAGCTGGTGATCCGGAAAAAATGCGGTGTACCCCAAAGGACTGCAGAAATTACATTCTTTCGCAGAGGAGGCTCAGAACATTGTCCAGTGATGGTGAAGCAATACGCAGGTTCTTTTGTGAAATGCAGATGAAGGATAGGAAGTTTTTTTTTTATCTAATAGACACGGATAATAATGATAGACTTAGGAATATGGTATGGGTTCATACACATTGTAAGTATGCATATCGTGAGTTTGGTGATGTTATGTGTTTTGATACAACCTACCTTGTGAATCAATGACGCATGCCATTTGCTTCCTTTATTGGTGTGAATCATCATAATCAGTCCATACTTTTGGGATGTACTTTGATTACTAGTGAGGACATTGAAACATACAAGTTTATTTTTATAACTTGGCTTAGTGCCATGGACAATGTGCCTCCAACATCAATCTTCACAGACCAGTGTGAGAGTATCAAGGCAATCATTAGATATGTGATACCAAACGCAATTCATAGGTATTGCATTTGGCACATCTTCACCAAGTTATCGATTAGACTAAAGTGTGTTCATAATCATAAAGTTGTCAAAAAGGAATTCAAATCCATTATCTTTGATAGTATTACTATTGATGAATTTGAGGCAAAATGGGCTACATTCATTGAACTATATGGCTTAGGCGACATAATTTAGTACTCTAAACTATTTTTAGAAAGGGAGAAATGGGTTCTTGTATTTGTCAAGCACTACTTTTAGGCTGGTATGATGTCCACACAAAGGTGTGAGTCAATGCATACTTTTTTCGATGGCTACATAAATGGTCAAAGCACCCTGAAGCAGTTTGTTGAGCATTATGAGATAGCTATGAAAGTCAAATATGACAAAGAATTAGAAGCTGAGGCTAAATCTAGAGAAAAACAAGCAACAATTTTATCTGAATTTGATTGAGAGAAACAAATACAAACTTATTACACCCGCCCATTATATGATATGTTCAGGAATCAAATACAAAAGTTATTACACCAAGAATTGAGCGAGCCTCAAGATATTGAAGTAGTGGAGGGAGTTGAGAAATATAACATCACAGATTTTTCAATAAGGAATAATTTTCATGGGGATCCATTTGTGTACGCGGTGGAATATAAACCAATCGGTCAATATTTTGAATGTAATTGTAAAAACTTTCAAAATATTGAGGTTATTTACTGTCACATACTAAAAGTAATGACACACAAAAGGATTCAAATCTTACACGATAGATATTTAATGAAGCCGTGGAGAAACGATGTCATTCGTCCACACTTGAAAAAATTCTTTCTCGGAGGTTACTCAACAATAACACAAGAGTTCAAAGAATACAATAGGCTGAAAAAAATGGTTTCATAGGATTTGTGATGTTATATTCGACAATGAGGTGAAAAATCGGGACTTCAAAAATATTGAGAAGATGACATGGCTGTCCGAAATGGTGGTGGTGATGAATCTAAGGATGATGCAACATACATAAGAAATCCTAGGGAAGTTCATTCACATGAAAGGCCTCCGATCAACCTAGATCAGCACGTGAAAATATCTTTAGGCGAGGTGGTAGACAATGGTGGGACGACAATTATATAAATAATGATGATGGAGAAAATGAGGATGGTAGAAGGGGTGGTAGAAGGGGGGGTAGAGGCGGTGGTACTTCTGCTGATAGAGGAGGTAGAACTGGTGCTACAAGAGTTACTTTAGAAACTGATGACCCAAATGGTGGTGAGTAAGTGAACTTGTTGTATTTTGATTCACTTTTTGGCTGTAACAGTTTTTTTTAATGAACAAACTTTATTAAATCGTTGGTGTAAATCACGTTTATAATAGATGAATTATTTTTAAACTAAAAAAATACAAATTTTATATGGTTGTAATGTAATGCATACTCCATTGGCCAAGTAGTTGAATAAAGATAGACCAAAGTAAGTTCAAAGGCAATATTCATAAAAATATATTTTTAAAACAGGTTAAAAACCTAGAATCGAACTCGTGACCTTATAATTCTAAACTTGACGTTTGACTGTTTGGCTGGAATAGCCTCATCTGATGATTCTATCAACTCGAATAAATATAAATAAATGCTTGTGCATATTATTTTTTTTAAGAATTAATCTTCCCACATTGATTATAAAGGCGATATTTTATTTATTTATAATGATCAAAATTAACTTTGAATCGTAGTGATGACATTTGTGGTATTTTCAAAGTGTAAATGAAGTGTTGTGTGATCTTTGTTGGCTTAACATAGCAACTAGTCTTCATGGATGATCGCACAACGACTAGCTTACACTTCGAGTTGTGCCAAATCTACCATCACTATCATTTTATTAATTTTAATTTTCTTCATGTCCAATCACTTTTCTTTTCTTTTTTTATTTTGACAAACATTGACAAATATCCTTCAAGCTAATTTATTTTTTTCTAAAAAAGTAGATTTATTTAATCTTATTTTATCATTAACATTTTAAATTGGTGTACTCATATTATGTGATTTGTAACCATTACCTTATACTTTAAAGAAGTGAGCATCAAAAAATAAGCAAGAATAAACTTCACACGAATACTTCCAATATCAATCCCCTTTCATTAATTCAGAAGTTTCAACAAAAATAAAGATTCAAAACAGAGTTCATCAAAACATAAGCATCGACAAAAATTAACATTCATCAATTCATTTAGGGGGGCATTTGGGGGTGGTGAAGGTGGAGGAGTTAGGACTTCATCAGCATCAATGCCCATTCTAATGAGTAGACCCCTTAACAGACTGTCCAAAATATGAATTTGAGTCGATAAAGTGTCGTAGCCATTTTCAATTCTTTGAATTGCTTTTTCAATATGATGAACGCGTACAAACATTCTTCGTGACTATCTTGCAACTTATACTCTATTTCATCCAGCCGCTGTAATATGTTGTTCATGTATTTTCTAAGAAAAAGATAAAGAAAGAAGTTAGTGTTTTTCTTAGTAAGAAGTAAATAAAATACAATGTGTAAATATTGATTCTTACCTTTAGAATCTAGTAAAGAAGAGGTGAGTCTGTATACAAAATGCAAAGCCCTTTAAATAGCTTTGAAATAGCCGTTTTGATTTTCAATTCAATTTTGGTTCCCTCCAAACGAAATTAAAATTTAGAATTCAAATTTAAAATTTCAATTTAATAATCAATAATCAATTTTGATTTCCTCCAAATTAAATTATGAGTTTTTTTTACGTGATTGCTTATGACGTAAAATTATCTAAGTTGTATGAGGTGCTCAGGACTAAAGGAAGAATTTTTTTTTAATTCTACGTGGCTGCTTAAACTCGAACTCTTGACCTAAGGAATCTAAACTAAACACATGACCAATTGACTAGAATAGCCTTATATGTTGATTTCACCAACTCAAATTTATTCATTGATTTATTCCTTATTTGCAAGATAAATCAGGTAACACAATTAAGATACTAAAGCTTACTCCATATTCCTTCTTTACTATATTGACATTTAATTTTCCTTACGAAATAAATTTAAATTGATATTAAAATACTAATTAAAGTTTACTCTACCTTCATCACACTTTTTCAATGTATGCAAGATCACAATTTAATTAGAGTGTTAGTTTAAAATTTTCAAATAGCAATAATTACAAAAATGCATTGAGCCTCCAACTTCAACCACGCCTACATCTTCTCCAATCAGATTTGGTGAACTTGTTGGTGAGTAAAATTCTCATTGGTCATGTACAAAAAGTAACATTGGAAATCAACACGTTGTGCTCGTGTAACGTGTTGTTAAATTTTGACGGAGATGGTAAGTATTACATGCAGAAATGATGGTGATGTTAGGTTTTACTTACAATATCAAAGCTCATCTTAGTAATGAAATTTCACACAACATAATAGAAGAGAAGACGCTGAAAATGGCAACCAAAAATTATCATTAATTAATTCATTCATGATCCAAAATAACCCTATATTCATTCAAAATCATATGAATCCAAATAATCTTGCGCAAAAATTAGTAATTTCTGAAAGCGGGGGTGATGAAGAGGGAGGAGAAACACAATCATTAGGATTCATTTCAAAATGAGAAAATAGGGCCCTTAACATTTTTTTCAGCCTAGCGTGAGTATCATGAAATTGGTTCCACAAGCAATCTTGCCTGTCTGCAAGATAATCTAGTTTTTCTTCAAGTTTTTCAATTTTGTCTTCAACATCTTAAAGGTGGAGGGTTATTATTTCGGCACTCTCTTGAATTTCATCTTTGATTTCTTGTACTCGTTGAACCATATTAGGCATTCTAATAATAACATCAAAAAAATAACATTAGTAGTATTTTTCACAGTAAGGGAGTAAAAATTGGAGAAAAAATAAAATAGATGGTATACCTTCTGGCCATTTTCTGATGACTTACTCTTTAGTTAGATAGATTACTTTACTAAATAGAGAGTTGTGTGTGCTTTGTTTACAAACAAAGAGCAACTTAAATAGGCCTTTATAGTCGAATGAACTATTAGAATACCAATGATGTATTTATTAGATGAATTCGTTTGAAAAATTAAAAATTAAATCTGGCCTGCCATGATTAAATTGAGAAAATAAACTAAACAACCATTCATTTTTTTTCATGACTAAAAAAGACCATTACATTCATAACAAAATGGGATTTATAACAAACCCATGCATGCATGCACATATACCCTGTGCACTACCAATCACAAAAACAAAATAAAAATAACTTAAACAAACTAACTCCCCTCCCACACACACCAACACTACCACCACATGCACACGTATGAAGTGGCTCTCAGAATCTTCCTTCAAGATTTTGTGTGACTTCTTATATAATTCGTGTGACTTCCTTCTTGATGCTGTTCTTAGATCCCTAGCTCTCAGAAGAAGTGTCAAAATGAAAAATAGGGATATCCTCCTTCAAGATCTTTTCATAGAAATCGAATGTTTTGATCAGAGGGAGGTGGTTAAGCAGTAATATCATTTCAACAAATTCTCATCCTCTCAATTTAACGAGTCTTTTGATCAGCTCAGTTAATTCTTTCTCCATTGTGTCATATAATTCTTTCTTGGTCTGGTAGAGTTTTTTGATAACGTCCGGAGACGCGCATAAAGACAGGGATATCCTTCGCTTAGGGGTTCTTTCCATTTTTTTTATATGATATGTTACTTAAGGATGATTTTATGCATGCAAAATCACCCAGGTATATATAGGTGATCATGCAACGGGTGATCTTCCCTATCTGTGTAATAATGAATTTAGCATCCAACCAAATCATGCTTAACTCTTGACCAATGAGAATTGGTGATCTTATTTGGTGGCTAAAAAGTTACATTGATAATGAACAAGAGTGCTTCTTGTTTAACGTGTTTCATTAACCAAAAAAATTTCTTTAACAGTAAGTTAAGAGTCTTGTCTCGTAATTTATTCGGATGAAATGTTTGATAATTTATTTTGTAATTCTAAGTTAAATTATTTGAAAAATGTTTCAAATTTAATCAGATGAAATGTTAATTTGAAAATAATTCAACTGTAAAAGGTTTCAATATACATAAATTGTAAATGAGATAGATATGTCAACATATGCCAAGCACCAATTTCATTTCATCAACGGAAAAGGACCAAAAATACCACTGAACTATCTGAAAAGGTTCAAATATACCCTTCGTTAATTTATTGGGCTAAAAATACCCCTCCGTCTATCTTTTTGGCTCACTTTTACCCTTAAAACTAACAACCTTTATTTTTTTAATATTATTTATTACGTGGCGCTTTCTTATTGGACAAAACTAAAACCCAACCCATCAGAATTTTCCCTGCCGCCCCGACCCGATTTCACTACCCATGACCGAAACCTATTTAGAAAAACCCATCGACATAAATGATACATCGATCGTGGGATTCTCAGGTGCTGTTTGGCTTTCACGACTTACTTGAATAGGATTCTCAGCAACAGGAGGAATTGATTCCGTAGTATTATTAAAAGCAGGTGCACTTTCTGCACTATTTTATTTTCTGTTGTTATTTGTCTTTGGAGTTTACCTCTCTAGAGCTTTGATTTTGTTGTATTGAAAATATGACAATGGATGTGTATGAAATAAAAAGATAAAAAGTAAGAGCTTCGTTATTATGTTCCTCCCTTGGTTAACCACTGTATAAAGAGAAAAAATTTTAAGCAAAACAGAACTTTGATTTCTAATTGTTGCAGCTGAACTTTGACATGCATGGTGCACCCCTTAAAATAATCTAAAAGATGTTTGCATCACTGAACAAGCTTTTTTCTTTTATTTTCTGATTTTCATGGCTTGCATGAATTGGATTTTCAGAGTCAGAAAGAATATATTTTTATAGTGTTCACAGTCAGAACGATGATCGTATATTTTATGTCCTTTGTTGGGTTTTTCTAAATGGGTTTGGGTCATGGGTAGTGAAATTGGGTCGGGGCGGCAGGAAAAATTCTGATGGGTTGGGTTTTAGTTTTGTCCAATAATAAAGAGTCGCGTAATAAATAATAATTAAAAAAAAAGAAGAGGGATGTTAGTTTTAAGGGTAAAAGTGAGCCAAAAAGATAGACTGAGGGGTATTTTTAGCTCAATAGATAAACGAAGGGTATATTTGAACCTTTTCAGATAGTTCAGGGGTATTTTTGGCCCTTTTCCGTTTCATTAATCAAGTAACTTAGATAGACAAATCAGTCAAAAATCAAGTAAACTTAGATAGACAAAAAATTACTAATTCATTCTTGCTTGGTTGGCATAAGGTAGGGACATGTTCATTGAGCTGGGGGTGGTGAAAGTGGAGAGTTAAACATTGATCAGGATCAATGTCCAAGCGAGTAAGTGAACCCCTTAGATGATTGTCCAGTGTATGAATTCGATCCGATAACGTAGTCAATTTTTCTTTTATATCTGCTATTGAACTCAATTTTTCATTAACTTTGCATCCAAGACTGTCTAGGCGTATACATATTTCTTCATTGTTGTACATTTTCAATCTAACAACACAAAAATGACCATGATTAGACTCATGCACTATAAGAAACTAAATACTTGAAAAATCAAAAAAATCATTCCTAGTTTTTTTGTTTCATACTTTTCGAGATACCTTTGAGAAGATTAAAAATCTGAGTTGGGTTGAGTTTGCTTACAATCAAAATGAAAACCCCCTTTAAATAAGCATTTGAATAGACATAGACCGATGTAGACACTAAAAATGAATATTTGAATGAAAAATTCCCTCCAAGAAAAATATTAAAAGTTTGACTTAAATTTCAATTTCAATTTAGAAATTCCCTCCAAAAAAATAAATTTTAAGTGACATAAAATTCAATTTAAATTTAAAAATTGTGTTGAGTTAAGTTTGACTAGATATTTAATTTAATTTTGGAGATTCATTTAAGTTTGACTGACTTAAAATTGAATTTTAAAATTTGGAGATCCCCTAAAAAAAATTAAGTGAGTCAAAAAATTCAATTCAAATTTAGAAACTGTGTTGAGTTAAGTTTGACTAGATATTCATTTAAAATTTGGATATTCACTTAAGTGAGTCTTAAAATTGAATTTAGTCCTAAACTGTCTAAATCAATAGTTCCTTCCTAATACAGTAGTTGATTGACATGTTCAAAACTCACTTAAAATTCCTTTCTAATGCAGTAGTTAAGTGCAAAAATTAAGAGGGAAAACACCAATAAAAAAGACTTGTTTCATTGAATGGAAGGAATAAAGACAATCAACATAAAATAAATATATGATATTTAGAGATCAACTATGTCTAAATAAGCTGGACAGGGAGGAAGGGCTGTGTTTGGGGGTCCTTGTTTAACATTTTCAGGGTGGACATCATCATTCTTTCAAACCTATTTGCAACACCTTCCATACGCAACATCATCATCTCCTGCTTGTGGATAAAGTGTTCCACATAGCAAGTTAAAGCAGTAACCTCAAGTCGGAGTTCCTGAACCTGAGAAACTAGAGCCTGAACTGAATTGGAGTTCATCTGAACAATTCGGTATTGAGAATGGGGGGAGGGGGGGGGGCATAACTAAACTATTGGTTTGATTATCTATTTCAGCTGCAAACAAAAAAAAAATACATAAATTAATTACATTACAAGAACGAAAATATCCAATGAATGCACATGTAGTAGAGTAATGTTATCATACTGTAACGACCGGGTCCGTCGTTATGTTAATTTTCTCAATTTCATAAATTTGGGAAAAATGGTTAAAAAATCATTCGAGGTAAGTAGGGTGACATCATGGAAAAATTTCTGATTTTCAGAAATAATTCGTGCTGACGTCACTCAGCTATAGAGGTAATTATTCCGCTATAGCAGAACCGCTGTAGCGGAGGAGTAGACCGCTATAGCGGAGCTACGGGAGACAGTGGCCTGAGATGAGATTTTATTAAAAAGTCTCTTCTCCTATGTTGGAAAATAGATGAAGGTTCTTCCAAACACCCTCCCATGCCGCTCCAAGGTTGGGAAATCTTGAGGAGGAGAGGTCATGGCTGAAGGGATGCTGAACAATGGATTTCAGGACCATCGTTCAGCTAGGAACGCATTTATGGAGCCAGAAATGCACCGTTGCAGCTGCTTGGCACCCAGGTAGGCTAGGTTTCATGAGTATATAGACTGTTTACTTTTCATACTTGTTGTATAGTGGAATCGGGGAATCCATGTTTTAGACCTCCGTGCACGGAGTCATGCGAATTCGGGATGGGTCGTATTAATCCTAGGATGTATGGAGTAAATGGCTGGTCTTGTGGTCTACATTATGTGATTATGTTAGGCATCTTGGCATGATTAAATGATAGGTTAAGGGACTAGTATGTCGGGAAGGTTTGGGGAATCGGGGAAGTGCTTAGGAGTTACGGGAAACGAGAATAGGAGACTCCTAGGTAGGGTTTCAGGAATGCTTATGGCCTGAGACTTAGCGGCGGTCTTTCTAAGGTTAGGAAAGGAAATTGTGTAGCTGCTTATATGATTATATAAAAAAGGATTTCGCTCGTTACATGTTCTGGAATAAAAAGAGCGAACCGGGGATAGTCTTCGAACGGGATTGGTGGTTCATTGTCGTACCCGAAAAGGGGTAGGTGATGACTTACATTTTCTGTGAATGTTGTATATTCTTGTACTCATATCTAAGTGATTGTATGAATTACATTGCTTAGGGAAGTTGTGTAGGATGTCTAAGGTTCTTGCTTTACAGTCTGTGATTTGAACGGTATTTTCTTGTTGGTTTACAAGTTGTATGTTCATGCATTTGACTGTGGATTATTGACATTCGGTTGGCTCGGGTACCACGCCTGGTACGGGTATAACAAATGGTTAGCACGGGTACCACGCCTAGTACGGGTATAATAATTGGTTGGCACGGGTACCACGCCTGGTACGAGTTTACTTTTGTTGCATCATTGCATTATTATTATGGTGTTGCGTTGATTGATATTGGTTCCGTGAGTGGACCAGGTTGCTTATTGAAATGTGTTATTGGTTTGGTGGTCCTTGAGTGGCCGAGAATTTTGGTATAACTGTTGTGTTGGTCTTGGGTTAGGCCGGGTTGATCATTGACACTTAGGTGTTGCTTAGAAGGGATCCCGGGGTGGGTCTGGATAATAGAAAGGGGAGGTTATTCGTGTATATGTGCTTGCAGGTCATCGTCATTGAGTGTGCCTAGATGGTTGGGGATTAATTGTGATTAATGACTAAGGGTCAATCTCGGTATAAACCGGGGTAACTTGTTGATACTGAGGGTGGTTAAGGGGATCCTTAGAGGGTCCGGGTCATGTGCTGTAAAGGGATTTAGATGCAACTCTAGTGTTTTTATTAAAGGTAGCAAAGGTTGGTAGGTGGATTTCGCGTAGTGGTTTGACTGGGAGGAAGATTGAGAGTCTGGGGTTGTGGTTCTAGTGGTTGCAAACATATTAGAATTCCTACTAGAGAATCGTGGAGGGTTGGACCCTGGTGAGTAATGTTACGAGTATAAGAGGTTGAGTTGGGCGGTTAGCTGGGCTAGTTCTGAAGGATAATTAGAACAGGCGACTAGAGAAGTCTAGGGTATTGTTCCCTGGGGAAGTCTAGAATATTGATGCTTGGGAAGCTCAAGATAAGGTGACTCGGGGAGTCTAAGGTTATTGTGACTAGGAAGTCTTGAGAATGAGGGAGTTGGCACCGAAAGAATGTTGGAGGACGAAAGTCAAGCTATGTTAATTAAATTCATGTTTTCCCGTTTTCTTATATGATGGTAGGAGTGGATTCGGGTTGACCGATGATGCCTACCAGTACATATGTTTGTACTGACTCTACTCTTGCTATACCTTTTGGTATAGTCTGGTTGCAGATTGGTGATGTTTCATATGATCACGGGGATAAGGGTCTCCAACAGCTTCTGTCTTCAATTTCCAGTGCGGAAGTTGTGTTTTTTTCCTCTTGTTTCGTCTTGTAGTAGCTCTTGTAACTGTTTAGACTAGATCCTAGGGAGGGTGTTCCATATTCAAAAACTCTTTTCTATTTCAAATATTGTAATAGTAAGGTCTTCATAATCAAAGGAAATGCCATTTTCACTACTTCTTATTTTTCCGCAAAGTTACCTGTTGGACAGAGTGAGGTTCGTCTATCTAGGTGGTTAGAGTAGGCACCCGCCTGGCCCGGTAGGTTGGATCGTGACACATAACTACCTTTATATTTTATTTGAGGGGATTATTATCCAAGATTACTTGTGTTTGTTATACGTTATGTTGGATTGGGGGGGGGGGATTTAAATAGCAACAGATTATTCATAAACATCAGTCAAAAAATTAATTATTTAGTAATTAAAAAAGAAAAAACAAAGCATGCATATCTAAGCCAATAGAATTCTCTTACTTACCTTGGAAGCACAACACTTCATAATCTCTTTTTCTGCACCAATATCCTTCTATACTCGAGGTAATGATGACTTTAATTGGAAATACACACTACTATTACCGTCTACATGCAACGTCAATCAAAACTTTCTCCATTCCTTTATGTTAAGTTCAAACTTATCATGATGACTTTCTCCATTACTGACCAAAATTATTTCTTTACTAAATTACTGATCAAAATTCTTAACCAAAAATTGGTAAACTATTTGTTTACGAAAATTCTGAAGTATTTCAAATGAATCTATACAAAATTTTGAAAATGGCTAATGTTTTAATTTTTTTTACCCAAATCCCGAAGTATTTCAAATGAATCTATTTTTTTCTTGAATGTTATGTACTCTAGATTTTATTCCAACTAATTCATTTTGGTTCTTCCTTAGTTATTTGAAATTTTTCTTTTTATTCCTAAAGGCCTAAGTATTTCGTACTCGAGAATAAGAATTAGAAATAATTCACACACACATAAATAAACAAGAAAAATACTAGCCATTTCATATCATATTCATAATTTTTAAGAACCCCCAAATACATACACAAAAAAGACCCCTCTCAAACTAAACAAATATCAAACCCTGTTAAAAACATCCACATGCAGGGTGGGGGGTGGGGTTGTTAGGATCATGTACAAACCCTAAAATTCTGGTGGTAAAGGGTGGGGGTGGGAGAAGGGGTAAAACGTCTTTCTTATCAAGACCAACCGCATACACATTGGCCTTCATCATCAAATCTTGACTCTCCTGCTTATCTCTGATCTCGGCCAACTCTGTCAAAATCCGATCAATCTTCTCCATCGTATCAATGAGGAGAAAATGAACGTCTACAAGGCGTTCGTTAACACATTTATCAGGCAACGCATTCTCATACTTAAGTGACCACTTTCCTTCCATTTTTGTTCAAAAAAATAAAAGAAAATGTAAAGATAATACAATAAATAACACTAAAGAAAATAAATATGAAAAATGAACATTACCTTTATTTTTTTTGTAAAAGAAGATAAAAAGATTTGGAGAATTAAAAACTGTGGTGGGAGAGGATGAGGGTTTCAATATATATACCCCAGTGATGGGCGGTTACCATGTATAAAGACAAAAATCGCCTAAAAGTATAGGTAATTAGGGGAACATTTATATTTATTTGATTTGAGGAATTCAGCGGAAGAGGCTATTCCAGCCAAATGGTCAAGAATCAAGTTTAGAATTCTAAGGTCACGAGTTCGATTCTAGGAAGAAGCTTTTTTGTGTTAAATAAAATAAATATTTTTGTTTTAGTTGAATAAAATCTTCTAAAAAATATTTGTTTTACTTTTTATTTTTCTGTTTCAATATTTGATAAAAAGAGAAGATAAAGCATCGATATAGAAAAAGATAAATCAGAATAAATAAAATATTCATCTTCAAAAGTTAATGAAGAACATAAACGCGACTAAAACTATAATAAATCAGTTAACTTAGAGGGAGAGAGAAGCGGGGGGTATGTCGTCAAGACTGAGGTCAAAGTGATCAGTTAACCCCTTCAATATATATAAATTGAGATCGAATCGAATCAAAACATCAATTCAATCAAGATTCACCTAGTATAAGTCTAGTCATAAAAACCACTAAATTGAGACTCAATTGAATCAAAAAATGGATTCAACCAAGATTCTCCTAGTATAAGTCAATAATTATGTTGACTAGTCATAAGAATCACTAAATTGAGACTCAATTGAATCAAAATATGGATTCAATCAAGATTCCCCTAGTATAAGTCAACAATTATGTTGACTAGTCATAAGAACCACTAAATTGAGACTCAATTGAATCAAAATATGGATTCAATCAAGATTCACCTAGTATAAGTTAATAATTATTTTGACTAGTCATAAGAACCACTAAATTGATACTCAATTGAGTCAAAACATGGAGTCAATCAAGATTCTCCTAGTATAAGTCAACAATTATGTTGACTAGTCATAAGAACTACTAAATTGAGACTCAATTGAATCAAAATATGGATTCAATCAGGATTCACCTAGTATAAGTCAACAATTATGTTGACTAGTCATAAGAACCACTAAATTGAGACTCAATTGAATCAAAATATGGATTCAATCAAGATTCACCTAGTATAAGTCAACAATTATGTTGACTAGTCATAAGAACCACTAAATTGAGACTCAATTGAATCAAAACATGGATTCAATCAAGATTCCCCTAGTATAATGTCACATACCGAACCTACACCCTAGACAAAACACGAGACTTGAGACCACAAGTGATCTCAAGATAACCCTTCTTGCTAGCATAATTCATGAACAACTAAATAGAATTAAAAAAATTGAAGAATATTATGCGGAAGATGAAACATATGATGAGCTCTTGAAGAGTACTGTAATAAACTAAAGTTTTATAAACTGAAATACAACTCCTTTGAAATATTGATACAACTGACTGACTGACTGTCTATGAAGCCTTTACTAACACTGACTATGGTTAGCCGGGACACGACCCCAACTATCTTTCATCAATGTATAACAACTGAGATAATCGATCTAACTACTAACTGACTGGAGTTCCCAGAAAAGGAGAACTCATTCCTTGCTGACTGGAAGTTGCGATTTGTCTGAGCATGATTCTGGGAGCTAGCACTAAAACTTGCATCATCAAAAGGATGCAACACAACAATATATGCGATCAATACTTTGAATGTACTGAGCATGGGATATAATGCACTAACTTTATAAACATGAGACAACATATATTTACTAGAACATAACTGAAAGCTGGACTAAGTATGGATATCTGAGAATGCATAAGTCAACGCTATAAAACATGGCCTCTTTTTCTAAAGAGTATAAAATGTTTTTGGGTGGTAAGTTGTGAGATACATAGACTATGAGATACTAAGTATGCTGAAAATACTGATGAGCTGTTTAAAAACTGTAAGTTGCATCTGTAGTACTCAGGTCTAAACATAATATGCACAAAATCTGACATGTAAGGATATTATGAAAAATGTAATTTAAAGGGCCTAGTACATAACTACTGAATCTAATTCTGTGGGAGAGTCTGTTAATCGACATATATAGCGTAAGCTAAACATGGAGTTCGATGTATACGCCCCATCGAGAGGACCCAATATTCCTTGCCAGGGTATAAAGGCATGGCTGATGTGATCACTAGTTCTGAGGCCCAACTGAGGGGCTAAATAACCTATGGTGGCACGTAGTTCTGGAAACTTAGGTACGCTAAACCTTAGTCCAACTCGGTGCTAAGTACTACTCCCAAACTCAATTGTAATAGCTCTTTTAAAACTGGAGCTCTAGCATGCTGCATCAGAACTTAACTAAATTGAATGATTTTTGAAAGACTACATAACTAAAAACTATTCATAAAGCATGTGGACATATCTAGATGTCATACTAATCATGAAGCTTACTGAGTTCGTAATCATTGATGGAATATCTGGATACCATGCTAATTACGAAACCTGCTAAGTTCATCATCATTGATGTCATGTCTTGAAGGTCTATATTTAACATATATTATTGTAAAACATACCGAAGGTAAGCTGAAGCCAGCTAAATCATGCATAGTTCTTATTTACTAAAATAACTGGATTAAAAATCATGCATACTTATATAGATTGAATGCTAACAATCTGAGCTGAGCTCTGAAGGAGAAGTTAACTCATGAGTAGTTTTGAAAAAAACCTGTAGACTGAAAATTGACTAATATCATGCTTGAAAAGTAATTTAGGTCAAATTCTGAAGAGAACCCATTCTCATGAAAATACTATAATTTTAGGCTAAATTCTCAATTTCTTAAAGTTCTTGTAAAGGCTCATGCAAATCACTGAAAATATGGAGAAAATCTTCTAAAATAAGATATAAATCATGTAGGAATCATAACGACTGAATTCTGTAAAATTTAGCATGATTTGGTAAGAACTCTAGTTCTTAAAACCATGAATATTTGAAGAAAGACTAGAGTTTTGGGCATAAGGGTGAACTAAAACCTTACTGAATACCCACATACCTGGTAGAAGATGATTCTTGAATTAGTGAAAGAGTTCTGAAGCTTTGGAGAAGGAATCCCTAGGTTGAACTTGGAGAAGAACGCTCTTTTTCTCCTTGAAACTGACTTGAGAGAAAACTAACTTGTTTAAAGAAAATTGCTTTAAAAAAACAAAGTGAAATTACCCCAGAGGTCTTATTTATAGGAAATAGAAAACCAAATCTGAATTGGTCTAGGAAGGAAAAAGGCGTCCAAAACGGTCGCCAAAACGATCCACTTCGGCCACAAACGGATTATTTTCTTAAGCGTTTTAACTTCTTGAATTTTTTGAGTTTTTGGTCCTAGAAACGGTTGGAAAAATGGACCATTTTCCTAGAAAATGGACCGTTTTCTCTTTCGTTTTAACTTGCAAAATTCGATGGACTTCTGGTCAGACAGACGTCTTCTTGGAAATATATTCATACTGTTTTACTCCAGACTCATGAATGCGAGGTTGGTAGCGTTGGAAAGAAGACTCGAAGACCTTTAATTTGGTGGGTCATAGGATACCTAAATCTGTATATTCTAGGAGTTATGATCGTTTGAAGTTGACCCTAATTTAGTCTTACATGAAAATTTCTGGTTGAGGTGCTTTCAACTTAACTTGTTGATAGGAGTTTCTTATGAACATGATTCGCATCGAAAAAACTTTCCACACTAGGAAATTAATCATGATACTCATGAAAATAATTTGGGTCTTAGCTTAGAATTTTTGGGGTGTTACATATAAGTCAACAATTATGTTGACCAGTCATAAGAACCACTAAATTGAGTCTCAATTAAATCAAAACATGAATTCAATCAAGATTCCCCGAATATAAGTCAACAATTATGTTGACTAGTCATAAGAATCACTAAATTGAGACTCAATTGAATTAAAACATGGATTCAATCAAGATTCACCTAGTATAAGTCAACAATTATGTTGACTAGTCATAAGAACCACTAAATTGAGACTCAATTGAATCAAAACATGGATTCAATCAAGATTCCCCTAGTATAAGTCAACAATTATGTTGACTAGTCATAAGAACCACTAAATTGAGACTCAATTGAATCAAAATATGGATTCAATCAAGATTCACCTAGTATAAGTTAATAATTATTTTGACTAGTCATAAGAACCACTAAATTGAGACTCAATTGAGTCAAAACATGGATTCAATCAAGATTCTCCTAGTATAAGTCAACAATTATGTTGACTAGCCATAAGAACTACTAAATTGAGACTTAATTGAATCAAAATATGGATTCAATCAGGATTCACCTAGTATAAGTCAACAATTATGTTGACTAGTCATAAGAACCACTAAATTGAGACTCAATTGAATCAAAATATGGATTCAATCAAGATTCACCTAGTATAAGTCAACAATTATGTTGACTAGTCATAAGAACGACTAAATTGAGACTCAATTGAATCAAAACATGGATTCAATCAAGATTCCCCTAGTATAATGTCAATAATTATGTTGACTAGTCATAATGACCACTAAATTGATACTCAATTGAATCAAAACATGGATTCAATCAAGATTCTCCTAGTATAAATAAATAATTATGTTGACTAGTTATAAAAATCAATAAATTAAGACTCAATTGAATCAAAACACAAATTCAATCAAGATTCACCTAGTATAAGTCAATAATTATGTTGACTAAATAATTTTTTTTTGAAATTAATTATTAAGGAAATATAAATGTTTACTTTATTGATCTACAAAGAATATGTTAAAAGAATTAGAGTTGGATGAATGTGCAGATGAGGCTATTCCAGCCAAATGGTCAATAGTCACGTTTAGAATACTTAGGTCACGAGTTCGAGTCTAGGTAGAAGTGTTAATTGAAAAAAATAATCTTTTGGGAGGAAATCTGCAATTCAATTGAATTTTTTGAAACTTTATGAGGGGAAAGTGAAAAAGTGTCCTTATAAATCACCTCTAGGGTTTCCTCTATACAAACGAAGTCATCTTTTTTTTCCTGATTAAAACAATGGCAGGATTCACTCTCATATACCCTGAATCTTTTCCCCATCCACGTTTCAATATTAGATTATCAAGATCGTACATGATACATGATGATGCGGTATATTTTTTTTTCTTTATTTTAACTAAAATATTCTTATTTGTTAATTTCAGATTTTAATAATTCAATTTTTTTGTTACAGTGGGTGTCAAAAAATATCTCTCAATATATTCCACCACATCCAACAGACGTTTGGATTCGTCGGGCATCTAGGATTTATAATGATGTATATGACGTATTTCTAGCACGAATAATTCCCAGCGACAATCATAATCGTAGGAGGATAAGCAACGGTTGGAGATCTTTTATCGAGCACTCAAATTACCAGGAAGGAGATGTTCTTGACATGATAATCTTTCGCAGTAGTGAAAATAATGTAAAAATCATTGTTGTTAATGGAGACCCACATATAGCTGCCATTAATAACAGGCAATGGGCAGAGTGATTTTATTTTGACTTTCTATATAATATATGATAATTTTCTTCCAGCTGTCTGCATAATTTTGTTGCTTTAAAATAAAATCTTGGTTGGAAGTGTTATCTACTTTATTTGGATTCTGCTTTGTTTATTTATATGATGATTTTCTATGATGATTTTCTTTCATCCGAACTCTCAGTGGTGGATTAGATTGTTGCTTTGAAATGAAATCATGGTTGGCAGAAACGGTGCAACATTTGAAAGAACCTAGGTGACCTAAAGAATAATGGTGGTAATTATCATTTTTTTCAATATAAATGATGCATTGTTTGAAAGAACCTAGGTGACCTTTGAGAAACGTTTCTTGATTTTAATTCAACCAATGTGACAGTTGGTTTACCAGCCAACACCTCTATAAATGACAATAAGACCGTAAGATAGAAATCACTCCACTCATCTCTTTTACTATGTCTTCTACTAATGGCGGACCACCAGTTTCTCAAAGGGTTGAAAGACTTGTGAATACAATGTGGGATATTGAAGTACTAAAGGGCGAAGTGAGAGACCTTCGTGAGTTGATGGAGAAGCTTACTGCAGAATTGTAGGAGTTGAGGGAGAGATTCCATGCCTACATAGAAGAAGTCATGAATGATGATGAAAATGCTGATGGTGAGGGTGGTGATCCTTAGGTAGTTGGATCTTTTTTGTGTTTGTTAAGATCCTTAGGTGTTGTACCTTGTTTTTTTTTTTTTTATAACTTTTTTTCCCTTTTAATGAATGAATGAAATAACTCTTTTGGTGTTGTCCATCATTTTTCTGTGCTTAATTTATTTATTATCTATTTGCAGAAAAAAGTAAAAATTAATTAATAAAATCAAAATAAATCTTTTGACAAGATAAGTCACGGAGAAAGAAAAATCTCTCCAAATTATCTGTTTGACAGAATAAGAAAGAAAATTTTGATTTATTTTGGCAGAACTTTTTTATCAATTTTGATTTACTTGGCAAATTCAATTTTTAAATTTTTGTAAATATTTTCATAATGATTTACTTGACAGATTTCTGAATTTTGAAATTTAATGTGACTGTTCACCTCTAGAAAATGAAAGGACACATCTAAACAACTTACTTCAACCAACCAATGTGATGGTTCAAATCTCTCCTTTAAATAAGAAACCATAAAAATCAAAAAAAATTCTAGTCTATAATCTCCATCCACCAAAATGTCTTCTTCAAATGAACCCTTATTATTTACGTTGTTCAATGCACAAATTATAGGAAGAAACAGAAGACGATTTCTCATAGAATGGGAGATCGTAGCACTAACAGAGGAAGTGAATGAACTTAAAGCATGTATTCAAAAACTTATGGAAGACATATGGGAGTTGAGGCATATCTATTCCTACACACAAGATGCAAACAATAATAACGGATTGAGTGATAATCTTTAAGTTTATGCTGCTATAGTGAATGTTTGAGGGGTTGTGTTTTTTTTTTATTGTTGTTTTTGGTAAGTTTTTGATGGTTTGTGGTGATAAGATTTTGTTACCTTTGGTGGATGAATGGATGAATTTTTTAAGTTTCATTATTTTTATTTTGTGCAAACTTTTCTTCACGATACAAACAAATTTAATTGAATGAACAAATTTTTATCGCCGAATGAAAGTGTAAAAACAGTGAACCAAAGTTCTTCGTTCAAGAGTAAGTTAATTACAACTGAAATACACATAGTAACAGATTTAAAAAGGGAACAGAATATTAATAAATGATTTAAAATGAAGAACGCTGCAAATAGTTGAATCCAATTACAATTTCAGCCATAAAGAATGCTAACCTAGCTATATGTTCATCATTAACTATTAAAGTTTCATCCACGGATGATTTACTAGTGGATTCCTCAGATGATTCCCCAGCTTTCCAATCTTTTAAAGCTTCAAAAGCTTCTTCATAACTTTTGAACTTTCTGTGTATGGATCCGCTGAATTCGAAAGTCATCTTAGCACATTCCTCCCAAGTAGAGTATACCTTGTTTTTTCCCCTTAAAAACAACATAAAAATTCTTGCACATGATAAGAACAACAACAACAACAACAAAGAGAGAGAGAAAATATGATATAAAGGATGAGTATATGAAGAAGATAAGAATTTATCTATCTTATGGAAGGGGTAGAGTATAGATTAGTTTAAGCATGCAATTTGGGAAGAATTTTTTTTTAGGCGTGCAAGAAAGTTTTTGGGAAGAAGATTTTGGGGTTTGAAGGGTATTTTGGGTAGGCAAAAGTTAGGAAGTTACTAGGTTACCCCTAAAAACCGTGTGAAGTTAATTTCATATCCCACAAAAAAGGTAGATTTGTGTCAAGTTATGCCAAAAGTGGTTGTGCCATTTAGCATTTTTGTAACTTTAATGCGTTTTAATTTGTCAAGATGATAATGTGAAAAGTCGTAAATCATGTCTATTAGAAAGAAATAATCAAGATTATAAATTGTCAAATAAAGAAATAAAAGGAGGTACATACATTGAATATAGATGTGTTTTTAATATAGTCGTCAATTCATATTGTTATTTTAATTTAAATACTATGAGATATTAAGTTTAAAATGCAAAAAATGAAAATAGTAATATTGCAGACTTGAAGGGAAATCAAATACAAAAAAATGATGGAACTTTTTCGATTTAAATTGTTATTTTCGGTTCAATTTTAAATAACGCTACTACACATCCCTTCCTTGTGTGTTAAAATTTAAAGAATTAATACATATCGATTTTAGTAATACATGATTAAAAATACTAAAATTTAAAATTTTATCTGCACAAATTATTAAATTATGCATTATGTACTATTTAATCTATAATATATAAAATGAAACATTCAATTTTTTATTTTTTTTGTAATATACTTAAATTATGCGTTATGTACTATTTAATCTATTATATATAAAATTAAATATTCAAAAAGATAATTCATACACTATCAATTTTGTGAAATTTCATCTTTTTTCTTTCGTAAGAGTTGGTGTCTAAAATTCAGTGACATACTTAATTTGTTCTCAACATTATTTGTTTTTTGCTTGCATTAAATTCTTCTTCATAGGAACTCTTGTTTGTTTGTATTTTTTATATATATATATATATATATATTAAATTTTGAATATCGTTAATGAAATATCTGACTTCGTCACTGTATAACTACTTCAAGCTAGAGAGGAGAGACACAAGTGGGAAGGGAGCGTGCAAGTTTGTTCGGCTGAGCATGTGATGAGTTCTTGTATCCAATTCTTTGTTTGGAAGAGAAAAAGAGTTTTAATTTGGTGAAAGCAAGGAAATGCAATCAGGCCATTAAAGTTTAGCAGTTATACGTGGCTTTCATCCAAATGTGCATTGAGGAATACTGGAGGTTCATTGACTGGAGGGGATCCATTACTAACTTTATTGCGTTCTAATTTGTCAAGATGATAATGTGAAAAGACGTAAATCATGTTTATTAAAAAGAATTAACCAAAATTATAAATTGTCAAATAAAGAAACAAAAAGAGGTACATACATTCAATATAGATGTGTTTTTAACATATTCGTCAATTCGTATTGTTATTTAGTTTAAATACTATGAGATATGAAGTTTAAAATGCAAAAAATGAAAATAGTAATATTGCAGGCTTGAAGGGAAATCAAATAAGTACAAAAAAAAATGATGGCACTTTTTCAATTTAAATTATTAATTTTTGGTTTGATTTTAAATAACGCTGCTACACATCCCTTCCTTGTGTGTTAAAAAAGAAGGTTGTAAACAAATATAATCATATGTAAACCAAATGTAATAAACTTTGTTTAAGTGGAACAGAAAGATTGCGGGGTATCGATCTCCATAACTCTCGCATGCTAAGCGAGCGCTCTACCATTTGAGCTACATCCCCATGTGCTAGCTACTTTTTAAATTCAACTATTTCTTTTTTCAATTAGAAAATTTTAAATTGTAACACAATTATAATTAGAGGTGATAAATGTGCGAGTTAGTCTGAAAAGAGAATTTGAGGAGGTTAAGATGAGTTGAGTTGATAAATTGGCGGATTATGTTATTGCCTCGTCCAAATGTTACTTAGGCAAAAGTAGGTAAAATGTGGGTCAAAACTCAACTCGCTTAATCTTACTAAATTTTAATTACTTTATTTATTCTTTTATGATTTTTTTAATACCTAATAAAAATATAATTTTCTATTATTATAGTTATACATAACATATCAAATAAAAAAAATATCTTTTAGAAAATACTTTGACAAAATTTCTCATGGATTAATTTGAACTAGATATCAGCCCAAATTTTGATGGTTAAAGTAGATTGAGCTAACAAATAAATGAACCAAACTTGAGAGGGTTATAATTTTATTGGCTAATTTTATCACCTCTAACCATAACAACTTGAGGTGATGGTAACTTTTATATATATAAAAGATATAATCTTTTATAGTGTTCTTCCTATTTATTTTTCGATTTTCTTCTATTGAACTGAACGAAAATAGTTCTCGTACATTTATACTTATTGCATTGATACTTATTTTCATACTTATTGCATTGAAGGAGAATACCCAATTTTTTTATTTCATTCATATCTTCTCTTTCTTCCCTATCTTTCTTCATCCACGAGTAAATAAGTAATATTTTAATAACTAGTTTTGAAAAGTTTTAAAGAACAATTTGTTTGGACAATATATTTTTCAAAAAGCAGATATTGATCCTTTGATCAGTTAAGCCTCTACATATTATCCCTATACGGTATCCTAATTAAACACTAGAAGAAATCTGGAAAATGGTCAATTTTTTTTTTTTTTGGTAATAAAAGATTTATTCATCTATATCTATCTATCTATCTATATAAAAGAGAATCCTCCTCCTGATAATGTGGCGCCACAAGAAGTGAGGAAATCCCTTTTCCCATTTTTACAGATTTTTCCAATTTATTTCCTTTTCCATACACCCTTACCTTTCACGCATACAACTCTTCACTCTTAAACCCTCTTCATGGAGACTCCCTCAACAGGTGCGACAAACACCCTTTCACAACACAACGATACACCCCTCGCACACTCCCAGTTTCAAACTTCACAAACTGCTGTGATTCAGAGTCACAAATTGAACACCCGCCGGTAATTGGTGAACTCCACAAACTCTGGCTAACTTCACAAACTTCTGCGCAGATTGTTCACTACAGAACAACTACTTCCGCCCACCGTCTTCGAAGCAAAAGAACGTCTTTGCAGCCACCGAATTCTCCTGCAAGGTCTCCGAGGCCCAGTGCTCTCCAACCAGATAATTAGCTGTCTGTACACCTCTCTTACACAGACCTGTGTTAGCGTCCCCTTTCACCCCTTGACAATTTAGAATCGATTCTAACAACAAATTAACCTTTTTATACTTTATGCTACCACCTAAAACAGATTTTCCATTAAAGAACAACTACTCCCCCAAAGTCTTCGAGGCCAAAGAATGCTCCTACGCAATCAGTGCTCTCCAACCAGGTGAAATGTTGAACACCTCTCTTACACTGTCCCCTTTCACCCCCTTATAATTTATAATCGCTTGCTAACTATACTCTAACCTTTTTAGATTTTGTTGCTACTTATAATCTGACTCCGGCCGCTTTACCTTTGCGACTGCATCCCGTTGAGGTCCCTCACCGCTGAAACAGATTGATTCCTACAGACTGAAGACTTTCCTTCATCGTCTACTAGGTCCTCCAACACTCATTCGAATTCCACGGCTCTACAACCAGGTAATATGTTTTACACCACTCTTAAACATTGCTGCCTTACTGTCCCCTTTCACACACCCCTCCAACAGAGCTTGAATATGGCCTCGAGATCATGGAACCAGGCAGAGACAAACTACCCCCACCATCCAGGTACACACCTTTCAACTAACCTACACCTTGCTTTAACTCTGTACCATGCTACTCTTACCAATAAACCATCCAGGTACGTAGTTATTCAATACATCTACACTTTTCTTTATATATATCCCATTTTATTTCCACCACGATCCTTCTCTATGGCTTTCACCACCTTCACTGATCTTCGACAACCCCTGCTATCCAACCTTCTCCTGGCCACTCTTTTAAACAAAATGTTAGTCTATCACTTTTAATATACATCCTCATCTACGGAGTTTCCCAAAGTTGTTTCTTTTGACAACGTCAGCCTTCGCTTAACCTTCCCAGAGTTTATCCTCCCCTTCATAGCCGTTATCCTGCTTACCTATGTCTAAATCTCCCATAAACGCTTCTAACAGATCCTCGCTTGCCCGACAGTTCTGTAGACATTTTGAATTCCTATGCAGTTCCACATAGCGAGTCGCGAGATCAGGTTCTCTTCGCAAAATTCTTTTTGATTAAAGTGTTGAAAAAAGAAAGTTATCTTTTCCTTTTTAGGGACGATTTGGGCGATTTTTTAAGACTTGTAATGAACACTGATACATATTCATAGGCAGACTCTCACTGGTGAAGTTCTGTTCTTAGTCTTCTCCCCTTGCTATTTTCTTCTCTCACTTCTTCCTTCTTCAACATCAACTCTCACTTCCTGTTTCTTGATCTCCGGAACGTCCACTCTATCGATATGGGCTTTTAGGATAACTACTATCATGCTGCTTATATTGGTACTTAATGAAGTTTTCCATAGATTGTTACAGTTTTACATAGTATTCACAATGAAATGGCCTTGAACTATCTGACTTAGTAGCTATGTCCTATTTACTGTTGTATTCTATTTTTGAACTGCTTTGCTTTGCGTTGCTTTAGCCGAGGGTTGTGTGTACACTCTATCCTTCCCAAACCTCACATGTGAGAATTCATTGGGTATGTTGTTGTTGATTAAATTTGGATGAATTCAAATTTGGAAGAATACGTCCTCTCTTTTAAGGTGTATTGTTTTGATCCGTAATAAGAGACGCTGAGACATATTCTTTTTTGATAAATAATAAGATATGTTGAGTCACATTCTACTTCTAACAATTGTTTGAAAAATATGAGTTGTTACGATGCCCCGCTTATTTGGTTAGGAGTGAATTTCTCATTTTCTCCTTTTTGATCTTTGGTTTGAATGAGTACATTAATGAATACTATAATGTTTGAAGTTTTAATTCAATAGTTGTATCTTGATTACTTCATGAATTACTAAGTTGTTACTTTATGAAAACTTATATGTGAATTGATTTTCTTTCGACTTGGTCGTATACAATACAACTAAAACTTAAACAACAATTAATGAAATAATGGAAGCAATTACTATAAACATTCCAATACCTGAAAAAACATAAATAACTTAAATCATCTCCGCACATTTAAAAAGAGTTAGAATCAACAAAATTTGAGAATTGTAAGTCCAAAAAGGCAGAAGAGTACCAACAATGCAAGTCAAAATGATGTTGACAAATAAAAATATATCAAATGAGTGTATTCACCAATAGCCCCTCAATGAGAAAGATAACTATAAAAGAACCTAAAAATAAAATGTCAGCTAATAATTACCATAGGCTTTTCTTTTGAAAAACCTAATTACAAAGGACATTCTACATTATACTAGGGCTAGAGAGCCTAATGATCAAATGAGCCATAGATTGTGTGATCATATGCTTCAGAAGTCCACTTTTCATAGTCAAAGTTGTGTTATTGAGATACTGACAAGCTTGCTAAGATGGATTGTGCATTCTGGTAATCTACTTTTCCTGTTTTTTGAATTTATTATTCAAATTTGGTTCCTTTTTCTCCTTAAAAGCATTTGCATAATATTCTTACAACTATAACATATATGACCGTCTAGAAGATTATTTACATTTTGATTAATTACTATGCTCTACGTTTTTAAATTAACTTTATTTTTAATTTGAGCCAAGGGTCTATGGAAACAACTTCTTTCTACCTCTCAAAGGTAGGGGTAAGGTCTACGTACATCCTATCTTCCCAGACTCCACGTGTGGAATTTCACTTCATATGTTGTTGTTGTATATTTCAATTTGAAAAGAACTGATGAACTTTAATTGTATGACCAGGTTACAAGTATCCTTGAGTAAAGGATCTATTGTGAACTTAGACACGAGAATCTCCAATCTGTAAAGGTAGTTATGTGTATCTACTGGAAGTTGCTTATATCATGTAAGATGCAAATGTAAGTTCCTTACTCTTATTACATTGATGGAAGAAGGTTTATTATCAAGAAAAGTATAAATTCATACATATATGCCGATCTTCTTTTAATATTTCTCTAGAGACAAGAATCAAGATGTGAGTGACATGATTCTGAACCTGATGCTGAATAAGCTTGCGATCATTTTGTTTGGACCTGTCCATTGAACCCATGGCCACTTTCCACTCTCGCTGAAATCCTTAAAGAGTTCCCTTTAATCCGGTGAATTCAGTGTGGAACCATTATTTGGAGAAAGGGAGAACAATTTGCTTTACGTAGCGTGAAACTATAATCTCTATAATTATTTGTTGAAATCTAAAAATTTTCATTGAAAACAAACAACAGGTAATAAACTGCTGGATCCTTTCTGGTTTTCATCCTCAAGTAAGCAATGATGCGCCTAAAGATTCGATGGACTAGAATTCAACTAGAGTCATTATGGGAGATAGAAAGCTGAAAGCCAATAAGCTGAATATCCTCAAGGAAGCAACGATAATTATAAAAAGTTGCAGTGTATTGAGAAAAAGAAGAACTCAGCTATTCTGAGATACATTTTCCTCCTTGGGTAAATTGGTGGCACTTCATATTTTATGATATAGCAATATCTAGAAAGATTTGGCAACGTAGATATGTAATTAATCATTTTTGCAACCTTTTACCAGAATTTCTTTGGATTTTCAACCAACAAATGTATGAATGAACATGATCTAGATGAAGGGAACTCTGTTGTCTTTATGTGTTTTATGTATCGATCAATATATGTCTTTTGAAGCGTATTCTTTACCACATTGTCTATAAGAGGTTGTAGAGTCGGTAAGATGTACGTGTATCCATGAAGGAGTAAGAGTATTGTGTACAAGAACATATTTTAGAATATTGTATACAAGAATAAATTTTAGATTTATTATTTTCTTTTCTGACCGTGCGAAGCGCGGGCAATTTGCCTAGTTAAACATAATTAAGAGTCATTATATAAGGAAACTAGTCTAGACAACATAGTGCCTATTTTGTCCCTATCAAATACAGGAATAATAAATGCAGGGGGGGGGGGGAGTGGGGTACATCATAAAGCTACCAAAACTATCTAATTCGCATTCTTTTCTTGCTAGCTGGTCCGCAACTCCATTAGCTTCCCTGAAGATGTGCTTGATTGATGCTCTTCTTGCTTTAGTTAATAGGTACCTGCAATCATCAATTAAGTTTTGGTAGGAGCAAGAAGTGTTAGATAACATGTTGGTGAATTTCTTGCAATCAGTTTCGATTACTAAGGGTAATTTTTTTTCCCTGTAGTGCTATCTTTAAGCCATGTCTACTAGGGCTTCCATATAGATGTTGGTAGCCATGTGAACTCCCATGTTGAAGCCCATTATCCATTTCGTATTGTGATCCCGAAAAATGCCTCCAATTTCTCCTTTACCAGGATTTGAAATGCAAGCACGGTCTATGTTTAGTTTGTATTACATCCGTATCCGGTGGTTCCCATTTCACATAGATTAGGCTTTTCCTTTTATTAAGTATGACATTATTAGTCATGAACTTATACTCCAAGGCTTTGTTATAGATTGAGCTGATCTGCGGGGAGTTATTATTTCCCCTAAAAATTATGTTGTTCCTACTAATTCAGATTTTCCAAAGTACGAATGAGATTAAATCGGCCCAGTAGAGGTAACCATCCCATTTTTCCATTGACTTGAGTTGTTTTTCTAGCCATTTGGTCATGGTCTCGTGATCATTAGTGTAGAAAGGATAGTTATGATCTCGATTAGTTTGATTCCATAGAGTCTCAGAGTGTTTACATTTAAAGAATAAGTGTTTCATATCTTCTTTTTCCTTCCCACAGACACTACAAATATCATTGGGACATATCTTTCTTTTCCTAAGCAAGCTGGCAGTAGCATTCTATTGATACAAAGAAGCCATAAAAAATATTTTAGTTTATTCGGGGTATTTGATTTCCAGAGCCATGATATGTTTATCTCCTTGGCTATGTTAGCATTGTTTCTTGATATAAGCTCATACACAACTTTTATCGAGAAGACGTTATGTTCTATGGTGTTTCATTTATAATTATCCTCCCCTATATTATTTTGTTTGATGTAAGTACTATGGATTCTCTGGTGATATTTACAAAAAGGTCAAATGAGATGGTGTTAATGTTAATAATCCCATTGTACATTACATTTGCAATTTTTAGGTTGTGTTCATGCTTCATTAGAGGGTCGTATATCATATTCCTTAGGGGCTTGCCGTGGTTAACCCAATTGTTCTGCCATAAGTTGATTTTTTTTACCATCTCCTATTTCCCATTTAATGCCTTCTTCACTAAGTTTTGCTCCTTTTGTGATGTTTCCCATACATGAGAGCCTTTTATATATTTAGTGGTCGTTAACCTATTTTTGTCCTTGTTATCGTATTTTTTCAACAGTATTTGTGACCCTAGGGCCTTTTGGTCCTTCTTATATCTCCATGCTAAGGCCGTATTGAAGGATAGATTTTTCCAGTGTGCTTTATAAAGTTCTAATTCTCCTTCTTTTTTTTGGTTTAGTAACGATGTCCCAGTTTGCAAGGTGATATTTCTTTTTTTCCTCCATACTTCCCCACAAGAATTTTCTTTGTATTGAGTTAATCTTATTCAATGTAGTTTTGAGAAGGGAGTAGAGTTGCATTATGTGGTTGGGAATGACTGCTAGTGTGGATTTGATTAAGGTCGTCCTCCTAGCAATATTGAGAAAGTTTGTTTTTCAGCCACTCAATCTTGTGTTGAGTCTATCAAGAATAAATTGGAAGTTGCTATTAGAGAGTTTGATGTTGATTATTAGGAATCCTAGATATTTCCCAAAATTATTAGAGTGTTTCATGTCTAGGTAGTTGTAATGACTCTTCCGGTCATTTCCACGTATATGTTTTCCTTGTACCGTTAGATCTTGTTTGTAGCGTCCCCAAGTAATTTAAGGCTTTTCAGGACCGGTATTTCGGTGTCGGGTCCATTTCTTTGGTTGTATGATAAGTTTTGAAGTCAAGAAAGTCGTCAAAAGTTATCGTAAGTTTCTTTAATAAATTTTCTGAACTTTGGGTAAAATATCTCAGAGCTTTTCTCTCAATATATAAAGAGTTAGAAGTCATCCTGAAATACCAAATCGAAGGTCTACGAGTCTAGTTTCCAACGCACAAAACCTCACGTCCAACTGATCTCGGAGTAAAAAGTTATGATTGATTTACCGCGAACTGTCTGGCAGAAACCAGGTCGCGAACCGGGCCGCGAACCGGGTCGGGTCAAGATCGATTTAAAGCCTCAACTTCACGTTTTAAAACGCCTTTTCAGTTCTGAAACAGTGAGAAAAACATAAGGGAGGGTTCCAAGAGAGTTCTTGAGTATCAAAATCGTGCGTACTTGAAAATATTTAATTTAAAAGTTGAATGTGGTAGAAAGTTATATTTTATTTGCCTTCCTAAAATACTTTTGTTACGAGATATTCGTGTATGTATCTATTTTACAAGAGTCTTATAATTTATTAGTATTTTAACGGAGATAGTAGACTTAGTTATGTTGGAAATTATTATTATAATATAGTAGGTTTTATTTGAAATAATTTCCTATTTATTATGATATATTCAAAAAGTTATATTTATTTTACCATGAATTTATGCAGTACCCGAGTATTTTCATAATGGAAAAAGAATAAATATTTTGGTATTTTAACCTCCACTTCCACGTGGAAGTGGAGGAGGGATACAACAAATGGGTACTTTAGTGGTGGCATTAGTACATGCCAAAACGTTGCACTTTTTCTTTTAGCAAGTGAAATATTAAATAATAATTTATTTATCATCTTTAGCCATGTATGTTGTCTTTATACATATGTATATTAGCTCCTGAAGCATTGATGAAGGGAAATTTTTTTTAAAAAAACACACTTACTTAGCATTTCAACTTCTACATGAACATTCACGGTTTGGGAATCATTTTCGATCGTTTTTCCAAAGGAGATAACTTTCATGCATTTACTTGGTTAGTATGTTGAAGATGTTTTGGCAACAGAATAGAATATCTTGATATTTTATTTGATCTTTGAGAAAAACTGATTATCTACGTCAAGTTATTCAAGCCCGAGTTCGAGTTTGATGTCGTGTTGGAGAATTTTCGGAGTTCAAGCTTGTCATCGGATGACAGGTAGGTTATGGTTTAAAATCCCTAGACTTAGCATATATCGGATAAAATTGTACTATCTGGCATCCTTGGGTTGGATTATTAGGTTGGTACAACAGACCTCGACCGCTTTATTCATGTCCGCCTACTTTTGTTCCTCCGTTGCTTGTAGTACTTGCCGATATATTTTATTTACCCTTGTAGTCCTGTGAGACCTTGTTGACTCTGGAACATAGAAGGTGGGATTTTGGGAATGTCCACGAGTCCCGGGCATAGAATTATCCTTCTAGGCTGGTTATGCTTGCTGAGTAGCTGTGGGCCTGTGCAGGGTCGATAGGTTGATTGTGAGTTGCTGGGCAGCTATTGTGTGTGATCATACCATTTCCATGCATATAAAGAGGTTTTATCCATGTTTTACTATGGTTTGGGCTTCGGGCCTACTGACACTATTTTCTAAACCTTGCATGGCCCCGGGGACCCGTTTTTGATGAAAATGAATTGGAAATGGTTTGATTTAACTTGTGAATATTCTTGGGTAAAAGAAAGTAAAATTATGATTTAAATCATCAGTTTTACAATTAATGCTAGACTCAGCAGGGCCGGGGTGCTAGTTGAGTTTTCTTGCTACTTGAGATGATTTTTAGCCTCGGTCGGACTGAGCACCTAAGATGACTTTCTACTATTTAGACCCGGTTATGTCCGGGCACCCTTGGAGGGGTTTTTGAGATATTTTCCTACTACTTTAGTCCTGGACAGGGTCTGGGCATGCATATTAGAGACTGGGTCTCTATCTTGAACCCGGACTTGCTTCCGGACGACATGTTTTGATACTGAGTTTTAGTATGGGGTCAGGGACCTCCATGGACCTTGCCATCCGGGCCTGGGGATGCGGGCTGCGTGTGCCGGAGGAAGGGTATATGGTGGAGTAGAGGTATACAGGCAGTGTCCTTCCATGGAACCTACCTGCTGGGCCGGATCGGCACCGGAGGAGGTACATACAGAGATACCATTTCACTTGAGATCTTCATGCATCATATCATTCATTGTTTGAGGTTCCACCCTTGTTTGTTGTTTGTTGATTGTATGCTCCGGTAGTATGGGATGCCGGAGGGTTTGTTTTCACTTGTTTGTGTTCCTCGGTTGTATGGGCGGCCGGGGGACTGTATGTAGACTCTTTCTATTTACTTGTAGAATTGTTCCCTGTTACGGTTAATTATAAAATTGGTTACTGCTAGACTGTTAGTTGTTGGATTTGAGATTGATATGATTAGTTGGGCTTGATTCATGTCTCTAAGCATGCCTATCATTACTCTTTCTCTCTTCTTCTTACACTTGAGGTTACCGGTATACCGTCCATTTTGTAAACTTATTATGTATACACTGTTATTGCAAGGACCCCAGGTGCATTGTTTCTTACTTTCACCTGTGCCTATGGTGTGTATATTTTGCTTGCTGGCCTCACATGTGGTTCTGTTGACTTCCCTCTAGGCTAGTTCCTGTGTACCCTTTCGTTGATTTCTGTGACTACTTGCTTCTGTTCTGTCTGTTACTACGCTTTTATCTTATATGTGCCCAGTCGGCCTATGATACCTACTGGGTACCCTATGCTTCGCATTTGGTGCTTACCCTACCCCCTGCATCTTTGGGTGCAGATCCTAGCATGGGCCATCGCTGTTAGATCGCTGTAAGTCGTTCTTGGAGATCTGTTGGGGATTACTTCAGACTGAGGGTGAGCTCTTGGCGATCGAAGCTTATCTTTAGTTTATCTTTTGCTTTATGTACTCTATTACCATTCAGAGACATCTGTATATATTGTTTTGGATCGTTTGCACTCCATGTATGTAGTTTTGGCTCTATACTATGATACCAGGTCTTGGGGTTTGGTTTAGTTTCCGCATATGTATATATATATTCCTGTTATCTATTCTCTTCATCTTGTTCCCTTACTTTTGCTTATTAAACTACTCTCCCGATTATTTGTTAGACAGTAGCCCATTACTAACTGTCCTGGGCTACGGGAATTGGTTCGCCTACTGGGGGGTTATAGGTGCCATCATGACCGAGAAATCGGGTCGTGACAGTAGTTGCTGAAGAGTTCCTTTATTTTCATGGTGGTATTGTTTGAGAATATAACTTTGAATTTGTTATAATTTATTGATTGTCCAGAAATTATGCAAAATTTGTTAAGAACGTCAACAATGGAATTACAACTCTTATCATTGATGTTAGATAGTAAAATAAGGTCATCTGCAAAAAATAGGTGGGATATTTTTGGTCCTTTGTTGGAGATTTTTATGGGATCCCATCTACTACAATCTACTTCATAGTAAATTAGCCTGGACAACATTTCCATGCAAATAATGAATATGTAGGGGGATAAGGGATCACCTTGCCTAATTCCTCTTGAAGGTTTAAAAAAATCAGTTTTAGAACCGTTAATTAGGATAGATATTTTTGATGAAGATATGAAGGACATGATAATATTTATCAATTATGGAAGGAAATTTAGTGATCCTAGAGAAAAACGTACAAATGACCATTCTATTTTATCGAAGGTCTTCTCTAGGTCGATTTTAATCATTATTTTAGACTTTTTACCTTTCATTGCCTTAAAATAGGTTAATATTTCATGGGTTATTATAGCATTATCTGATGCTCTTCTCCCTTTTATGAAGCTTGTTTGTGTTGGATGAATTAGTCTTGATAGGAGAGGTTTGATCCTATTAATTATGATTTTTGTGATAACTTTATAAGCCGTGTTACAAAGTCCAATGGGCCTAAATTGTTTCACTGTTTTCGCACTTTGACATTTTGGGATGAGACATATGTAGGTACTATTCATGTATTCCATTATTTTTTTTGCTATTGAAGGTGTGTTTACAGAATTTTAATAAGCATTCCTTAGTTTCATTCCAATATTTTTGATAGAAAAAAGGATGTAGCCCATCCGGCCCCGGAGCTTTAAAGGGTTTGAAAGAGTTTAGACACTTCTAACTTCTATTTCAGATGGCTCTATACATAGGTATCTATGTTCTTCTATCACGATAGTGTTACCATAAGACATGGATCTTTCCTTAGCATAGGAAATTATTTTTCCATTAGAGTATAGTTTTAGGTAATAGTCACTAATCATGCTCTTAATGTCTTTTGGATCATAAAACCAATTCCACACATCATCTTTTAAACTAAAAATTCTATTCTTCCTCCTTCTTTGCATTGTAGTGATGTGGCAGAATTTAGTATTGGCGTCCCCATCTTGAAGCCATTGGATTCTAGACTTAAGTCTCTAAAATTCCTCTTCAAGTTTAAGTATGTTACTAAGCTCCTCCAGTAAGTCGGTTTCTAGTTCCATAAGGAAGTGGCTAGTGGTATACTTCGGGGACTGTTGGATGCCCTCTATTCTAGCAAGTATGATACTTTTTTATGAAAGATGTTACCAAAAGTACTAGCATTCCATTCCTTAGAATTTGTAGTGAAATTTTCGACGGCTTTAACAATGTCAGGTTGATTTTCCCAAGATTCCTTGACAACATTTAAGAACGTTGGATGGGAAGTCCATATAGTTTCTAGTCTAAAAATACTACTATCTCTGGAAGTTTTTTTGTGAAGTTCAAGCTTGATTAGACAGTGGGTCGAGTGGATCCTCACAAGGTAATTTACACTAGCTTCATGATAGAGATTAATCCATTCGGGGTTTTCAAGATATCTATCTAGCCTTTCCATAATTAAAGTTTTACTTTTTTTCCCTTTTGTTAGTTCATGTGTATCTTTGCCCTTTAAACCCTAAGCCAAGTAAACCACAATGATCTAAGCAGTTTATAAGGTGATTAATTTTGTTGTTGCTAACAAGGAGTCCCCCGAACTTTTTGCTAGCTCTTATAACCTCGTTAATATCTCCAGCTACTATCCAAGTACCTTTATAATTATTTGCAACTATTTTTAAATTGTTCCATAAAATAAGTCTCTCATTTAGCAAACTACTAGCATAAATAATTGTAAGTAGTCATGTATTGGGTTCGTTATATACCTTTATCATTGCGTGAATCTCTTGGTCCGTAGAGCCAATTTGAATGACGTTCACCTCATCACACTTCCACATTATTGCAATACTACCCGAATTTCCTTAAGCTGGGACTTGGATCAGGCTGCCAAAGCCGAATTCCCTTGAGAACTTGTGATGGTCCTCTTGTTTTGTTTCCAGTAGTGCAACCAAGCTAGGTTTGTTGTAGTCAAGCATTGACCTAAATGCTCTCCTAAAATCAGCATTTCCCGCCCCTCGGCAGTTACACACTATGAAAGACATATTAGAGTTCCTGCTGTGAGAGCTTCCTTCCCTCCGGGGGCTCTGTTGGCTCGATGGTCCTTCATCGTTCATCATGTAGTTGGCATATAGGGTTGGTACCATCATTGCTGCATATTTGTAGAGGCCCGGTGGGTGCTCTAAAGTCCTTATAGTTAGTGAGCATTTCCTCAAATCCACTGGGCAGCATAAGATGTGCCTTTTTTCTTTTATTTCCTTGAACACCTTTGTTTTTGATGTTCTTAGCATGTCGTGTTGGACCACATTCTCTGTTCTGAACCCGACCTCTTCTTCCTCCTCTTCGATCTGTGGTTGGGGTGGATTTGGTGCCACTGGAACTGTTGGGGCAATTGGTTGTGCTTGCACATATTCTTGATTCATCTGTGAAGCATACACATAGTTCTGCATGGGGGGTGGCACCTGGTCCAGAGCATGGACATTGCTGTTGCCATAGAAGTTCCCCGGAGTTGGTACCATTACAAAAGCTTGTTGATTCATCTGGTATCTCACCTCCTCGTTTGGATTCTGTTGAAATAGCTGTGTAGGAATCTATGGTAGCTGTTGGCTGGGGAAAAGTGGAAGGTTCATGTTGAGTAGATTGGCTGTGTTTAGTGGTTTCCAAGTCTCGTTTGGGAAAGAGAGGGAACATATGAGCTTGGTGTGGAGAGTTGGTTAACCAAGGATGGTTCGCTATGTTGTCCATTCAAATTTTCATTCCCTCCGTCACTATCTGAGCAAGATACCTTGGGTCCTCTATTTGGATCACAATGTCCTGTCCATTGATTTGCAGACTCAAACTTAGCATGTGACCGGTTAGACCATGTTCTATCCAAGATTGAGGGACATGGTTCAGCGGGAAGGGGGTTGTGGACAAGATTAGTGGCGTTGGGGTGGTGGGAGTTTGCGACATTGGTGCCATATTGGATTAAATTTGTCCCTAATATTATCGATCTACAGGCTTAACACTGTTCTTTTATTAATGACATAATTATATGATATTTAATAAGATGTTCGGAAAAAAGTCAAAATTGTCCCCGAACTATTCTATTTGGATCACATATACCCTCAGTTTCATTTTGGTAGCAAAACTACCCTCGTCATTAGCACAAGGGATACATATGTTTTCCTACTTAACAACTTCTTCTTTTTAATGACATGACACCTATGTGGCAATCCAACTAGGAAAGGACCACTCTACCTTGACAAAATAAACCACTAACCCATTAATTCTAGGGAAAAGTACATGCACGCCCCATAGGAACAAACAATTTACAACTAAATACCTCCTTACAAAAAATACCTTCTTAACTAATGAGGCACTCTTTAGTATACCACCACAATATATTTATATACTGGAGTGGTATCATTCATCAATGAGACAGTCCTCAGTCCTCTATGATACCATCATAATATATCTATATATTAGCATGTTATTATGAATAATTATTTTAGTCCTTCAATGAAACACTTTTCAATATACTATCATAGTATATCTATATCCTGGTATGGTATCGTGAAGGACTACTTCAGTCCTTCAATAAGACACTTCTCAATTCTCCTTGATATCATCACAGTATATCCATATGCTGTCATAGTATCATTGAGGTCTGCTTCAGTTCTCAATGATACCATCACAGTATATGAATATATTGCGATGATATCATAGATGACTGTTCTAGTCATTCAATAAGACACTCCTTAGTCATTCTTAATTATTTGTTGTTATGATTTATTTATTATTATTATTATTTATATTTTTACTAATCTAAAAATAGTTAGATAATTTCTTTATCTTTATATTTTATTTTATCTTTAAAAAGAAACGATAAAAAAAGACAATCTAATCAAAAATAAAATTTGTTTTTTTTATTAATTTAGATTTTATTAAATAAATTAGTGAATTTAATATTCTTACTAATTATTTCTTGCTATAGTCTAATTATTTATTTATTGTTATATTTTTATTAGTTAAAATATAATTAGTTACTATACTTAATTTTACATTTAAATAAAAGATAAATAAATAACACACACACAAAAAAAGAAAAGTATAAGAATATGAAGAAAAAAAAAAAAAGAACGCAGAAGTGAATAAATATCGGCGCCGCAATTATGAATTGAAAATTGGCAAAGAAGAAATCGGCACCACAATTTTGCACGCGTGGGGGTATTGCGGGTAATTATTTTAGCCAAGTGAGTATTTAAGGAATTAGTATGGAAGGGGGTACGTGGGTGTAAATATTTTAATTTTTTAGTCCATTAAGTGTACTTTTCCCTTAAAGAAAAAGGAATCCATAGCTTCTGAAAGTGTTTTAGTTGCTGCTTTCAGAACTTAATTAATAGGATATCTGTCGAAAGTGATTTTTTTCTCCATGAAATTTAGTATACTTTATTCTTATAATAGATAAGATTTTCTTTACCAAAGATACATATAAAAATGAATGGTACAATGAACCATTTAATGCTTCACTTTGTTTGTTCTTTTGCTCACTTGATGATTTTTCTTTGTGGTGCACTTTGAACAATTATGTCATTGATTAAGGGTAAGATGGTGAATTTAAGTTCCATCGCACCAAAAGAGTAAGGCATCAACTTAAGTTTTGGTGCACTATTATGATAAGAAGTTGGATTTGAGTCTCATCATATTATGACCTAATACAACTTTATGTGGATAAGACATTGGATTTAAATCCTAATGCACCATACTGATGGTATAATGATAACTAAGGCAAAATGATAAATGTTTTGATGAAAAGTCATGAAACTCGCTCAATTAATTTGCTCCATTCTCTTATGTAAATATGGTAGTAGCACATAATATGTTTGAAAAAAGACAAGTGATCAAATGTATAAATATGAGTGTGAAGGAACAAAAATAAAAAGTAGTCATCATTGTGATAGTTGGGTTCAAATCCCATCAAATATGGCAAAATATATAGGTCAGGAGTTCGGTTCAAGTTTCAACGCAATATATTGATGATATAATAATAATTGAGCAAATTAAAATGCTCTTGATAAAAGTTGTGAAGCCCGTCCCATTAAATATGTTCCATCTCATGAAGTAAATGTGGTAGCAGTATATGATAAGTCTGAATGATGACAAAATTACTATTGTGGCCATATGAATGATTGGACGTGGCAGAGGATAAATTTTTGATAATTATAAAAAGAAGAACATTGTGGATTTTCAATATAGTCCTTCAAAGGCGAAAATTAATTTATCATCAATTTGGTATGAAAGGTATTGACCACGTTGTTGTTGTGCTGCCTAAATTAATAAGTTTTATAAATTCTCTATAAAAAATAAAGGAATATAAAGTGGTGGTGCACTTGACCTTTTGAAGTGATATTGAGGCGAATCATGTAAATATGATAAAATTTAAGGCATGAGAATGATCTTCTAATAAAAATTTATGAAGGACGTACATATAATTATAGTCCATTCCTTGAAGAGAATGAGACTTGTGATAAGCATCATAGATACTCGACCATTCTTGAAAATAAATGTGTCAAGATGTGATAAAAATTATGGATAAAGATATGCTCATGTAAGATTGGATAAATACCAAAACTCATCTCTATGGAAGGTTTGAGAGAAATAATAATTTTATTTTGGTATAAAAAGGTCATTGGCATTGTAGCATATCGTATCATGATCTACTGAAAGGTAAAGCAAGAAATCAGTCTTGCCTATAAAAGTTTTGGCTATGACAATAATGAAAATAATTTTCTCTCTAAAAGGAGATGTTCACCATATGAAAGGTGTTATGAAATATGTGGTAAAGCTCCAAAAGAGCTAATGTGTTACTACACGGAGGAATAAAATTATTCATAATAATGAGATTGTAGTAAGTCTAAAAAAAACTTTATAAGTTTCAAGGGCTTTGACTAAAAATAAATTATAGTGAGACTGTAAATTATGAAAAGATTTTATATCTTCATAGTACTACAATCGAAGCGACTTATAAATATTTATATAAAAGGATCACCCGCCTTCTCCTCATATTTGTAGTACATAGATATGGACATGGTGATGGAATCACATGCGATAGTAAACTAAAAGTTTACATAAAATATATCAATTGACATAATTGGTTTACCATCCCGGTTCATATGTTATGCAAAAATAGTTGAGAATTCATGTGATTATATATTGAAGAGATAGAAAGTTCTTCACAATTTTTTTTGTTCTATTTGTTCTCACAATTATTGTACCAGCTAAGGTTGAGATTGTATCTCCTAAAATTTTAAAATGTATAAAAATGTGAATATGGGCCCATTCACCTGCCATGTGAATCGATTACTATTATATAATTTAAATAGATGCATCTATGGAATGGTCACATATACTTCTCTATCAACTTGCAGTTTAGATTTTCGCAAGGCTGTTTGCTCGAATTGTCAAATTTACGGTTTCAAATTATAAGTTTTGTTAATAATGCTGATTAATTTAGAATAAATTATATGCCTCAAATTATAGCTAACTGTTGGTTATGAGAATAAATATCCCAAAAGAAATTGATATGAGATGTGATATTAAAAATGTAGCAGCACTTGTATGCATCAAACCAACAAGGTTCCCTTATTATAATCGGTTCAAGTTTATGAGTCAAATAATTCCCATTAGAAAATCTGAATATGCGGTATATAATTCAGTTGCTCCACCACCACTATAACGATCCAAGTTTTTTGACTTATACTTGTAAGGTTTATTCTTTAATTGTTTAAGCATTGTGCAAAAAGTCTGAGCAAAAATCTAAAAAAAATCGTAGTTTTCAGGTCACACGACTCGAGTCACGGCACGTGGCATAGATAGCATGATGGTTTGAAACTTGATATTTCATAGAAGTAAGCAAAGACTGTTATTGAGTTTAGTCATTTTTATAGATATGATATGAGCATAAAATAATATTTTGAGAGGAATATTTGGCATCGAGCAAGCATGGGATTAAGTTCACATGCTCCAAAACTACGTGCTACCATAAGTTAGGTCCGCACTATAATTTGAGTAATCTCTTTAGCCCAAAAGTCTTTATGGATCTATAGTATAGATATGCTCTGCACCATGACATGGTATGGAGCAACTCATCCAACCGGGTTAGAGGTTCGCCATCATGATTTAAGTGATGGTTATCGGTTATGAGAAACTCTACCAACCTTAAAGATATTGATCTCATTTCACTTAATGTAGTTTTTAACTACTTATGCATATGTAGATATGATTTAGTTTAATATATGCAACTCTCAGCACATGTTTTACCTTTTGGATAAATGACTCTTTTATTATGTCTTCAGCTTATGAAATATTTTAAGTGATCATGATGCATGTTTTCGCCTTTCATCTTACACATATAGACTCTTCTTGCCTATTGGTCTCACCCTGTTATAGTCCCTAGATATGTCCTGCTTTTATATTCAGTTGATCTTGCATATATTTCATTATATTGACGCTTTTTTTGTGCTACATCTTATCATGATGTAGATACTGGTGTTCAATATAAGACTCACAATCAGACTCTCTGTTATCCCTCACACTACTCCAGTTAGTGAGCCTTCTTTGCATCCAGAGGACTTAGATTTATTTTCAGTTGTTTAGACATTTCTTATATATGGTTTTAAAGGTAGACCGGGGTCTTTGTCCTGATTGACTTATTCATTCTAGCTATTAGACGCTTTATCAGACAATAGTATGTAGTCATAGTCAGTCCATTTCAGATAGTTTGAATGTTGTTCTTTAAAAGATTATTCATTTATCATTCATTAGAATTAGTATTTGCTCACCATATTTCTCAACTTTTGCCTATATTCAAAATATGTTTAGTAGTAGAATGCCAGGCCAAGGGTCCACTTGATCCACTTATGGTTCTGAGTGTTAGTCACACCTAGGATGTAGAATCGAGTTGTGACAAACTTGGTATTAGAGCCCTTGGTTCAAGAGTCCTTTTTAAGGGTGTAAAGCACCCCACACTTATAATAGAGAGGATACATGGTGTTAGGAAATACTACCCTTCTTTCATTCTTAGTTCGTGCTGGAGTTTAACTCTATGTATCCTTTCTAACTCGTGCCTTATAAGCTTTTACGATCATGCCTCCAAAGAGAACAGCCACCAGAGAGCCGCTACTAAATCTAGTGTCATGCCTCGAGCCTACGCCCTAGACATAATATGGTGCTTAGAGCCACAAATGTAATGACCGGTTCAGTCGTTATTTAAAAATCACCTCGTTGTGGGTTGCAAGAACAATTGAAATATGTTTTAAATTTAATTTGGGATGACATGAGGAAAATTTTAGATTTGGAAATTATCCGGGCTGACGTCATTCTGCTATAGTGGACTGACGGAGGCAGTAGCTAGAAAAAGATAATCTTATATTGGGACTCCTTCTCTTCAGTTGTAAAAGATGAGGGTTGCTCCCAAAAAGCCTTTTAGGCTGCTCCACAGCTTGGGAGCAATGGAGAAGAAGAATTTCCGCAAGAATGGGGTAAAACCCATGGATTTTAGGCCCACTTTTCATCAGGATTTGCCTTCACAGAGCCAAAAGTTCGCGTTCAGAACTCTACAGCAGATGATTGACATCCAGGTAGGCTAGGCTTAACTGAGTAGTATAGACCTTATTGATTTCATAATATCTTGTAGAATGATGGGAGATTTCATGCCTAGGCCTTCGGGCATGGAATATGGAGGAATAAATTATGGGTTGTATGGTTG
This sequence comes from Jaltomata sinuosa, assembly GCA_003996215.1. Lineage (NCBI taxonomy): Eukaryota > Viridiplantae > Streptophyta > Magnoliopsida > Solanales > Solanaceae > Jaltomata > Jaltomata sinuosa. The sequence continues at coordinate 330,860 of QJPP01000349.1, read as the reverse complement.
ATTGAGGTGGAGTTAACGTGTTATGGGTAATGTGACGTGGTCTTTGTGTTGATTTTAATATTTGATTCTAAATTCTATGGAGACTAGATTGTTGGGTGGTTCCATGGTACCAGAATGTTTGGGTGTGAATAGATTACTAGGTTATAGCAGATTCCCAGGAATGTTTTTAATTAAGGGAAATAGGATGAACTGGGTAGGTGCGGAGTACTTAATGCCGGGGATGAATTCCCTAAATATGTGTACTCTTCTAAAGTGGTTTAGGATTAGAAGCAAATGAGTGCATGTTGTTAGTTGAATAGTTCGAGGGTTGGTTTTCGGACAAGTCATCAAGGTTGGAATGATGAGCCAGGTCTGTTGGGTAGGTGATGGTTGATTATTTCCTATTTATGATATGTGTGTATTGTTAACTGTTGTTTTAGTATTGTCTGCACATTACGTGGTTTAGGGAACAGAAAGATAAAGGTTTATGATATTCGGTTGTCAATCATGTGAAATGAACTGTGTCAATTACTTTTTGGTTTTACAAGAGTTGTAGTGTTCATTATTGTTGATTGATTGGTTGTCTGTGACATTCGGTTATCTTGGGTATCATGCCTGGTACAATTAACTGGTTGGCTCGGGTACCATGCCTGGTATAACATATCTATTGGTTGGCTTGAGTACCACGCCTGGTACATGTTCTAGTACAGTTGGCTCAGGTACCATGCCTGGTACATATTTGATTGTGTTCTTTTTGATGGTTCCATGATTGGACTGGGTTTGTTGTGTTAAATGATGGGTTAATTCTTGTGTAGATTGGGATTCCATATTAACACTGTAAATGACGTCTTAGGGATCCTTGGGTGGTCCGAGCAATTGCAAGTTGTGACTTAGATATACGTGGTCTGTTTACTTGTGTAGGTTGGAAATATTTTTGGTTGCAGAGTCATAGTTGTTGACTCGGAAAAATGGTGGTAGCCCGAGTCTTGACTTAGGTTATCAGATTAAAGACTTATACTTACTGATTTGGATTGTATAATTCTGTCAATGAGTCTTGGACATATCGGTGGGGTGGTTGAGTTAGGGCAGTAAATCAAGGTGTCGTAGGCTGTCTACCACTTGGCTAGTAAGTATGGATAGTATACCTGATTGTTGAGACTGGAACCCACAAGATATATGGTGGTCGGTAAGATGGGTAGGCTTAGGAAGTCTTGGTGTTATGAGTGGAAATTAGTTACGGTCAGGATAGAATGGAAGGAGGTCTTTAACTGGTGGAGTTGGCAGCGGAATAGGGTAGGAAGGCTTGGGAAAGAATATATAAGTTCATAGATGTTATACCATGGTAGTAAAGGTTGTTGATAAGGGACTGGATTTGTAACTTCATATTGCATGATTCTTTGGATTTTTACATGATATTATGCAGTGGATTCGGGTTGGCCGATGATGCCTACTAATACTTGTTGTTTGTACTGATACTACTCTTGCTATACCTTTTTGGGGTATAGTCTGGTTTCAGGATCAGTTGTTATTACTCAGGTGATGTGGATATCCATCTCCAACATATTTTACTCCTCGTTTCTATGATGGGAGTTGTGTCTGTTTTCGTATTTTTTATTTTTCCTTCTGAGCTCATATACTTATTTAGACTAGTTCCTAGGAGGGTTTTACTTAATTTTGTAAAAGGTTTCATTGTACTCAAAGTTTTTGTGACTATTTTTTAAATATTAAAGGCAATCTTCATGTTTCTTATTTATTTCCACAGGCTCGTTTTAAATAGAGTGGTAAGGATTCTCCTATCTAGGTGCTCAGAGTAGGTGCCCGCATGACCCAATATTTAGGTCATGACAATTTGGTATTAGAGACTAGGTTACCAGTCTCCCAGTACAAGAGCAAATATTGAGTAGAGTCTTGCGGATTGATGTGTTGGCGTCCACATCTAATCTTTGAGAAGTTATGAAACATACTAGGAAATTGTCTCCCTTCTTTCACTCCTTTCGTGCGATCTGTTGCTTGCTTGTATGGGTTGAATCCAATTGGTATCTCTTAATTTCAATTGGTATCTCAACAAGGTAAAAGGTATGTCATTTGAATCCGGTTGAAATGGCACAAGCAAGAGAAGTTGGAACCGAGAAGGTTCCAATTGGTATCTTGACTTAGAGGCTATGGGAGTGCTTGGATGGTCGGCTGAATGTCATTCATGGGGCGAATAAGAGGATAAAAACCTAACTTGATTGAGTGCTGAAGCTTGAGATTGGTGATTGTATGCATTGCATTACCTGTATGACTGCAAATGTGTGGTGTGTAATTGCTTGCCTTACTGTGAAAACCTTGGTCCAGGAGGAGTCATAACTTGGTTGTGTGTGATTAGTTTTAAGGGATAAATTTCTATGTGATTTAATTGAAAAAGTTTGTATTACATTTCAGGGATAGACTTGCCATTGGTAAAGATGGTACGGGAACAAAAAGGTATTTATGATAGTGGGGAAACTCCAGCTTCAGGATAGTCGGGATTGGTTGGGAACCATGGGGAAAAAGGGGCTATTCGTGTATGATAGCGGGAATGTGTTGTTGTAAATAATTTTCTTGTGTGTTTCAAATGATTTTATGATAACGTGATGCTAAATTCTAAGTTATGCATTGCCGGGGTTGGTCTTGAAGTTATATTTAAGACCATTATGCGATTTCAGGGGTTAACATTGATAACAGGGAAGGGAAAATGGGTGAATCTTGCAGAAATTTTCAATTTTTGGGCTGCTATCATCGGGGCCACCATAGAGGGGCTGACCCGCTACGGTGATCCCTATATAGCGGGAATTTCTCTGCTATGAAGGTGTCGCCACAGCAGTGTGCAAGCCGCTATAGCGGGGAGGGCTGGACAAAATCCTGCCCTGTTTTTCCCTAGTTTGCTTTTTATTTTCGAGGTGTTTAAAATCGATAGTTGAGCTGTGAGCTCCTATGTAAATCAAGAAAATCGTCGATAAGACTAATATAGCATGCATATAAGGTTAATACTATTTAAAAATTTCATCCATGTGCTTAAAATAAAGCGATAATTTCAAAAAAGTACACTTAGTAAATATACATTGCAATTTCGTGGCCAAAAAAGTACATTACATTTATAGCCAAATCTGAATTTGGCCATAAGTGTAAAGTAACTTTTTTTGTATAAAAATGTATATATTTGTATATTATTATATATACAATACAATTTTTTTATATTGGTGATTTGCTTCTTTCTCCCTAATCTGTACAAACTTATACAATGTAGATACGCTATATAATTATGTATATATAATGTTTAAATAATGTATCTACATTGTATAAGTGTGTATAATATGGAGAGGAAGAAGAAAATTACTGAAATAAAAAAACATGTATTGTATATACAACAATAAAGAATATAGTATACAAATATATACAACAAAACGTACTTCATCTTCTTCCTCGAATTCAAGCACCAAATTCATCCAAAAACACCTAAAAACTATACCAAATCATTCAAAATTTCACATTTATGCTCCTCAATACTTGACCAATCTTTTGCAATCATACCCACTCTAACAAAACTTATTTACGAAAATTTAATTTTCAAATTTTGAAGCTTGGAGCTTCAATAATGGTTGAACATCCAAAATATTCATGCTATAGCTGTGAAATTGTAATGTGAATTTGCTATATGCTTGGTCTACGAATTTTATAGACCCATATTCCCTTAAATATTCATTAGTTGTAGCAATATGAACAACTATAAAGATTGAATTATGTGTGTGTGTGTGAGAGAGAGTAAAATTTGGCTAAGGATGTAAAGTAACTTTCTTTTTCTATAGACGTTCGGCCATTTTTTTAAGAGCTTAAAAAGTTGGCCATATTTTGCAATGTAAGGTTGTCACATGCACTTTTATGTAATTTTTCCTAAAATAAAAGGGGAAAAGGAAAGTGGTAACAATGTCTAGTACATTTCCCAAATGGGGGAAAAACCCAAGAACATTAGTAATATATAATAAGGGGGGAGGTACTAGCCGGATGCCTCATCACCATCAGGAGATGCGGGAGCTGGGTCCTCGGCCTCAACATCACTCAAGAAGGGGAACTCCTGCAAGTCCTCTGGCTCAAGTTGGTGAAGCTCCTGATCGGGGATAACACAAGTGAACATGACCTTTATGGTCTTCCACATTCTTGCAAGCATGCGGTCCTAGGAATGCCTCTTCCTCTTCTCCTCATTGATCTCCCTATGGAGTGCTGTATAGTCCTGGCCAGGGGGAGGTGGGGCTGTAGCTCTGGCAGGGGCAACCTCTATGAATCGTCTGACTATGGCCAGGTCCTCCTCTAGGCGGCTGCTAGTGATCGGAGGCTGGGACTAGGAAAGAGAGGCAGGATCATCATCATCATTATTTGTGACCTTGGTAGTCGGGCTTCTCCCTGCTTCGCTCACTTTCCTCTTTTTCTTTCCCTTGGGAGTGATCACCTTTACCCGGAGAGGGTTGAAGGGGGCATCCATCTCCACCTCCATGTCATATTATCCTCAGGCACATGAAAGCGCCTGCATAGCTCGGACACTAGACCAGGAAATAAGGAGGCCTTCTTGGGACCCTGGTAGAAGTCCTTCCACTCTAACATAATTTGTGCCCCCATATTCAGCTGTAAGCCCTATATAGCACAAGACACCACCAAGGCTCGAGGATATGTCACATTGGTATTATTCCCGACAAATGGATCCTCCGAGACACAAAGTTCATCCACCTTCTACCATCAACAGTAAAGTAAGTACTAGTAACTCCCTCAGTGCTGGTCCAGTAGACCTGGTCCTGAACCCCTCCTAAATTAGTGTATCTTACAGCCACCTCATATCCATCTCCCAGAGTTTGGTCTCATATGCAACATTCGAAATACGAGTCACTCCTAGCACCTCATTGACAGTCTGGCCATCCACGAGGACATCCACTCCTTAGATGCAAATAGTGCAATTGGGTTTATCCTAACATACGGTGGGGAGAATGGCATAGAACTCTCTAACCCAGCCTGAATGCCCAGAAAGAAGAGCCTCTTGGGCCCTAACCGAACTCCTAAAGCCTGTTATAAAATTCCCCAGCCTGTTCTGCCACACCTCTCATGTTAAAAGCCCTCTCGTAGCAAAGGCCAGTCCTCCGGTAGTCCCGAAACCTCTTTTGACTAGCATCATCAGGGAACTTTTTGTAAGGTGGGATGTGTTCTTGGTTGACATCCATGGAGTTGTTAAGTCTGCAAGTTTAACAAGGGGTGAGATTAGAACTCGCAAAGATGCGAGGAAATATCGTTTCGTAGAAAAATCAAATTTTTGGACCCTACCTAGGAGGCTACTGCTTGCGGCCTCCCATACTATAGCAGGCTGTCATCCGCTATGATGATAGTGCTATAGCGGGAATTTCTTCACTTTTGCGTAACTGCTGTAGCGATCTTGCTCCACTATAGCGTTCTTCATCATCCCAAATTTTCAATAGGTGCATCAATGGTTCCTCTTGACCTAAAAGTCTATTTTTAACATTCCAAGTTTTGATCAGTGTTTCCAAAGTACCCTACTACTATTTCATGCAAAAATTTGGGTATTATAACTCCTAAAAATCACCAAAATCATCATTTTTCAACAAGAACAACCCTTCACCTCCCCTACCACTTTGAAACCATTTTGGGCCAAAAACCCCGTAATCCGTATGCACAGAACGCTGTGGAAGCATTGTAAATATAAAAGAAGCATCCATGCTTTGGGAATCCGACAAAATCAAAACCAAAAATTTCAAATTTAAACCAACATAATATCTACTGTATCCACCATTTTTACCATAAAATTATCATTATTTATGCAATGAATTAAGAAAAGTAAGGGGGTACGATTATTACATTGATTTTTTGATGTTAGGAGCAAAATGATCGGGAGGAAAGTAGTGTTTTCGGGTGAAAATGGTTGAGAATGGGCATGAAACCTATTTCTCACCGCTTTTAAACTATTGCCAACTGCTATAGCAGTCACCCTATCGCTAAAGCGGTTATTCCCGCTATAGCAAGGTGACAGGTCACTTGGGGAGTGAAAAGGTTCTTTCCGTGTCGTTTGAAATTCTTTCGCTTTGGTATTCTTACGAGTCCCTAAATTTCTTGAGCATTTTGAGGAAGGGATTCTCTGGCTGAACGATACCAAATTAATTTTTGATTGGGTTGGGTACACCTATAAAAGGGGAAAATTTTGATATTTTGCGAAGGGGTATAATTACGCTGTCAAGGTGGGGCCATGGGATTACCAAACTAGGTTCTTCTTTACTCTCTACTTACAAGATCGTTCAGGGATGAACGATGGGTAAATTGGTATCTATTATAATGACCTGTTCAGTCATTTAAAAATCACATTGTTGCCGGTTGCTAGAACAATTGAAATACATTTTAAATTTAATTTGAGATGACACGACAAAAATTTTAGATTTAGAAATTGTCTGAGCTAACATTATCCGACTATAGTGGGAGCGCCACTGCTGTAGTGGCCGACAATCTGCTTTCGCGGACTGATAGAGGCAGTAGCTAAAAAACATAGATTTTATATTGGAATCCTTCTCTTCAGTTGTAAAAGATGAGGGTTGCTCCCAAAAACCTTCCTAGGCTGCTTCAGATCTTGGGAACAATGGAGAGGAAGAATTTCTGTGTGAATAGGGTAAAATCCATAGATTTCAGGCTGACTTTCCATCAAGATTTGCCTTCACAAAGCCAAAAGTTCGTGTTCAAAACTCTGCAGCAGATGCTTGGTGTCCAGGTAGGCTAGGGTTAACTGAGTAGTATACACCCTCTTGATTTCATAATATCTTGCAGAATAATGGGAGATTTCATGCCTAGGACTTTAATCACAGAGTCTTGAGGAATAAATTATGGGTTGTATGGTTGATTGAGATTGAGTTAATGTGTTATGGTTAATGTGACCTGGTCCTTGTGTTCCCTTTAATATTTGATTCTACATTCTAGGGAGACTAGATTTTTGAGTGGTTCCATTGTACCAGAATGTGGGTATGAATGGATTACTAGGTTGTAGCGAATTACTGAGAATGTTTTTAATTAAGGGAAATGGGATAAACTAGGGAGGTCCGGTGTAATTAATGCCGGGGATGAATTCCCTAATTATGTGTACTCTTCTAAAGAGGTTTAGGATTAGAAGCAAATGAGTGCATGTGGTTAGTTGAATAGTTTGAGGGTTGGTTTTCGGACAGGTCATTAAGGTTGGAATGATGAGCCAGGTCTATTGGGTAGATGATGGTTGATTGTTTTTCATTTACGATATGTGTGCATTGTTAACTATTTTTTTAGTATTGTCTGCACATTATGTGGTTTAGGGAACAAAATTATGAATGTTTACGATATCCGGTTGTCAATCATGTGAAATGAACTATGTTAATTACTTAGTGGTTTTACAAGGGTGGTTGTGTTCATTATTGTGGATTGATTGGTTGTCTGTGACATTTGGATGGCTCGGGTACCACGCCTGGTACAACTAACTAGTTGGCTCATGTACCACGTCTAGTATGGGATATCTATTGGTTGTCTCGGGTACCACGCCTGATACATATTCTAATATAGTTTGCTCGGGTACTATGCCTAATACAAGTTTGATTGTGCAATGTTTGATGGTTCTATGAGTGGCCTGAGTTTGTTGTGTTAAATGCAGGGTTGGTTCTTGTGTAGATCAAGATTCTATGTTAATATTGTAAATGATATCTTAGGGATCCTTGGGTAGTCTGGGCACTTACAACTTGTGACTTAGATATACTTGGTTTGTTTACTTGTGTAGGTTGGACATACTTCTAGTTGAAGAGCCATAGTTGTTGACTCAGACAAAGTGTTGGTAGTCTTGTTCTTGACTTTGGTTGTCAGATTAAAGACTGGAAGTCTGGTTATACTTAACGATTTGGATTGTATAATTCTATCAAAGAGGCTTAGGCATGTCGGTGGGGTGGTTGAGTCAGGGTGGTAAATCAAGGTGTTGTAGGTTATTTACCACTTGGCTAGTAGGTGTGGATAGTATATGTGATTGTTGAGACTGGAACCCGCAAGAGATATATAGTGGTCGATAAGTTGGGTAGGCTTGGGAAGTCTTGGTGTTATGAGTATAAATTGGTTACGATCAGGATAGAATGGTGGGAGGCCTCTAATTGGTGGAGTTGGCAGCGGAATGGGGTAGGAAGGCTTGGGAAAGAATGTATAGGTTCATAGATATTATACTGTGGTAGTAAAGGTTTTTGATAAAGGACTGGATTTGTAACTTCATATTGCATGCTTCTTTGAATTTTTACATGATATTATATGGTGGATTCGGGTTGAACAATGATGCCTATCAATACGTGTTGTTTGTACTGATACTACTCTTACTATACTTTTTTGGGGTATAGTCTGGTTGCAGGATCAGTTGTTGTTACTCAGGTGATGCGGATAGCAATCTCCAACAACTTTTACTCCTCGTTTCTATGATGGGAGTTGTGTCTGTTTTCGTACTTTGTATTTTTCCTTTGAAGCTCTTGTACCTGTTTAGGCTAGTTCTTAGGGAAAATTTTACCTAATTTTGTAAAAGTTTTCATTGTACTCAAAGTTTTTGTAATTGTTTTTAAATATTAAAGGCAATCTTTATGTTTCTTATTTATTTCCACATGCCCATTTTAAATGGGTGGTAAGGGTTCTCCTATCTAGGTGCTTAGACTAGGTGCCTGCACAGCTCGGTAGTTGGGTCATGACAACAAGTGACCCCAAGCAAACCCTTGATCTGGCATAAGCTAAGCATTCTGATTAATATCAATAACTAGGCGGAAGCTAAAGTGAATTTAAATTTGCAAGTTTAGAAATAATGACTCAAAATCTTTGAATAAATCTATATGAGTCTGAAATATAAAATGATTGAATAAGCTGAAATCTAACTCTATGTCTGAAAGCTTCTACTACTGATGTGTTGCTGGGATAATCCCCCAGCTAACTCCAAAATGCTGAAATTAAATGACTAAGAAAAAAGCAACATGAACTACATCCTCAAATGATGAGGACTCACCACTGGCTATCACTAGGGTGGCGCTGAGTCAAACTGATCACGAGACTGAATCTGAGAACTTGAACTTGAATCATGATAAGAAGCAATATATAGAGTATGCGTCAATACTTTGAATGTATAGAGCTTGCGGGATGTGCAAGTAACTGAACAGACTAAAATACTAACATGCTATTTAAAACTGTGAACTAAACTATAGTACATAGGCCCAAAATTTAAGCATGCATAAAAATCTTGAATGCAAGAATGATTTGAAAAAGAAACATAATGAAAAGCTATAAAAATTGATGTGAGCTAAACATGGAGTTCGTTATACACGCCCCATCAAGAGGACCCAATATACCTTGCCAGGGTATGAGGCATGACTGGCGTGATCACTAACTGAGGCCTAATGAGGGGCTAAATAATCCTAGAGGGACTGATGTACCAGGATTTGATGACACTTTTGACGCTTAAAATGAAGGATTTTTGGGAGTTCTTAAGTACATTTTGTTAGATTTAATGTCGTTTGTTACATGTAGAGGGAAAGGTATGAAATAGATGAAGATTATCAAAGTTATGCAGTTTTCAGGGTAAAACACAGGCCATCACAGGTGTCACACTCATGACGGCCCATGGGGCAGGTCGTCAGAATCCAACAGTAGAGAAGCCAAGGCTTTGAAGCCTGATGGGCTGCTACGACGCCCGTGGGACACATGATGGGATATTGCAGCACCCATCAAAATGATCCAGGGAAGCAAGCAAGAGTTAAGGAAGGGCGATAGGCACCCACGATGCCTGTGACTATCACGATGCCCTGTTGCTCTTGCCCGTGGAAACTAGGCAGGAGAGCTGGAGAGGAGCCAAGTACAAGCGATGAGATAGACGACGGGCGTCGCAGGCTCGACGTCCCATCACCTTAGCCCGTGATATCATGGTAGTGACATGCAATTGAAGACTTAAAGATGGCCGACAGGCACCCACGACGCCCATCGCACCCACGACGGCCCGTGAGGCAGCCCGTCGGCATTGTCGCGTCCAACTTCTCCTAGTTTTGTTAGAATTTGGTTTCCTTGTCTATAAATACTTCCCCTTAGGTTTTATTTAAGAGGTTATGCATTATTCTCGAACAGTTAGTCCTTTGTTATTTTGGTGTTGACATTAAACACAAGTTCTTGATTAATTGAAGTGTTATTGATACTTTCTTCAAGATTCTGGATTTCTTTGCTTTAACTTGTAAGTATCTACTGATGATTGCTAAAACAACCATTATTTGTGTATTTATGATCATGAGTAGCTAAATCCACAACTAGGGTTGTGGGAACCATGAAGGATTAACAAAGTAAGAAAAGTGCTTAGTAATTCTAGGGCAATATTTATGCATGTATTGTTCCTTCCTTCGTATTGATTGCTTTCTAGCGGTGTACAACATTAGGACTCGCCTTATCCTTACTTGCCAGACCAAAGAGGTAACGGATGGGAAAATAGTTGTTTAACAATAGAGATTTGAGGCTACCAACCCTCACTAATAGCTTGACCTTGTCCGGGAATAACTAATCTGGGACTAGGGTAAGGGTTAGAAAAGCACACACCCGCGACCGGACCAAAGCGTGTGGTGAAATTCATCTAGTTGCCGGAACAAGGAGTTAGATGAACCCAACTTACCTATTTTACATGCTAAGTATCAAACTAGTTTAATAAGTACAAAAGCCTTACTAAGTTATGATCTCATGGGGAACACTACCCTAGTCGCTTCTATTACTGATAACAACTGTTGAAATCGACTTCGGTTACTTGTTTGCATTCTAGTTACGACTACTACTTGTTACTATTAAACCCCTCCCCTTTTGAGGGAAATAAATGACTAAGATCCTGACTAAACATTAATCGATCATAGTCCTACCATATTCTCTGTGAGATCGACCCCAATCTTTGTTAGGTTCTATATTTGAACAGCGAACGCTTATGCTTCTAAAAGGAGGTGTAATTTGGGCGCTTCAAATTTTGGCGCCATTGTCGGGGAATACGGTTTAAGATTAAGAGAGATTGTGTTTATTTCACTTCTAGTCCTTATTTCCTAATTTTACTTTTTTTGTTGTTTTTGTTTTGTTCTCCAGGTTGCACACTTGTGTATGCCCAGTACAAAGAGTCAAGGCAGTCCCTTGATCCCATATGATCCTGAGCTCTCCCAAACATTAAGAAACATGGCCAAAGAGGGAGAACAGGAGACACTGGAACAAACCACAGATCGGTTGTTAGCTGAAGAGAAGCAATGTAAAAGGGATGGAGAAGATGCTCTTGCCGCTGAAGATGCTGCAATTTCAGTAGACCTCGCAGCTCGAAATACAACGGCTGAGCAAGAAAGGCAAGCACGACAAAATGCTGCTCGTTAAGCTGCACTAAATACTCAAGCAGAAGTAGACGAGGCAGCATACCAAAATTTGCATAGAGGATCAGTCGTTCCATGACAGAATTGGGTCGATAGACACAGCAGCGCAGGCAAGCCCCTCACTACTCTGATTATGATGAATATGATGAGGAGGAGGAACTGTGCATTACTGGGCCCATAGTGATGCCACCACTGATTGAGGGGGCGAAATTTAACATCACCAGTACCATGATCCAGTTGATGAACAATAAAGGACTATATGCTGGGAAACCTACAGAAGAGGCAAATCTTCATGTGCAAAATTTTACTCAGATTTGCAAGGCATATAGTATGCTAGGAGTGGAGCAAGATGCTATTTGACAGAGGCTTTTTCCATTCTCACTGACCGACGAGGCAACTGTACGGCTCTCAGAACTTCCTGATACTTCCATATACACATGACACGAATTAAAAACCCAGTTTTTAGAGTGATTCTTTCCTCCATCAAGGATGTTGCAATTGAGGCAGGAGATCTATAATTTCAAGAAGCTACCTGCAGAGGCATTATATGAAGCTTGGTTGAGGTTCAAGAAGAAGTTGAAGCAAGTTCCAAGACATGGAATCCCTTCAAGGCATCTGATGGAAATTTTCTACAAGGCACTGAACGGCAACACCAAAGCAGTAGTTGGCACTATAACTGATGGGGCATTCATGGACAACTCATATAATAAAGCTTCAGAGATGCTTGATCGAATTATGAAGCTCAATAGAGCATGGCATACTAGAGAGTCAGAGACCTCAGCAGGTACATATGATGTAGGCAGGGCATTGGATTTGAATGAATTACAAGACATTAAACAGGAAGTTGCTGAGCTCAACACGACAATTGGGTTGCCTGCAAAGAAATTCTTAGCTGAGGGAATAGAGAAAGTAAAATCCATTGGTTCACAAGGTAAAGCACCTCGTCCGGACGATTATTTATCTGAAGAGAAGGTTAGTTATCTGAATGATCAAGGGGCGGGTTTCCGGGCCTCTGGCCAAGGAAATCAAGGTCGAAAAAGAGATAAAGATGACTACTATAATTGGTCCAGTTATAGAGATAGGAGAAGAGGTAGAGACAGAGACAACAACTGGCAGAAAAAAGATGGGTACAAGAATGAGAGAAGTGGGCTTTATGTCCCTCCAGGAAATCGTGAAGATAAACCTGGACAACCCAGCATGAGGGAGCTGCTCAACAAAGTGTTTCAAAAGGTTGACTCTACGGATGCAAGCATGAAAGAGATTAAAGATAACATTTCAAATATCAGTCAGAGAGTGGATTCCCATGCTGTCTCCATTAAACAACTAGAGACGCAGATGCACCAAATGTCCACTAGCATGAATCAACGTCAAAAGGGTACTCTCCCAAGTGATACCATTCAGAATCCTAAGAATGACCGACAGGTTATAGCATTGACTACTCAAAGCAGAAAGCAAACCATTGACCCACCATGCCAATAGTTTTGGATGAGCTAGCTGAAGCTGAAAATGAGGATGTTGAGATTTTAGTTGGGTCTGAAGAAAAAGATAGTAGTAAAAGGCCAATTGAGAGTCAGTCTCCTGAGTTGAAAGAAAAGATCAAAGAGGTTGCACCGGTCCTAAAACCCATACCATTGCCTCCTCCACCTTATCCCCAGAGATTGAAGAAAAAGGTTGAGGACAACAAATATCACAAATTCATCTCCATGCCGAAGCAACTCTCAATAAATATTCCTTTGATTAAGGCATTGGAGCAGATACCTGGATATGCTAAATTTATGAAGGAACTGGTGACTAGGAAGAGAATGGTAAGTGTTGAGCCAACTAATAATTTGCACCACTGTAGTGCAATAGAATCCTGTTCTATGGTTCAGAAGGAGGAAGATCCTAGGGCCTTCACAATTCCTTGTACAATTAGAGCTTTGTACTTTGCCAAAGCGCTGTGTGATCTAGGTGCTAGTATAAATCTTATGCCGCTAGTAGTTTATAATCAGCTGGGCTTGGGAGACCCCACTTCTACTACAATGCGGCTTCTTATGGAAGATCGCACGGTGAAGAGGCCTATGGGAATTCTTTATGATGTATTTGTAAAGGTTGATACTTTTATCTTTTCTGCAGACTTTGGGATTCTAGATTATGAGGTTGACTTTGAGGTGCCCATTACCTTGGGGTGACCATTCCTGGCCACTGGATGCGCCTTCGTTAATTTGGAAACAGGGCAGATGAAATTCCACCTGAATGATGAGGAGGTGACGTTCAATGTCTGCAAATCTATGAAACATCTTGATGACATGCGAGTAGTTTCAGTCATTGATGTTGTTGATGAGGATCATTTTGGCATACCTATCAAGGAGAGACTTGGTGTCGAAGCCCTTGCTGTCGTGATTATGAACTTTAAAGGTGACGAAATTGAAGAGTATGATGATATGGTAGAAGCACTCACAGGGTTAGGATCCTACAGTTATGCACCAAAAAAGTTTGACCTGGACTTAAAGAATAGGCAGATGCCTCCTTCCCGGCCATCTATTGAGGAACCTCTAGTCTTGGAACTCAAAGCACTTCCAGCTCATCTTCAGTATGTATTCTTAGGAGATAATGAGACTTTTCCAGTGATCATTGCTACAGACTTAGGTGAAGGGAAAGTTGAAGCTCTGGTTTCGGTATTGAGGAAATTTAACAGGGCCATTGGCTGGACCATCGCAGACATCATTGGGATTCCACCTGGAATCTGTACTCATAAAATTCAGTTTCCACCAGATTGTATTCCAAGTATTGAGCACCAATGCAGGTTAAACCAGCCCATGCAAGAGGTTGTCAAGAAAGAGATAATTAAGTGGTTAGATGCAGGTGTGGTTTATCCTATTGCAGACAAAAAATGAGTGAGCCCTGTTCAGTGTGTGCCAAAAAAGGGTGGGATTACAGTAGTCCCAAATGCAAAGAACGAGTTGATTTCGATGAGGCCAGTCACAGGCTGGCACATATGTATGGATTATAGAAAGCTAAATGCGTGGACTGAGAAGGACCATTTTCCGATGCCTTTCATGTATCAGATGTTAGACCGTCTTGCTGGTAGAGGAAGGTATTATTTTCTTGATGGTTATTCGGAATACAATCAGATCTCGATTGCTCCTGAAGACCAAGAGAAAACCACTTTCACCTGTCCATATGGGATGCTTGCTTACAAAAGGATGCCGTTTGGTTTGTGCAATGCACCAACAATATTTTAGCATTGTATGATGTCCATTTTATCTGACATAGTGGAGGACACTATTGAGGTATTCATAGATGACTTTTCGATCGTAGGTGAGTCTTTTGAAGATTGTCTAGACCATCTTAGCTGTGTACTGAAATGATGTGAAGAGTGAAACCTAGTGCTTAATTGGGAAAAGTGTCACTTCATGGTGAAAAAGGGCATAATGCTTGGCCATGGGATCTCCAAGAAGGGTATTGAGGTCAACAAAGTAAAGATTGAGGTGATTGAAAAATTGCCTCCACCAATTTCTGTGAAGGGAATTCAGAGATTCTTGGGGAATGCTGGATTTTATATAGGAGGTTTATTAAGGACTTCTCCAAAATTGCTAATCCATTGTGCAAGCTTTTGGAGAAAGAGGTAAAGTTTGTGTTTGATGATGCATTTCTGAAGGCATTCAAATGCCTTAAAGAAAAGTTGGTTTCAGCTCTGATCATTATCTCACCTGATTGGTCCCAACCTTTTGAGGTTATATGTGATGCTAATGGAGTGGAGCTAGGAGGAGTCCTAGGTCAAAGGCGTGAAAAGATCCTCCATCCGATATACTATGCTAGAAAAGAACTTAACTCGGCTCAGAAGAATTGTACTGTAACTGAACAAGAGCTACTTGTTGTGGTCTTTGTGAACCCCTAACTCTCGCAACAGCTGTCCTACAATTTGGGTTAGCGGGAATAAGTGGCTACTAAGTTGCTTGAGCAGTCAAAACTTATGCTAATATCTTAATGGTATTCCTGAATTCAGCGTTCGTGACCTCGTGGACTGGAACTGGAGAATTAGCATTACGAGTGTTGACTCTACGAGGAGGCATGATTTGAAATTCATAATGAACCGATTAGAAAGGGATAATTGGAGCTAAAATTTATCGTACGATACTGAATCATGAAAGAAGTAAAGTTTACTAAAATGACTCATAGCCTCTCTCATAAGTGTGGCGCATTTCAAACCCATGAAAAAGACTCTACTTAAAATGACTTTCAAACACCCTAGGACTCTTGAACCTGATGCTCTGATACCAAGTTTGTCACACCTCGAGCCTATTCCCTAGACGTAACACGGTGGTTAGAGCCACAAGTGACCCCAAGTTAACCCTTGATCTGACATAATCTAAGCACTCTGATTAATATCAATAACTAGGTGGAAGCTAATCTGAATTTAAATTTGCAAGTTTAGAAATATTGACTAAAAATATCTGAATAAATGTATTTGAGTCTGAAATGTAAAATGACTGAATAAGCTAAAATCTAACTCTATGTTTGAAAGCCTATACTATTGATAAGTTGCTGGGACAAGCCCCCATCTAACCCCAAAATGCTGAAACTAAATGACTAAGGAAAAAGCAGCATAAAATACGTCCTCAAATAATGAGGACTCATCACTGGCTGTCACTGGGGTGGCCCTGAGTCGACTGATCATGATACTAAATCTGAGAACCTGAACCTGCATTATGATATGATGCAACATATAAAGTATGTGTTAGTACTTTGAATGTATAGAGCATGCAGGATGTGCAAGTAACCAAACAAACTAAAATACTAACATGCTATTTAAAACTGTGAACTAAAGTGTAGTACATAGGCCCAAAATATAAGTATGCATAAAAATCTTGAATGCAAAAATGATTTGAAAAAGAGACATAATGAAAAGATGTAAAAAACTGAACTGTAGGGCCTAGTACACACTACTGAATCTAATTCTATGGGAGAGACTGTTAATTGACATAAACCACATGAGCTAAACATGGAGTTCAATGTATACGTCCCATCGAGAGGATCCAATATACCTTACTAGGGTCTAAAGGCATGACTGGAGTGATCACTAACTGAGGCCCATTAAGGGGCTAAATAATCCTATGGGGCACGTAGTTCTAGGACTTGAAGGTATGCTGGACCCTAGTCTAACTCAGTTATAAGTACTACTCCCAAAAACAGATATGCTAGCTCATTTAAAACTGAGGTCCTGAATTACTATGTCAAAGCTAGACAACTCTTAAATCATATTTTTACTAAAAAGCTATAACTTAAAGCTAACTAAATTGTGTTTAAAACTAAATGCTGGTATTCTGAGTTAGATTTTGAGACAAACTAATTCATGAGAAAATACTACAAATTAGGGATAAGTTCTTGATTTCTCAAACCTTTGTAAAACCTCATGAAAATCATTAAAACTAAAGTATAGTTCATTAAAACAAGATTCTAAATCATAAAATAAGCATAATGACTAAATTCTATAAAATTCACATGATAGGGTAAGAACCCTAATTTCTAAAAACTATGAATTTAGTGGAAAGGTTTCAGATTTTGGGCATAAGGGTGAATAAAACCCTTACTGAATAGCCACATACCTTGTGGAAGAAGATTTTGGAAGAAAATTTAAAGTTTAAAGCTTGGAGGAGAAATCCCTAGGTATGAATGGAGAGAAGACCTACTCTTGTTCTTTCTTTCAGAGCTTGAGTGAGAGAATTAGAAAACCTAAGCTAAATTTGGTTAAAACTTTTTAAAATAAGCCTAAAATGGCCTATTGTTGGAGTTAAAAGTAAGGGAAAAGTTTAAAATACCCTTAAAAAATTTAAATAAAAACTGCTAAAAAATTTGCGTCTTGGTTCCACTGATGGGAACCACGAATCCTAGATGGTTTCATGAGCTGTGGAACCCTTTTGTGGTTCCTAGGCTCTTTTTACCAATTCTGGGTCTGATTTCCACGACCCCAATCCACGATCCATGAAACCTTCCATGGTCAATGGAGGCTGGTCGTAATTCTGGGGGAAAACATTAACCCTCAGGTCTGATTCCATGAGGGGTAACCACTACCCATGGTTGCATCCATGGTCTGTGGATCCCTCTCATGGATTAGGACCTGAGAGTATAACTTGCAAGACCTTTTTCATGGAGGCCATCCATGGCCCGTGGACTATTCCACGGTCCATGGATACCGTCCGTGGTTCTTGTTCTGACTTAGGCAGTTCACATTTTTAGATTTTTTGGGTTGGTTCTAGGCTTAGAATTTCCTGGGGTATTACAACTAGGGTGGATACCACTGTGGTACCTACTTCTCACACCATCCAGACTAGAAAATGGGTTATGTTTTCTGGTCAAAATGCCAACATTAAAACTCCACCTGCACTATCTGGGCAACAAAAGGGTTCTGGTACACCTGCTATTCATCTTACTCGCCCTGATGTTACTAATGCAAAGTTCAGAAATGTTATGAAAATGCTTACGCAGATTTTGACAACTCAGTCCTGTCATCAGGGGTAACCCCTACTAGTTTCGACACCCAAGGTTCCACAGATACCTCCAGGATCTGATAATTTCTTAGGATGAATCCACTTGAGTTTACATGATCCAAGATGGAGGAAGATCCTTAGAATTTTATGGATGAGATTGAGAAAATTCTTTGAGTGATGCACGTCAGTGATACAGAGGGGTTGAATTTGCCTCCTACCAGTTGAAAGATGTATCAAGTCTATGGTATGAGCAGTGGGAATATATTAGAGGTGAGGATGCTGCACCTGCAAAATGGAAAGATTTTATGAATGCCTTTCTGGATCACTTCTTTCCTCTTGATTTGAGGGAAGCTAAGGCTAATGAGTTTGTAAACCTCACTCAAGGCATTATGAGCGTGATAGAGTATATCCTTAAGTTCACTCAGTTATCTCTCTATGCTCCAGAGATGGTGTCTAATATAAGGGCTCGAACGAGGAGGAGTCTCTAAGTATGTTTAGAGGGAGTGTAGGGGAGCATTACTGAATAAAGACATGGATATCTCCAGATTGATGGTGCACACCCAATAAATTAAGGAAGAGAAGCTAAAGGATAGGGAAGAGAATATGAATAAGAGGGATAAGTTAGGGAATCATGAAACTAGTCATTAGAGTGTAACATCTCAAAATCTGAACCGACATTTTTATAGCACTTAACAAAAATTCAGAACATTTTCAGAATTTATGGTCGATTCAGCGGTCCATCATTTGGAAGCATGACTCGTGGAGTGACCTGTAGAAGGCTACCTATCATTCTTGTCCTCCTAGGTCTCTATGTGTGTATTGACTGTTTGTCATCTTAAAAGATAGTCCATCTTGCCAACTATAGAACCACCTTCAGTGGACCCTAAATTTCTTAGGTTTCAAAGATGACCGAACGGTCCGTAGACTAGGTTTATGGTCCTTCATTGTCAACCTTGTAATAAGTTCAGAATACCATCAAATTCTCAAGGTAGAACCACAGTCCAGTCCATGATTCATCATCCTGAAGGATAGACTATAGACCCGCCTGTGGAATTGAGAATCAAAAATCCCATAACAAGTTCCAAGTTTCCACGGTTCTGACTACAATCCATAGATCAAGTCTCCGGTCCATAAACCTATTCATAGAACCCTCGATTCTACACATTTTAAATTTATTTGTTGGGGTAATTTAGTCTTTCCCCCACCTTTATATCCTATACTATGTTATTTTAAGTCCTAAAAAGGGGGTTATATCAAATTAGTAGATCATTCCCTTCTCATTCTCACTATTAAACTTTAGAAAAAGCAGAAAGGTTCTCTCAAAGAAACAAAAACCTAGGTAAGGGTTTCCTTTTACCTTTATGCCTAAAACTTCAAAGTTTTTACTATGATTTCATGATATAAGATTTAGGTTTATACCCAATTGTTTTCAATTATAGATTTTTTAGTTCTAGCAAGTTATTATGATACTCTAGTCCTTGTTTTTAACAATTTCACATGGTCTTTGATAACGCTCAAACTACACCTCAATTTAAGAAGCGTAAGCGATCGTTGTCAAATATATAACCCAACAAGGTTGGGGTCGAATCCCACAGAGAATATGGTGATGATTAAGACTTTAGTGAAGTAGATGACTAGTCGTCACAAGTTTCCAGTAAATAGGGGGGTTTTGTAATCAACGTGAACAAAAGCAACAATTATGTAAGAGAAATAATCAGTAGGAGAGAATGAACTAGGGATGTGTTCACCATGGCGTTGTAACAATGTCGATTCTAGGCTTAACCGGGTTCTTTCTATATGCGTGTCACGATGTGATTGCGTCAATTGTATCGTCTAAACGTCTCTCGACCAAATAAACAAATTTCCTTTTATCTTATTTCGATCTCAAAAAGATGTGCTTTATTAGCTCTCAATCCTAACATCAAGTAGAGTAATCCAGTTACGGCATTAGTCTTTAAGACGAGAGTTGGTAGTCTCGAATCCTTGTTGTCAATCAAGTTTCCCGGTTTTAATCTCTTTCTCAAGCAAATTAAACCTAGGCATGTTCTAATGTTTGCAATCCACTAGAAAACGTGACATAATATATGATTAACAACGTGACAATACATAAATTGAACCCAACGCTACCCGGAATCTATATTGCTACGTTTGCCATGGCTCCCACAACCCTAGTTGCGGGAGTTTTAGTTAATCATGCTCGAAGAAGAAAAGAAGTAATTCATTATAAAGGAAAGAAGATTCTTACAATATGATGAAAATACTCTTCAATAATCCAAGAACAAGAACAACCAAGAACTCAAGAACACGAATTCAAGAATCCGAAAACGTGTTGTTGCTCTCAAAAAACGACTAATAACTATTCTAAAACTATTGGGTGAATTCTCATTACATAAACCTATCATAGGGTATTTATAGGAGTCAAAGAAACCAAATCCAAAACGGGCTAGGAATCCCCAAAAAGCGGGTCGCCGCCTCACGCCACTGCCTAAGCGTGACGGTCAGGCTTGACGGACCGTCAAGGCAGTGACGGACCGTCGCCTGGGCCGTCACTGCTAGGCAGTGATGCTGCCTTAAGTTGACGGTCCCAGTGACGGACCGTCAGCCTTGTGATGGGCCGTCACTCAGGCCGTCACTCTTAGGCAGAATGTGTTTTTTCGCGTATTTTCTTCCGTTTCCGTGTTTGTTTCCATTTCCTACAAATACAACATAAAAACATCAAAAACAACAATGGTTGCTTGAAAACGTACGATTGTTCTTAGTAAAAAGGAGTCGAAAGTGACGTAAATTAGCGTCACATCAACACCCTCAACTTAAAACGTTCGCTTGTCCTCAAGCAACATAAGATAAAACAATAATACGACTCAACTAAGAACACAAACTCATGTCTATAGCACTTCATGGTCATTCAAACTTATTCTATTAAATCAAGCTCCCTCATAGCACACGAATGTATGAAACAGTAACCTGAAAGGATCCAAACATGTCATTCCGATATGATAGAATATTATGCATACACATACGCAGCTATCCTAACAATCAATAGACAATATAGACATCTTGGTTCCCTCACCACAAAGAAATCCCACACACAAGATTTGGGACTAGGTAAGAGCTCACACTCACAAACGATTTCAAACAATGCACATGCGATACCATAGGCTTGCCCTTACTATTCTATTTTGGTTCTTCAGAAAGCTACTCGGGATCACTACAGGACTTGTTTAGGCTTGTAATGAGGCTTCGGGTGCAGGTATGATACATTTAGGGGTTAGTGACTAAGCCCTCCTTGGAATCAAAACACAACATACTACCACATAACTTCACTTTATCCATCCTTATTCACCTTTTTATTTCCTTGATTCTAGATACAGGTGCGGCCTCTTTATTGACAATTCTTTTTGTTTCTTTTTCGATCTTTTTCATCTTTCTTTATTTTTCTTTTCTTTTCTTAGGCGCACACCCGGATTTTCATTCTATTCAACAACAATCATCTCCATCCTCTTTTTCTTCTCCTTTACCACTGTAGTAGCCACCCTCAACTTAGGCTGATTGCCTACGTCAAGGTGCACAATGTCCATTGGTAGGGCCAGGGCCAAAACATGGTTTAACTCTATAGTAGCCACCCTCAACTTAGGTTGTTTTGCCTACGTTGAGGTGCACGATGTCCAAGGAAGGCCCAGGGCCAAGATAGGGATTCAAAGTTAAACAGGAATGGTGACAGGTTATTGAAATAATAAGGTCAATTACGGCTCAAACAGGGATCAAAAGGGATTATTTGTATTTGGACGGTCATATAGGATAAGTGGACTGCATCAAAAAGGGCCTGCGATCCTTTCCTAAGCAACCAACTTCAAACTTAACAAAATAGACCGGGCAAGTTCTAGATGCATGCACAGAGTAAGAATTTATAACAATTAATCTCACACGCTCTTGGCACCAAGAAACTATATCGCTACCAACTATCAAACAACCGCTCGGCTTAAGCATACTCATTCTACTCATAATCACATAATGACATACAAAGATCCAGACAGTCAATCGTTTCAACATAAGCTCAAAACCAGAAAATTTTTCCAAGGGGCCTCGTTTTTAGACAAGAACAACTCATGCTTGCTATAGACACTAAAAAAAATTAAAAATTTAAAACAACAACCTAAACATGCCGGTTCTACTAGATAGCACACCGGAGGGAAAAGAAATCAGCAACAAAAACCCTCGGTGGTGACTCACAGGTTTCCCAACACCCTCAACTTAGACTCATGCATTGTCCCCAATGCATATATATGCAAACTAAAAACTGTGAGAATAAAGGAATACCTGTGAAGTCGATATGACTCAGATTCTGGAACGATGTTGGAGACCGCCAGGGTCTCCAAAACAAGAGAACTCGATGGAGTACTTGTGTGCGCTGCTGATTCGATGTTGCTGTCCAACTTCTTCTTTTGTTGGCTCCGCAGCTAGTCGCGACAACTTCTTCGCTCTTTCTTTGCAGATTCTCTTGCGGTGTTTTCGTTTCTTTGATCTATTTTCACCGCCTTTCTCTGCCTGTCTCACCACACCATTCGATCCCAACTTCATAGCAGCTCGGGTCTCAACAACACCCTTTTGCTCAAGATGCACATCCGCAGGAGCTTCCTCAATAGCATTGATGACCGCGACCACCCTCATGTCACTTGGTCACTTCATTAGTTTGGTCACATCGAACTTGACGACTTCATTGTTTAGTCTGAAGGTCAGTTCATTCTTTTCCATATCAACCAACACTCTTGCGGTGGCTAGCAATGGTCGTCCCAAGATTATGGGGACTTCAAAATCTACTTCGCAATCCAAGATCACAAAGTCAGTTGGGAAGATAAGTTTACCAATCTTCACTAGCACATCAGACAATACTCCAACAGGTCATTTTATCGAACGGTCAGCCATCATCACTCTCATGGACGTTGGTTTAGGAGGTCCCAAACCCAATTTGTCATACACTGCTAGCGGCATCAAATTGATACTAGCCCCAAGATCACACATAGCTCTTCCGAAGTTGAGCTTCCCGATAGTACATGGAACAGTGAACGCACCTGGATCTCCTTTCTTTTCCACTAATGATCTAGAGGAAATAGCGCTGCAGTGATAGAGGTTGTCTTCCGGCTCAAAGCTTACCGTCCGTTTCTTTGTAATCAAGTCCTTCATGAACTTGGCATAACCGGGCATTTGTTCCAGCGCTTCCACCAATGGAATGTTTATTGAAATCTATTTCAACATGGTGATGAAGTTCAGGAACTTACCATCGTCAGCTTTCTTCTTCAAACGCTGTAGGAACGGAGGTGGTGGTCGGGGCATCATAGTTGGAAGCTTTTCAGCTTCCTTTCGTTTCTCCGCAGGCTTTGGAGTTTCCTCCTCTACCGTCTCTTCATCAACCGCACTATCACCTTGAGCATGAATTACCGGATGTGATTCCGGTAATACTTTTCCGCTTCTTGTGGTGATCGCCATACAGCTTGCATCATTCTTCGGATGAGTGGTGTCGCTCGGCAAAGTACCTTGTTTCCTTGGGTTTAGAGATGCCGAGATATGACCCACTTGCTGCTCTAGTTGCTTAATAGCGGTTGAGTGTGACTCTACTACCAGACTCAATGTTGATAACTCATTCCGCATTGCCTTCACCCCAGAGTCAGTCGATTCCACCTTAAGCAGCATCTTCGCCATCATGTTCTCAAGTTTGGACGTCTCAGCCTCGCTGCCAGTTTTGTCCCGATTGCCAAGTGGTACATACAACCCACCTCTATCGGTGTTGTTCCTCCAGCTTCCTTGGTCGCGATTTTTGTAGCCACCATTCTCATAGTGGTTTGGATAGTTCCGACCTTGGTTTCCTTGTCCATTGGCCTGGAAACCCCCCACGTAATTCGCGTCCTCACTCTCCATACCTTGGGAACCCACAACTTGTACCTTCTCTATATTTCCTGACGTCAAGTGCCTTGTCAGGAGATCCAACTGTGTTTTTAGGTGCGCCATGTCTTGTCGCGCTCCTTCTCTTTCCTACGCTGCTCAGCTGACATACCAACTGTATAGGTGCTAGCTGCAACCTCTGAATCTCGTGTATGCCAGGCCCTGTTAGTTTTGGTGAGCCTGTCCAAAGTAGCTGTAGCCTCAACAAACGATAGACCCATGAATGCACCACCTGCTACGTTGTCTAACGTTGGCTTCGTAGCCGAATTTAGTGCCCTATAGAATGTCTGCATCAAGACGTTGTCAGCCAATTGATGGTTCGGGCACTGTGCCAGCTTCTTCTTAAATCGCAACCAAGTCTCGTGCAGTGCTTCATGTGGTTGCTGCCTGAAGTTACTAATCTCATCCCTCAACTGTATCATCCGAGAGGGAGGAAAGAACCTTTCTAGGAAAGCTTCTCTCAACTCTCCCCACGTTGCGATAGAGTCGGGGGCCAATTCTGTCAACCACAATGATGCCTCCTCAGACAGAGACAACGGAAACAACCTGAGCCTGATCGCTGTCTGACTCACGCCTGGCAGCTCAAACGATTTGCAGATCCCGACGAAATTCGTCAAGTGCTGGTTTGGATCATCACTAGCAGCACCTCGGAACACTCCTCTCAAGTTCAACAGCTGGATCATTGTGCTAGTGATGTAGAACTTTGCTCCGGGAGCTAGCGGTGGAAGAATAATGGCACTCGTAGCGCCAGCTCCATCTAAGTCGCGATCCTCATCGTTCAACATAACATCGTCCTGCCGACCATCAGCATTTAAATTTTGTTGGGCCAGCAGTTCTGCAGCGATCCTCGCTACCTCTAGTTGTGCGGCCATATTCCGCCTCAATGTTCTAGCAAGTTCGGGGTCGTAAGGTAAAATTTGTTCCCCCGAACTTCGGGTACTTGGCATGCACAACTGTGTACCCTGTCGAAGATAAAAACAACAAATAAACGTAAAACAGGAAATTATGACTAAGAGTCAAATAAACACACCAGACTTAATTAACAACCGTATTCCCTGGAAACGGCGCCATTTTTGATAACGCTCAAACTACACCTCAAATTAATGAAGCGTAAGCGATCGTTGTCAAATATATAACCCAACAAGGTTGGGGTCGAATCCCACAGAGAATATGGTGATGATTAAGACTTTAGTGAATTAAGTAACTAGTAGTCAATTGTTTCCGGTAAATAAAAGGGGGTTTTGTAATCAACGTGAACAAAAGCAACAATTATGTAAGAGAAATAATCAGTAGGAGAGAATGAACTAGGGATGTGTTCACCATGGCGTTGTAACAATGTCGATTCTAGGCTTAACCGGGTTCTTTCTATATGCGTGTCACGATGTGATTGCGTCAATTGTATCGTCTAAACGTCTCTCGACCAAATAAACAAATTTCCTTTTATCTTCTTTCGATCTCAAAAAGATGTGCTTTATTAGCTCTCAATCCTAACATCAAGTAGAGTAATCCAGTTACGGCATTACTCTTTAAGACGAGAGTTGGTAGTCTCAAATCCTTGTTGTTAATCAAGTTTCCCGGTTTTAATCTCTTTCTCAAGCAAATTAAACCTAGGCATGTTCTAATGTTTGCAATCCACTAGAAAACGTGACATAATGTATGATTAACAACGTGACAATACATAAATCGAACCCAACGCTACCCGGAATCTATATTGCTACGTTTGCCATGGCTCCCACAACCCTAGTTGCGGGAGTTTTAGTTACTCATGCTCGAAGAAGGAAAGAAGTAATTCATTATAAAGGAAAGAAGATTCTTACAATATGATGAAAATACTCTTCAATAATCCAAGAACAAGAACAACCAAGAACTCAAGAACACGAATTCAAGAATCCGAAAACGTGTTGTTGCTCTCAAAAAATGACTAATAACTATTCTAAAACTATTGGGTGAATTCTCATTACATAAACCTATCATAGGGTATTTATAGGAGTCAAAGAAACCAAATCCAAAACGGGCTAGGAATCCCCAAAACGCGGGTCGCCGCCTCACGCCACTGCCTAAGCGTGACGGTTAGGCTTGACGGACCGTCAAGGCAGTGACGGACCGTCGCCTGGGCCATCACTGCTAGGCAGTGATGCTGCCTTAAGTTGACGGTCCCAGTGACGGACCGTCAGCCTTGTGACGGGCCGTCACTCAGGCCGTCACTCTTAGGCAGAATGTGTTTTTTCGCATATTTTCTTCCGTTTCCGTATTTGTTTCCATTTCCTACAAATACAACATAAAAACATCAAAAACAACAATGGTTGCTTGAAAACGTACGATTGTTCTTAGTAAAAAGGAGTCGAAAGTGACGTAAATTAGCGTCACATCAGTCTTTATAATCCCATTTCAGTCCATATGCATGAATAATGATTTTTACATGAATATTTATGGTTCAGCTTCACAGACTCAAACTTTAGCATGACTAGTTCCCACAGTCTAAGAATTTAGTAAAAATAGTTATTTGAACTAAGTGTCATACTTTATTTTAGACAAAGAGTTTTATCTAGCAATAAGAAAATACAGTACAGTTTTAGGAGTAGTATTTAACACTGAGAGGACAAGAGTTCCAGATAACCCAAGTTCTAGAACTATGTTACCACCATAGAATAAGGGCCTTTTTCCAATTGAGATTGACACCTTTAGCCCAATGGGCTCAATTAGTGAATTCAGTCCAAACATGCTTTATACCTTTGGCCGGAGGGTACCTCCCAACAAGGGTTGTACATTAGACTCCATGTTTCTTACACGATTTATGTCGGTTGTAAGAAACTCCCCAAATAGCAGTTTTACTTATGTTAAACATCATGATCTCACAATTTTACAGTTCAACCATGTTTTATACTCATTACAAAAAAAGGCTTATGTTTTATCGATTTGACTTATGCATTCCCAAATGCTTACATGTCTTTCAGTTTTCAGTTATGTTTTAATGACGCATGCTTACCTTATGATTTTAAAGTTATTAGCATAATCTCACATGCTCAGTTCATTCAGTAGTACTGATTGTATACCTTTTTTGTGTTGCATCCTTTCAACATGTAGATTCAAGTACCCATTCTTAGACTCTTAGCTTGTAGCTTAGCGGGATTCCAGTCAGCTTGGTGAGTCCTCCTCATCCGGGGATTTGGAGTTTTGATTCGTTTAGCATTTGGGACTCTTATTTCAGATGTTTACAGTTAATTGAGGTCTTGTCCCATCAACTCATCTTTATTTGTAGTAGAGGCTTTCAAACATAGTCAGATAGTTTAGTTTCCATAGAAATTTTTAGATACTTATTTCAGTACTTTATTTTATAAATATCAGTTTATCCCATTATCTATGTTAAGCTTCTACTCAGTTAGTATGTTTGAATAATTAGTAGTAATATGCCAGTGCCAAGGGATTGCTTGGGATCACTTCTGGTCTCAAGTATCATATCTCGCATAGGGAGAGGCTATAAGATGTTTTAGGAAAACTTCCCTTCTTTCATGTTCTTTATTGTGTGATAAAGTTTAACTCTATTTATCCTTATAATTCGTGCTTTACACATTTTAGATTATGCCTCCACGAAGAAATAATGGACAGAGAAATGGTAATCCCCTGGCTCTAAACCATGAGGTTACTAATGCTGAGTTTTGCAATGCCATCCAGATGTTGGCTCGGGCTATGACCACCCAAGTGAATCAGCAGGAACCAGTCCCTTCTAACCCAAATAGTGGGTCAGGTGCTTCTCGAGTTAGATACTTTATTCGTATGAATCCGTTAGAGTTTCTCAGGCTAAAAGTTGAGGACCCATAAAACTTCATTGATGAGGTGAAAAAGATTCTCCAGGTGATGCATGTGAATGGATTTGAGAGTGTTGGGATGTCTTCCTATTAGCTTAAGGATGTGGCTCACATATGGTTTACATAGTGGAAAGACAACCGAGGCAGGAATGCAGCTTTGACAACTTGGAATGATTTTGTTGATGCTTTCCTTGATTGGTTCTTCTCGAGAGAGTTGAGAAAGGCAAAGATTGAGGAGTTTATATACTTGAAGCAGGGGTCTATGTCAGGGCAGGAATATTGGTTGAAGTTTACCCAACTATCCAAGTATGCTGTAGAGATGGTAGCTGAGCCGAGGGCTAGGATGAGCAAGTTTATTTCTGGAGTTTCAGATTTGGTGAAGAAGGTGTGTAGGACTACGATATTGATTGGGGATATGGATATGTACAGATTGATAACTCATGCTCAACAAATAGAGGAGGATGAACTAAAGGAGAGGGAAAGAGAAAATTAAAGGGAGAATAAGTAACTTTGAGTATAGTCAGCAGAAAACCAATAGTGAGAGCCAATCTTCTTTCCAGCAGAGGTCATCAGGACCATCGCCATCATTAGATAGTGCTCTAACCCCAACACCCAAAGCTAGAAAGGATAAAAAAGGTAGATAGACAGGCTCTTGTTCTTAAAGAAGTGTAGCAAAGGGGCCTTCCAACCCCGCTTGCAATAAGTGTGGTAAGAATCACCCAAGGGAGTGTATTTACAACAAAGAGGGGTGTTTTGGATATGTATTGGCCACCAGTTGAGAGATTTCCCCTCTTCCAAGTAGGTCCATGGAGATGGTCAAGATCAGTCTACTTCTTTAGCATCTCCAGAAGGTCGCACAGTTCAGTAAGGTACCACTTCTGGTACAGGCAGTGGTCAACGCCAGAACCGACTCTATGCAATGTCCTCTTGCCAGGACTAAGAGAGCTCGCTTGATGTTTTAGTCACTGGTATATTACTAGTCTTTTCTCATGATGTGTATGCTTTGTTAGACCCTGAGGCTGCATTGTATTTTGTGACCCCTTATGTAGCTTTTAAGTTTGGCGTCAGTCCTGAACAACTCCTAACCCTTTTCTATTACTATTCCAGTTGGTGAGCCAGTCTTAGCAAAAAGAGTGTTCAAAAATAGCCCAGTGTCAGTCCTCCATAGGTCACCGCAGATGATCTAGTCAAGTTTGACATGACTGACTTTAACATTGTTCTTAGCATGGATTGGCTACATGGTTGTTATGCCTCAGTCGATTTCAGAACTAGAGTCATAAAATTTTAGTTTCCAAATAAGCCTATCTTAGAGTGGAAGGGTAGTCCTTCAATGCCTATTGGTCATTTCATCTCTTACCTTAAGGCTAGGAAAATGATTTCTTGAGAGGACATTTATCATATAGTTTGGGTTAAGGACACCAAGTCCAAGACCTCATCTATTTAGTCAGTTCCAGTAGTCAGTGAGTTTCCTAAAATGTTTCCTAAGGATCTGCCAGAGCCTCTCCTAATCAGGAGATTGATTTTGGGATAAACCTTCTTCTAGATACGCAACTCATATCTATCCCCCCTTATAGAATGGCTCCATTTGAGCTTAAGGAATTGAAAGAATAGTTAAAAAACCTCTTAGATAAAGTCTTCATCAGACCTAGTATTTCACTGTGGGGTGCTCCTGTCCTCTTTGTGCAAAAGAAAGATAGTTCTCTCAAAATGTGTATCGACTACCATCAGTTGAACAAGGTCACAATCAAGAATAAGTATCCCATCCCCAGGATTGAATACATGTTTTACTAGCTTAGGGCACCAATTATTTCTCCAAGATTGATCTTAGGTCTAGTTACCATCAACTCAAAGTTAGGGAGTGTGACATTCCAAAGACAATCTTTAGAACTTGGTATGGTCACTATGAATTTGTGGTTATGTTTTTGGACTAACAAATTCTCCTAAAGATTTTATGGACTTGATGAATAGGGTATTCAAGTGGTACTTGGATATGTTTATCATTGTATTCATAGATTACATTCTTGTCTACTCTCATAGCAAGGAGGAGCATGCATACCACTTGAGGGTTGTGCTGCATACTCTCAAGGACCGCCAGTTATTATTTAAGTTCATCAAGTATGAGTTTTGGTTGAAGTCAATTGCATTTCTTGGTTATGTTGTGTCCGGTGATGGCATTTAAGTAGATTCGTAGAAGATAGAGATAGTAAACTGGACTAGACCCATATCTCCGTTTAACATTAGGAGTGTTTTGGGCATTGCTGGGTATTACAGGAGGTTTGTTGAGGGTTTCTCATCTATTGTTGTCCGGCTGACCATATTGACTCACAAAAAGGTTAAGTTCCAGTGGTTTGATGATTGTGAAAGTAATTATCAAGAATTAAAGACCCGATTGATTATGACTCCAATTTGGACTTTGCCAGAGGGTTCAAATGGTTTTGTAGTCTATTATAATGCATCAAAGGTTGGCCTTAGTTGTGTATTGATGCAGCATGGTAAGGTCATTGCTCATGCTTCTAGACAACTTAAGGTTCATGAGAAGAACTATCCACTCATGATCTTGAGCTAGCAGCTGTAATTTTTTCCTTGAAGATTTAGAGTCACTACTTGTATGGTGTTCATGTAGATGTGTTCACGGATCATAAGATCCTACAGTATGTGTTCACACAAAAGGAGTTGAATCTTCGATAGAGGATATGGCTTGAGATTCTTAGGGATTATAACATGAGTGTGCTTTACCCTTTGGGTAAGGCCAATATAGTGGGTGATGCTCTTAGCAGGTTTTCCATGGGTAGTGTGGCCTATGTTGAAGAGAAAACGAAGAAAGGAGCTAAGGATGTCCATAGGTTTGCTTGTCTAAAGGTTTGCCTTAAAGATTCAGATGATGGGGGTATCATAGTTCAGAATGGGTCAGAATCATCATTGGTGGTTGAGGTAAAGGAGAAGCAAGACAGTGAATATATCTTACATCAGTTGAAAGATGTTGTCCACTAGCAGAGAGTAGAGTTTTTCTCCCCAAGAGGATATGGTGTGCTTTGTTACCAGGATCGACTATGTGTTCTAGGTATAGATGGTTTGATGTAGTGGATTTTGATAGAGGCTCACAACTCTTGGTATTCTATCCATCCAGGTGCCACCAAGATGTATCGTGACCTATGGGAAGTCTACTGGTTGAATGGAATGAAGAGGAACATTGCAGATTGTGTGACTAAGTGTCCAAATTAACAACAAGTAAAGGTAGAATATCAGAGATTAGGAGGTATGATGCAAGATATCAACATTCCTTCTTGGAAGTGGGAGGTGATTAACATGAACTTCATCACAGGTTTACTTCACACGCGATGACAACATGATTTTATTTGGGTGATAGTAGACAGGATGACTAAATGAGCCCACGTTTTCCCTATCAAGACTACAAATTCAGCCGAGGACTATGTTAGACTTTACATCTGTGAGTTAGTTAGATTATATTGAGTTCCTTTGTTTATCATTTCATATAGGGGTACTCAATTTACATCTTATTTCAAGATGTCTTTCTAGAAAAGTGATAACACTCAAATTATGCTCCCCAAGTTGGTGGTCACGGTGATCGTCAGAGCAAAACACATTTATATTCCCAATGGATATCAGGGTCATACCTACAGAGAACAATGTAGTCACGATCGAGCTAATAAAGAATCCAAGCAACTTATTGAAGTTCAATTAGCAAAAACGGGAAAAGATATCTAAAGGGGGGGGTGGGGTTTAGACTAAAACTAAAGATAAAAGAAAATCAAATAAAAGATAGATTGATCAATGGATATCACATTGCTTTCTCCAAGCAAGGACAACAAGGGAGACTTGAGAATGGGAATTCAAATCACAAGACTTGCACTCGATTAACACGTGGGTAGTCTTGGCTGAGGGTATGCCTAACCGTCTTTCGACCAATCTATATCTCGTGTATTTTCTCGAACCACCACGAGTAAGCAATAACCAACCAATTTAAATTGGGTGAGTTGGGTTATGTCTAACCCCAACTCTTATATGGGAGTTTCTGGCAACCAAACTATCTTTAGCCTTGGTCTAGAGTGGAAACCCCAAATCCCCACTATTGATTCTTCCCGAATTTAGTGAAATTCTCTCTCAAGCAAAAACCCAAATTAGTATGCTAAGTCAATGTTTGCAACCATTGAGTATAATTTCAAGCATGGAGGATTCAATAGACCCAAATAATCAAATAAGAGCAAAATCTATATATGAATTCAATTACCCAATAAGTATTATCTCTAATACAAAACCCAAATCTCAAGTCAACAATACACCAATAAAATAGCAATTAAGAACAAGTGTTTGAAGAATGGAAACTAAAGATTTTACAATAAAGAGCATTCAAATCATCACTCCTATGGTGTTGGTTGATGAACTTGCTCTCCAAGCTTGCCAAACATTGTGAGAATATCCCAAGATGTGTTTCAAGAGAGCTTGGAGGTGTTTTATGTGAATTGGGGTTTCTGAAAAGGGAAATTTCTATTTCTGCCCCGCAGCTGTTTTTTCCTCTTTGCCTATGCGTAGTGTCCACCGTGTTTGTGAAGGGTCTCTATATAGTTGGTCTTCGCGTATGCGAGTGGTTCGATACGTTCGCGTACCTTTATCTTAGGTGGCCTTCGCGTATGTAGTAGTGTGCCGCATTCACACATGCCATTTAGCTGCCAGTTCCATATTTCTTCGAATAGCTCTCTTTTGACTTGTTTTCATCTGGATTCTTCTCGAACACTTCCAAAATATAGAGACCTGCAAATTAAAAGTAATTCGTGTCAATTGCACTATATTTCCACTTTTAACTAACAAAAGCATAAATTTAAAGGCTAAATAAGTAGGTAGAATACCAACTTATCAAAAGGCCTTGGTACCTGAGTGGATTTCTGCACAATATTCCATCTGCAGATAGATGGTCAAGCAAAGCATACTATCCATACCTTAGAGGACATGCTGAGGGCTTGTGTGATTGATTTCAAAGGTAATTGGGATGATCATTTACCTCTTATAGAATTTGCTTATAATAACAATTTCTATTCTAGCATCCAGATGGATTCTTATGAGGCACTTTGTGAGTGGAGGTGTAGATCTCCTATTGGCTAGTTTGAGATAGGTCAAGATACATCAATAGGGTCAGATTTAGTTCATGAAACTATGGAAAAGGTTCAGCTGATTAGGGAAAGGTTGAACACTGCTTAGAGTCGTCAGAAGTCTTATACAGATGTGAGGAAAAAAGATCTTGAGTTTGCTATCGATGATTGGATATTTTTGAAAGTCTCGCCCATGAAAGGGGTGATGATATTTGGTAAAAAGGGAAGTTTAGTTCCTAGTATATTGGTCCCTACAGGATTGCAAGACAGATTGGTAATTTGGCTTATGAGTTGTAGCTGCCCGTAAAGTTGGTAGCAGTGCATTCGGTATTCCATGTATCATTGTTAAAGAAATGCATTGGTGCCTAGCACGTGTTGTTCCTTTTGAGAGTGATGGTGTGATAGATAGTCTTTCTTATGAGGAGGTTCTAGTTGAGATACTTGATAGGCAGGTTAACAAGTTGAAGATAAGGAGGTAGCATCAGTGAAGGTTTTATGGAGAAATCAATTAGTCAAGGGAGCTACTTAGGAAGAAGAAACAAATATGATAGCCAAATACCCTCATTTATTCCCTCCTTGCACCGAGGTAGTTTAAGGTAATAGTTCTCCTCATATAGTTACTCTTCTCAATTTCTTGCCCTTTTCAGTTACTTGCAATTCTTATGTATGCATTCATACTCTATAAACTTCAGCCAAGTCCTTACTCGTAGTTCGAACCAGTTATCATGTTGGTTTTTCAATTTCAGTAATCAGTTATGCGGTGCTAGTATTCCCTTCCTTTTAATCTATCCTTAGTCTTTATTCAAGGATGATTGATCCCAAGGGGGAGATATTGTAACATCTCAGAATCTAAACCAACATTTTTATAACACTTAGCAGAAAATTTAGAACTTTTTTACAATCTATGGTCAATTCCATGGTTCGTCGTTCAGAAGCATGACCTGTGGAGTGACCCGTAGAAGGATACATATCATTATTGTCCTCCTAGGTCTTTGTGGGTGACTTGACAGTTTGTCATCTTGAAAGAAGGTCCATCTTGTCAACCATAGAACCACCTTCAGAGGACCCTCAATTTCTTAGGTTCAAAGCACAGATGACAGGACGGTACGTAGACTAGGTTTATGATCTATCATTATCAACTGTGGAACAAGTTCAGAATACCATCAGATTCTCAAGGTAGAACCACTATTCATTCCATGATCCATTGTCCTAAAGGATGGACCGTAGATCCACCCATGCAATTGAGAACCAGAAATCCCACAAGTTCTAGGTTTCCATGGTTTGGACTACGGTCCATAGACCTGTTCATAGAATCCTCGATTTTGTACATTTTAAATTCATTTGTAGAGGGTAATTTAGTCTTTCCCCTAGTTTTATGTCCTATACTATGTTGTTTGAAGTCCCAAAAAGGGGGTTATATCAGATTAGTCGATAATTCCCCTCTCATTTTTATGATTAAACTTTAGAAAAAGTAGAAAGGTTCTCTTGAAGAAACAAAAGCTTAGGGTTTATCTTCAGGTCTCAATCTCCAATTCTAGTCCAGAATTTTTCAATAATCAGGTATGTGGGTATTTAGTAAGGGTTTTGTTTCACCCTTTTATCCAAAACTTTAAAGTTTTTACTACGATTTCATGAATCTAAGATTAGGGTTTATATCCAATTGTTTTCAATTAGGGATTTTTCAAATCTATCAAGTTATTATGATTCTCTAGTCCTTGTTTTTAACAATTTCACATGGTCTTTATAATCCCATTTCAGTCTATATGCATGAATAATGATTTTCACATGAATATTTATAGTCCAGCTTCACAGACTCAAAATTTAGCATGACTAGTGATAACGCTCAAAGTACCACTCCAATTGCGAAGCGTAAGCGATCATTGTCAAATATAGAACCCAACAAAGGTTGGGGTCGATCCTACAGAGAATATGGTGAAAGTTAAGTCTTTAGTGAATTAGTTGACTAATGGTCAATAGTTTCCGGTAAATAAAGGGGGGGGGTTTGTGTGATCAACTTGTGAACCAAAAACAAACAATAATGTATGAGAAATAATCAGTAGGAGAATGAACTAGGGAAGTGTTTACCATGGCGTTGGTAACAATGTCGATTCTAAGCTTAACCGGGTTCTTTCTATATGTGTGTCACGATGTGATTGAATTAATGGTATCATCTAAACGTTTCTCACCCAAATAGACGAATTTACTTTTCAATTCTCTCGAACTTGAAAAGGTGTGCTTTTAGATTTCAATCCTAAACATCAAGTAGATTAATCTAGTTACAGCATTAATCATAAGACGAGAGTTGGTAGTCTCGAATCCTCATCGTTAATCAAGTTTCCCGGTTTTAATCTCTTTACTCAAGCAAATTTAAACCTAGGCATGTTCTAATGTTTGCAACCACTAGAAAACATTAAATAATGAATGATTAACAACGTGACAACGTATATATTGAACCCGTCGCTACCCGGAATCTATATCGCTACTTTATCCATGGCTCCCACAACCCTAATTGTGGGAGTTTAGTTAATCATGCTAGAAGAAGAAGAGAAGAAAGTCATATTCATAATAAGGAGAAGAGATTCTTACAATATAATGAAAACAATCTTCAAATATCCAAGAACAAGAAAAACCAAGATCCCAAGAACAAATGAAGAACACAAATTCAAGAACAAGATAACGTGTTGTTGCTCTCAAAACCGACTAAAAAACTCTTCTAAAACTATTGGGTAATGAATATGTAAAATAAACCTAACATAGGGTATTTATAGGAGTCCACGAATTAAACCCAAAAACGTTCGGATTCCGCGTCGCGCTTCTGCCTTAACTTGACAGCCAGGCTGACGGACCATCACAAGCTTGACGGACCATCGCCTTGGCCGTCACCACTAGACAGTGGTACTGCTCAACTTGACAGTCACTGTGACGGACCGTCACTCAGGCCGTCACTCTTATCCAGAATGTCTTTTTGCTCGTATTTCCTTCTGTTTCCGTGTTTGTCTCCATTTCCTACAAATATAACACAAAACCATCAAAAATGACGACGGTTGCTTGAAAACGTACGATTGTTCTTAGTTTAGAGACGTCGAAAGTGCCGTAAAATGGCGTCACTTCAACACCCTCAACTTAAAACGTTCGCTTGTCCTCAAGCAACATGACACAAAAACAATATAACGACTCAACTAAGAAAACAAACTTGTGTCTTTAGCAACTCATGGTCATTCAACATCTTATTTTATTTTAAATCAAGCTCCCTCGTAGTACACAAATGTATGAAACACTAACTTACAAGGATCCAAACATGTCATTCTGATATGATAGAACACCTTACGTATACACGCGCAGCTATCCTAACAGTCAATAGATAATACAGAAATCTTGGTGCCCTCACCACAAAGAAATCCCACACACAAGATTTGGGACTAGGTAAGTGCTCACACTCACAAACGATTTCAAACAATGCACATGCGATACCATAGGCTTGCCCTTACTATTCTATTTCAGTTCTTCAGAAAGCCGCTCAGGATCACTACAGGACTTGTTTTGGCTTGTAATGAGGCTTCAGGTGCAGGTAGGATACATTTAGGGGTTAGTGACTAAGCCCTCCTTGGAACCACCGACGTTTTATTACCACATACTTTACTTTGTCCAACCTTATTCACCTTTTTATTTCCTTCTCTCTAGCTACAGGTGCGGCCTCTTTATTTTGACAATTCTTTTTATTACTTTTTCGATCTTTTTCATCTCTTTTTTTTTCTTTTCTTAGGCACACACCCGAATTTTCATTCTATTCACAACCAATCTTCTCCATCCTTTTTTTCTTATCATTCACCTCTATAGTAGCCACCCTCAACTTAGGCTGATTGCCTGAGTTGAGGTGCACAATGTCCACGGAAGGACCACGGCCAAAACAGGGTTTACCTCTATAGTAGCCACCCTCAACTTAGGCTGATTGCCTGAGTTGAGGTGCACGATGTCCAAGGAAGGACCAGGGCCAAAATAGGGATTCAAAGTTAAATAGGAACGGCGACAGGTTATTGAACGAACAGGGTCAATTATGGATCAAACGGGGATCAAAGGGATTATTTACATTTGGACGATCTTATAGGTTAAATGGAATGCACACAAAAAGGGCCTAAGATCCTTTCCTAAGCAACCAACTTCGAACTTTAACCAAATAGACCGGGCAAGTTCTAGATGTATGCACAGAGTAAGAATTTATGACAATAATCTCACACACACTTGGCACCACGAAACCATACCACTACCAACTATCAAGACAACAACTCAGCTTAACATACTTATTCCAATCATAATCACACAATGACATTCAAGGATCCAGACAGTCAATCATTTCAACATAAATACAAAACCAGAAAATTTTCAGAGGGGGCTCCTTTAAATCAAGAAAAATGCCATGCTCATCACTATAGACTCTAAAAAAAACAAAAAATTAAATTAACAACCTAAACATGCCGGTTCTACTAGATAGCACACCGGAGGAAA
Source organism: Jaltomata sinuosa (assembly GCA_003996215.1). Lineage (NCBI taxonomy): Eukaryota > Viridiplantae > Streptophyta > Magnoliopsida > Solanales > Solanaceae > Jaltomata > Jaltomata sinuosa. The sequence goes on along the minus strand of QJPP01000349.1, from coordinate 293,652 downwards.
AAGAAACACGGCAACAAAAACCCTCAGTGGTGTATGACTCACAGGTATCCCAACACCCTCAACCTAGACTCATGCATTGTCCCCAATGCATACATATGAAAACTAAAAACTGTGAGAATAAGGAATACCTGTGAAGTCCATCGGACTCAGATTCTGACATGATGTTGGAGACCACCAGGGTCTCCAAAGAAGGAGAACTCGATAGAGTGTGTGCACGCAACACCCTCATGTTGCATTCCAGCTTCTTCTTTCATTGGCTCCACAGCTAGTCGTGACAACTTCTTCACTCTTTCTTTGCAGATTCTCTTGCGGTGTTTTCGTTTCCTTGATCTATTTTCACCGCCTTTCTCTACCTGTTTCTCTTCTCGCAGCATCCTTCTCACAACAGCTAGAGTCTCGACCAAACCCTTCTCCTCAAGATGCACATCCGCAGGAGCTTCCTCAATAACATTGACGACCGCGACCACCCTCATGTCACTTGGTTGTTTTATCAATTTGGACACATCGAACTTGACAACTTCATTGTTTAGTCTGAAGGTCAGTTCGTTTCTTTCCATGTCAACCAACACTCTTGCCGTGGCTAACAGTGGTCGTCCCAAGATTATGGGAACTTTAAAATCCACTTCGCAATCCAAGATCACAAAGTCAGCTGGGAAGATAAGCTTACCGATCTTTACTAGCACATCAGACACTATTCCCACGGGTCGCTTTACCGAACGGTCAGCCATCAACACTCTCATGGACGTTGGTTTAGGATCTCCCAAACCCAATTGTTTATAGATTGCTAGTGGCATCAGGTTGATGCTAGCACCAAGATCACACAAGGCTCTTCCGAAGCCGAGTTTCCCAATAGTACATGGAACAGTAAACGCACCTGGATCTTCCTTTTTGTCTACTAACGACCTTGAGGAAATAGCACTGCAGTGGTGGAGGTTGTCTTCCGGTTCAAAACTTACCGACCTCTTCTTGGTAATCAAGTCCTTCATGAATTTGTTCAAGCGCTTCCACCAATGGGATGTTTATTGATATTTGCTTAAGCATGGTCAGGAAATTCAGGAACCTACCATCTTCCACTTTCTTCTTCAGGCGTTGTGGGAAAGGAGGTGGTGGTCGAGGCATCATAGTTGGAAGCTTTTCAGCTTCCTTGCTTTTCTCCACGGGCTTTAGAGTAGCCTCCTCGACTTCCTTGTCGTCCACGATCTCACCCTCTTGAGTCTGAATTATCGGATGTGATTTCGGTAATATTTTACCGCTTCTTATAGTGATCGCCATAAAGCTCACGTTATTCCTCGGGTTTACAATCGTGTCACTTGGCAAGGTACCTGTCTTCCTTTGGTTTAGAGATGCCGAGATTAGGCCCACTTGCTGCTCCAATTGCTTAATCAAAGTGGAATGCGCCTCCACTATTTGACTCATGGCCGATAACTCAGTCCTTATCTCCTTCACCCCAGAGTCAGTCAATTCTACCTTCAGCAGCATCTTCGCCATCATGTTCTCTAGCTTGGAAGTCCCTACCTCGTTGCTAACTTTGTCCCGATTACCAGGTGGTACATACAAACCACCTCTATCAGTGTTATTCCTCCAGTTTCCTTGATCGCGATCTCTGTAACCAGCTTTTTCATAGTAGTTGTCTTTCTGATAGGTCCGACCTTGGTTTCCTTGGCCATTGGCCTGGAAACCCCCCAAGTAATTCGCATCCTCATCAGTTTCCAACTCTGTTGCTCTACCTTGGGAACCCACAACTTTTACCTTCTCCATACCTCCTGAGAACAAGTGCTTTGTTAGTAGGTCCAACTGCATTTTCAGATGCGCCATGTCTTGGTCGCGCTCCTCCTCTTTTCTGCACTGCTCAGCTGACATACCAACTGCATAGGTGCTAGCTGCTACCTCTATATCCTGTGTATGCTAGGCCCTGTTGGTTTTGGTGAGCCTGTCCAAAGTAGTTGTGGCCTCAACAAAAGTGAGACCCATGAATGCACCACCTGCTGCGTTGTCGAACGTTGGCTTGGTAGCCGAATTCAGTGCCCTGTAGAACGTCTGCATCAAAAATTTTTCGGTCAACTGATGGTTCGGGCATTGTGTCAGCTTCTTCTTGAACCGCAACCAAGTCTCATGTAACGCGTCATGAGGTTGCTGTCTGAAATTGCTAATTTCATCCCTCAACTGTATCATCCTAGAGGGAGGAAAGAACCTTTCTAGGAAAGCTCCTTTCAACTCTCCCCAAGTTGTGATAGAGTCGGGGGTTAGCTCTGTCAACCACAATGCTGCCTCATCAGAAAGAGACAACGGGAACAACCTGAGCCTGATTGCTGTCTGACTCACTTCAGGCAACTCAAACGACTTGCAGATGCCCACGAAATTCATCAGGTGCTGGTTTGGATCATCACCAGCGACACCACGGAACACTCCTCTCAAGTTCAACAGCTGGATCATCGTGCTAGTGATGTTGAACTTGGCTCCGGGCGCTAGCGGTGGAAGAGCAATGCCGCCCATAGCGCCAACTCCATCCAAGTTGATATCCTCATCATTCAGCATAACACCGTCCTGCAGACCACCAGCATTCAGATTTTGTTGGGCCTGCACTTCTGTAGCTAGCCTTGCTGTCTCTTGTTGTGTGGCCATATTCCGCCTTAATGTTCTAGCAAGCTCGGGGTCGTAAGGTAATGTTGATTCACCCGAGCGCCGGATACTTGGCATGCACAACTCTGTACCCTGTCAAAAACAAAAACAACAAATAAACGTAAAAGCAGGAAAGTATTACTAAGAGTCAAATAAACAAATCGGACTTAATAAACAACCGTATTCCCCGGCAACGGCGCCAAAATTTGATAACGCTCAAAGTACCACTCCAATTGCGAAGCGTAAGCGATTGTTGTCAAATATAGAACCCAACAAAGGTTGGGGTCCATCCCAAGCGTAAGCGATCGTTGTCAAATATAGAACCCAACAAAGGTTGGGGTCCATCCCACAGAGAATATGGTGAAAGTTAAGTCTTTAGTGAATTAGTTGACTAATGGTCAATAGTTTCCGGTAAATAAAGGGGGGGTTTTGTGTGATCAACTTGTGAACCAAAAACAAACAATAATGTATGAGAAATAATCAGTAGGAGAATGAACTAGGAAAGTGTTTAGCATGGCGTTGGTAACAATGTCGATTCTAAGCTTAACCAGGTTATTTCTATATGTGTGTAACGATGTGATTGAATTAATGGTATCATCTAAACGTTTCTCAACCAAATAGACGAATTTACTTTTCAATTCTCTCGAACTTGAAAAGGTGTGCTTTTAGATTTCAATCCTAAACATCAAGTAGATTAATCTAGTTACAACATTAATAATAAGACGAGAGTTGGTAGTCTCGAATCCTCATCGTTAATCAAGTTTCCTGGTTTTAATCTCTTTACTCAAGCAAATTTAAACCTAGGCATGTTCTAATGTTTGCAACCACTAGAAAACGTTAAATAATGAATGATTAACAACGTGACAACGTATATATTTAACCCGTCGCTACCCAGAATCTATATCGCTACTTTAGCCATGGCTCCCACAACCCTAGTTGTGGGAGTTTAGTTAATCATGCTAGAAGAAGAAGAGAAGAAAGTCATATTCATAATAAGGAGAAGAGATTCTTACAATATTATGAAAACAATCTTCAAATATCCAAGAACATGAAAAACCGAGATCCCAAGAACAAATCAAGAACATGAATTCAAGAATAAGAAAACGTGTTGTTGCTCTCAAAACCGACTAAAAAACTCTTCTAAAACTATTGGGTAATGAATATGTAAAATAAACCTAACATAGGGTATTTATAGGAGTCCAGGAATTAAACCCAAAAATGTTCGGATTCCGCGTCGCGCTTCTGCCTTAACTTGACGGCCAGGCTGACGGACCGTCACAAGCTTGATGGACCGTCGCCTTGGCCATCACCACTAGACAGTGGTACTGCTCAACTTTACGATCACTGTGACGGACCGTCACATGTGTGACGGACCGTCACTCTTATCCAGAATGTCTTTTTGCTCGTATTTCCTTCCGTTTCCGTGTTTGTCTCCATTTCCTACAAATATAACACAAAACCATCAAAAATGACGACGGTTGCTTGAAAACGTACGATTGTTCTTAGTTTAGAGACGTCGAAAGTGCCGTAAAATGGCAGCACATCAACTAGTTCCCACAGTCTCAAAATCCAGTAAAAATAGTTATTTGAACTAAGTGTCATGCTTTATTTTCAGACAGATAATTTTATCTTGCAATGAGCAAATACATGACAGTTTATGGAGCGGTATTTATACCCAAGAGGACAAGGGTTCTAGACAACCCAAGTCCCAGAACTATATTGCAACCATAAGATAAGGGTCTTTTGCCAGTTGAGATTGAGACCTTTAGCCCAATGGGCTCAGTTGGTGAGTTTACGCTAGACATGTTCTATACATTTGGCCGGGTATAGAGCACCTTCCCAACAAGGGTTATACATTGGTCTCTATGTTTCTCACATGGTTTATGTCAGTTGTAAGAAACTCCCCAAATAGAAATTTTACTTATGTTAAACATCATGATCTCACAGTTTTATAACTTAGGCATGTTTTATACTCATTACAGAAAAAGGCTTACATTTTTATAGCTTTGAATTATGCATTCCCAAATGCTTACATGTCTTTCAGTTTTAAGTTATGTTTTCATGCTAACCTTATAATTTTAAAGTTATTAGCATAATCTCACATACTTAGTACATTTAGTAGTACTAGTCGCATACCTTTCTTTTGTACTGCATCCTTTTATTATGTAGATTCAGGTGCCCATTCTCAGATTCATGGCTAGTAGCTCAGTGGGATCCCAATTACCTTTGTGAGTCCTCCTCATTCGGGGAATTGAAGTTAAGATTCATTTAGCATTTCAGACTCTGATTTCAGATGTTCAGAGTTAGCTGGGGTCTTGCCTAACAACTGATCTTTATTAGTAATATAGCCTTTCAGACATAGTCAGACAGTTCAGTTTCCATAGATATTTCAGATACTAAATTCAGTACTTTTAAATTTCAGTTTAGCCCATTATCTATATTAAGATTCCGCTCAGTTTGTATGTTGAATAATTAGTAGTAATATGCTAGTGCCAATGTTTCACTTAGGATCATTTGAGGAAGAGGTCAGTCACCAACAGGAGGAGGATATGAAACAGGCCCCAAGTATTGTGTTTCACCAAGGGTATAGACTCGGATCGTGACACGTAGGATCGAGAATTGGTCATTCTTTTAGAGTAAGTTATCTAGACCAGTTCCTTCTTCAACCAATGCACCAATACCTTAACTTAAAAATTATTAGAAGTTTAGAGTGTCAGGATCTCATTCCTAGAATAGTGTTTCATGTGGGTTCACACTTTTTCCAATTTGCAATAAGTTTGGAAAAAAACATCCTGGTGAGTGTCTTTATAGAAGGAAAAGTTGCTACAGGTATGGTTAACTGAGCCACATTTTGAGAGATTGTCCTTTCTACAAGGCAGGGAAACAGGGGCAAAAAAGCTCAATTGACAACTACATCATCTCCCCTAATGGGATGTGTTGCTTAGAAAGGTGTCACTTTGGGTATAGGTGGTGGTCAGAACCATTTTTATTCCCTATCCAATTGTTAGGCTCAAGAGAGCTCCCAGATGTGATTATCGATATGTTGAAAGTCTTTTCTATTGATGTTTATGCTTTGATAGACCCATGAGCCACCTTGTCATTTGTAACTCCTTATATTGCGGTGAAGTTTGATATTAGCCTCGAGAAACTTTTAAATCCTTTCTCTATTTCCATGTTGGTTGATGAATTCTCATACTATCACAACCCAAGCCAGGACCCTGGACGTGATGGGTAACCTAGACCAGTAAAGACCCGGGAAGACCCTTTAGCATACATCATAGCATATTCATAAAAGAGATGCAGAAGATAGACACCATGAAACAAGTTCAACTTAAACAATATCTTTGGAAAAAAACTAGCAAAATGGCATAAGGACATCAAATCTTTACCAGTCTACGAAGCCTCTAACATTCGGAATAGAAATCCTAAGTAAGGACATGACCCCGACAATACCATAAAAAGTGGGTAAAACACCCAAAGTCTAGTGAAATAAATAACTGCCTTCCAAAGAAATGGAGGGCTCACCACTTTCTTGTCGTTATCCCAAAAATTCTAGTATTGCACAAAACCGCGGGAAAAAGTCTCTGAAACTACATCATGAAACATTGTAGCGTCCAAAAGGTCAGTACTATAAGTATTGACATGCAACCCAAGGGAAGGAATATCACAGTTTATAAAGTAGGTCATCAAAATATAACAAAACAATCATGATGACAAAGATATGGGGAAATTACTCAACACTTAACTAAACATTTAATTACTTCTGAACTAGATAGTATTACCGATATTATTTTCACCATGCGCTTTGTGGGTCCGACTATGGCTCGATCGGCGAAGACCCTAATCCAAGGTTTCCACAAGGATTGAAGCATTAGATCATAATCACATCATATACTGCATACAACTGAGTGAATCAATCATATAATGGTTATCCATATTTCAGGATAGAACCATACCTGCGTCGGTAAAACACAATTTTAGGTAATGAGTCCCGTATGAATCATACCTTCCCGGTTAACCATCTAATTCTCTTAAGCCCATATTTTAGCATTTCAAAAACATTTAGCAAATCGTTCATTATGGACTCTTAACATTCTTGAGGCATTCGTAAGTTGGTATCATCATACCAAGACTTGCAAGTCATACATATCATATTATGCCATCATCATTCATACAATATTTGTTCCATAATTTTAAAGGATTTAAATGCATTTAACATATCCCTCAAAGGTTGGCAATTTTATAATTAGTAAATAACCATTTCAAAATCGAGGGACGTAGAAATCCTTTCTTTTCTTTTTCATCTAAAGTCAAGATCTGCAAGATCTGGATAGTAAAAATGATTTACAACAAATCTGGACTTCATAACTTTAATCTTCCCCAACTAGCTTTTCTTATAAACAAGAGTTCATATTTTAAATAAGAATTTTCCATTCTCAAGTATATTTAGTAACAAAAGGGAAATTTTGTAAAAAAAAAGGGTTTGAAACTTTAAGTAAGTTCTCCTTTCGAAAATCATTCAACAAATCCACATTTAAAACCCTCGTAAATATCTCTTTGTAGTTTAGGAAAATCAACCACTAATATACTTAGTTGAAAGAGGATTGTTCAACATACCTTGGAGAAGAAGGATTTGGAAAGGAACTCTTGGGATAGAAAAAGAAGGATTTGGAAAGGAACTCTTGGGATAGAAACCCTAGCCTTAGCTACTCTTGGAAACCTTAAGATTTTGTGTAGAATCTTGTTAGGAATTCATAACTAACGATTACAAAAGATTAGGAATACCCTGACATATATAGTAGGAACATACCTTGGTGTTGGAGGGTCAGGAGAGGAGAGAAAACCAACTTAGGGCATGAAAGAAGATAGAAAGAATGAGAATTTTCAGAAAAACCGACCTTAGGATGCTTGTATAGTGTTTTCTCATGTGCGGCTACATAGATAGAGCCTTTACCATGCGGCTGGTTGCATGGTAGGGGCAGTAGCGCTGCCTTCCCTGTGCGCCCGCATGGAGGACATCTCATTTGCGTGTCCGGCCACACAGATCGAGCAACATCTAGTAAATGGGTATAACATTTTACTCAGAAGTCGTATTAACAAGCGATCAGTGACGTTGGAAAGAAGACTCAAAGACCTTTAATTTTGTGGGTCATAGGCTATGTAACTATAACGATCTGGTTCATCATTATGGGTAAACCTGTCATGCCAAGTTTAGAGTGAGAAAACTTCTGGGTTTGGGAGTTGAAAATTTTGGGCTAGGCTAGTCTCGTTCAGTTTTGGAGTGAGGTATGGTCTAGGGCAATCCAGGTGAGGATTGGGAAACGTGTCTTGTATTGACTAGTTTTCTTTATAGCTAAGATATAGAAGAGTCTGAGGGACTTTTTGGAAGTGAGTATGGGTTAGTGAAAGTACCGGTATTGAAGTTGACGTTAAGGGATTGTTCCGGGATGTTGGAGATTCAAAGTGTGTTGTAAAATAGGCATTTTTGGGAAACTTTGCAAATTTCTGTCCCGTGTTAACCGCTATAGCGGTTGACACATCGTTATCATGACCTCCACTATAATAGAGAAATTACTGCTATAGCGGAAGTCAATATCAGTCAACACCGCTATAGTGGACGGTTCCGCTATAGTAGAGTGTGGACCGCCATAGCAGACTTGTGAGGATTTAATACAATTTTTTTTCCAAAACATTCAGTTTTCATCAAGAACATTTTGGGAGAAGGGCAAGGCGATTTTGGGTGAACTTACTCCGTTTTCCACAATTTTTCATCCTAAAGGTAAGGATTCTACTCCCCTAACTTAGTACTATCTTTCCTACAGAGTAGAATTGCTAATCTTGGACTTGGGGAAAGGTTGTGGTTAACCTAGGAATGGAAGAATCAGGGGAAAAAGGGGATTCTAGGGCGTAGTAGTTCTTGATTCTTGATATTATTGTTGGGTTATGATCACTTAGCTATAATTCTCTAAAAATATCCATAAAAATGATAAACTTAGGTGAATTTATGGTGGGAAAGCCCGGGAAAGGGGGGGAATGATCCTAGTTTGGCCTGGGAATTGGGATTTTTTTTCATAATCTAGGTATTTTAGGCCAGCCAATTTGATTGTAGTTGTTGTATATTTGTTTTTAGACCAAGAACAAGCAATGGATTCGGAAAAGGGGAAGGCTCCAATTCAATAGAGCTTTGAGTAATTCGAGGTAGGTGATGGTTATAGTTTTTTCAATATGCATAATGTGTTCATGTAGTACTGCTTAGTATTGTATGAGTTGCACACTTAGGGATTGGTTTATGAATGTCTAATTGTCCGGTTATCAGTCTTGTGAAATGAACTAGTTCTTATTGCTTGTTTGTTTTACAAGTGTATTATTGTTCATTATTGTTGACTGTTGGATTTCTGTGTGACATTCGGTTGGCTCGGGTACCACGCTTGGTAAATGTTACTTATTGGTTGGCTGGAGTACCACACCTAGTACGGGATACTATTTGGTTGGCTCGGGTACCACGCCTGATACGATAATTATAAATAGTTGGCTTGGGTACCATGCCTGGTACAAGTTTGCTTTACTTGTGTTGGATGTATTCTTTCGATGGTTCCATGAGTGGACCGGGTTGTATTCTTGAAATGTGATTTTGCAATTGGTCCATGTGAGGCCGGGTGATTATAATGAATCGTGAGGTTAGTCTTAGTGTAGGCGAGAATTGCATGTTAACACTTAGGTGGTTTTAAGGAGGGATCCCGGGGTGGTGTTAGAGGGGGATCCTGGGGTGGGTCCGGGCTATGTGGGAAGGTTATATATGTTGATTTCATTGAGTTTGTCAATGGTTTTCATTTGGTTGCATGTGGTTGATAATATAAGGAAGAGACTTGTCATTTGGTTATATTATTGGCTTGTTTACATATTTACTGTACTTTACTCAGTTTTAGTTTATTGTGTATGTCTTGTTTATTTGGAGCTGGCCGATGATCCTACCAGTACAAGGAGGTTGTGTACTGATTTTGTAGCACTTGCATTTCTTTTTGTGAGTACAGAAAATCATCCAGCGGAAGACACGCGACCTCACTTGTAGTCCCAGTGTTTCCAGATATCAAGGGTGAGCTGCTTCGGTTGAGCTACCTTGGTTTCTTATTTTAGTTGTGGCCCACTTATTTTGGGCTTAAACTCTCTTTTATTTTGGGGTTGCATCCCTGTATTTTTAGACTTGGTAGTTGTTTTGGGTACGATGACCTTCAGGTTGTAGGGAGGATTTTCTGCAAATTCTCGTTATGATAGTGATTTGAGATAATGAAATGTTAGTTTATTTTATGCATCTGGTTTTGAATTGTTAGATTTTGCTAATTGTTGGGTCAGTGTTGGTATGCTCACTCGGGGGTATTGGGTGAGTTCCACTCACAACGGGTTGGGTCGTGAGAAAGATGGTATCAGAGCCCTAGGTTCATTGATCTTGTCATACCAAAACGGGTCTAGTAGAGTCTCCAGAATCGTAAAAAAAAATTTGTACTTTTCTTCGAGAGGCTATAGCACATTAGGAAAACTCTCTCTTCTTTCTTCCTCCATGCTACAACTTGATTCCAATTAGTATCTGGTCATACAAATTAGTATCTAAATCCTTCACTCTTCTATCTACAGATGTTTAATACAATGAACAACGGAGTGAGAGCAACGGTCCTAACAACGGGCTCGACTGTTAGAGTTAGAGGAAGGGGCAGGGGCAGGGGCCGAGGTAGAGAAACACCCGCCAGGGGTGGAGCTCAGGAAGCTGCAAGAGCACGTGAGGTGACCCCTCCCCCACTACAGAATCAGGTGGAGGAGGAAGTTGAGGTTGTTGTTGAGGAGGGCGCAGAGCAGGAGGAGGCAACATCAGCTTGAGGTGCAGGCCTTCCCCCTATGACGCCCAAGGCATTTCAGTAGGTATGGAGTTTTCTGAGTGGACTGGTTGGTGCACAAGACACCCCCATGGGTATTGCAGATCAGGCTTTGGGCACCCAACTGGTGTTTATTGTAGCTCCTAAGATAGATGCAACATCAGGCACAAATGACTTCTTCAGGCCAATGTTAGGTTGGATTATGATAGGGAATGAGCAAGAGATGTTGACCAAGTTCCTTCAGTTGAAACCTCCTATGTTTCAGGGTACTGAGAACGAAGATGCTTATGAGTTCATATTAGATTGTTATGAGAGGCTGCACAAGCTGGGCATTGTGCAACAACATGGGGTTGAGTTTGTCACTTTTCAGCTGCAGGGTAATGCTAAGCAATAGTGGAGGTCTCATATGGAATATCGGACATTGACCTTGCCTCTAATGACTTGGGAGAAGTTTCATGCTCTATTCTTAGAGAAGTATGTGCCCCATACCTTAAGGGATCATAAGAAGGATGAGTTTCTGACTCTAGAACAGGGTGGTATGTCAGTCTCTGCTTATGAGGCCAAGTGTCATGCCTTGTCTTATTTTGCTACTCTGTTGTTGGGTTCTGAGGAGGAAAGGATTTGAATGTTTATGAAGGGCTTGAGTACTAAATTGCAGGTGTTGTCCATTCACATGACTTCAGCATAAAAGAGCTTCAATGAGGTCACAGACTATGTTAAGAATTTAGAAGGGGTCAAGCAGGTTGGGCAGGCTAAAATGTTAGCCAAGAAGTCCCAGAATGATGGAAACTTCAGTGGTTCATATTCCAGGGACCACAATCAGCAGGTATACTCTGCCCGTCCTATTCAATCAGCTCTGCCAGCTGCTACAGGTGGTCGTCTGGGATCTAATCAGTAGTTCCCAGCTTCTAGAGGCCACAGAGCTTCTTACACATCTTCCAGCAGCCCTACACTTAATCGCGGTTGTTTCTATTGTGGTGATCAGGGCCACTTTAAGAGGGAGTGCCCTCACATACAGAATGGTAATCAGGCTCAGCAACAATCTATAGCTATGGTTCCAGAAGGCAGAGGTGGCTATGCTAGAGGTCATCCATAAGGTAGGTGAAGTAACTTTCATGGAGGTCGGGGGGACAGTGGTAATGGCGGCGCGAGCAGGGTGTGGTGCAACCAGCTAAGAAAGTTGCTCAGAATAATGACCGGGCTCACTGTTATGCTTTTCCAGGGAGGTGTGAGGCTGAGGCATCAGACGTGATAATCACATGTATAATTCTTGTCTGTGATAGGATGGCTTCTATACTTTTTGACCCAGGTTCTATATACTCTTATGTTTCTGTGAAATTTGCCTTGGGTCTGGACTTGATTTTTGTTATCCTTGATTTCCCTATCCATGTTTCCACTCTGATTGGAGAGTCCATAATTATGACTCATGGTTATCGTACTTGTCCTGTGGTATTTTTTAGGTTGCAGACTTGGGTAAACTTGGTAATTATGGATATGGTAGACTTCAATGTTATTTTGGGCATGACCTGGTTGTCTCCTTATCATACTGTATTGAATTGTAACACTAAGACTGTTGATAACGCTCAAACTACACCTCTATTTAAGAAGCATAAGCGATCGTTGTCAATATATAACCCAACAAAGGTTGGGGTCGAATCCCACAGAGAATATGGTGAAGATTAAGTCTTTAGTGAATTAAGTGACTAGTCGTTAGTCGTTTCCGATAAATAAAAGGGGGGTTTGTGTGAACAAATCGCTAACAATACTAAACAATTAACGTATGGGTTTTAATCAGTAGGAGAGAATGCGAACTAGGGGTGTGTTTACCATGGCGTTGTAACAATCGATTCTTGGCTTAACCGGGTTCTTTCTATATGCTTGTCACGATGTGATTGCGTCTTTTGTATCGTCTAAACGTCTCTCGACCAAATAAACAAATTTCCTTTTCTATTCTTTCGACCTCGAAAAGATGTGCTTTTTAGCTTAGCAATCCTAACATCAAGTAGAGTAATCCAGTTACGGCATTATTCTTTAAGACGAGAGTTTGTAGTCTCGAATCCTTGTTGTTAATCAAGTTTTCCCGGTTTAAATCTCTTTACTCAAGCAAACTAAACCTAGGCATGTTCTAATGTTTGCAACCACTAGAAAACGTGACATAAAGTATGATTAACAACGTGACAATGCATAAATCGAACCCAACGCTACCCGGAATCTATATTGCTACGTTTGCCGCCATGGCTCCCACAACCCTAGTTGCGGGAGTTTTAGTTACTCATGCTCGAAGATGAAAAGCAAGAATTCATAATAAAGGAAAGAAGATTCTTACAATATTGATGAAAACAAATCTTTAATAATCCACGAACAAGAAAAACCAAAAACTCAAGAACGACTCAAGAACAATAATGTTAATTCAAGAAACGTGTTCTTGCTCTCGAAAACTAACTAAAAAACGTGTTTTAACTAATGAGAGGAGAATAATTACATAAACCTATCATAGGGTATTTATAGGAGTCAAAGAAACCAAAACCAAAACGGGCTAGGAATCCCCAAAACGCGGGTCGCCGCCTCGTGCTACTGCCTTAGCGTGACGGCCAGGCTTGACGGACCGTCACTGCCTTGACGGACCGTCGCCTGGGCCGTCAGCTTAGGCAGTGGCACAGCCTCCTTCACTGCCTTGGGGTGACGGTCCCAGTGACGGACCGTCACATGTGTGACGGCCCGTCACTCAGGCCGTCACTCTTAGGCAGAATGTCTTTTTTTCCGTATTTCCTTCCGTTTCCGTGTTTGCTTCCATTTCCTACAAATACAACATAAAAACATCAAAAACAACAATGGTTGCTTGAAAATGTACGATTGTTCTTAGTAAAAAGGAGTCGAAAGTGACGTAAATTGGCGTCACATCAACACCCTCAACTTAAAACGTTCGCTTGTCCTCAAGCAACATAACATCAAACAATACTACGACTCAACTAAGAACACAAACTCATGTCTATAGCAACTCATGGTCATTCAAACTTATTCAATTAAATCAAACTCCCTCGTAGCACACAAATGTATGAAACACTAACTTGCAAGGATCCAAACATGTCATTCCGATATGATAGAACATTATGCATACACACACGCAGCTATCCTAACAATCAATAGACAATATAGACATCTTGGTGCCCTCACCACAAAGAAATCCCACACACAAGATTTGGGACTAGGTAAGCGCTCACACTCACAAATGATTTCAAACAATGCACATGCGATACCATAGGCTTGCCCTTACTATTCTATTTCAGTTCTTCAGAAAGCTACTCAGGATCACTACAGGACTTGTTTAGGCTTGTAATGAGGCTTCGGGTGCAGGTATGATACATTTAGGGGTTAGTGACTAAGCCCTCCTTGGAACCATTTACATCTTATCACCACATAACTTCACTTTATCCATCCTTATTCACCTTTTTATTTCCTTGATTCTAGATACAGGTGCGGCCTCTTTATTGACAATTCTTTTTGTTTCTTTTTCGATCTTTTTCATCTTTCTTTATTTTTTCTTTTCTTTTCTTAGGCGCACACCCGGATTTTCATTCTATTCAACAACAATCATCTCCATCCTCTTTTTCTTCTCCTTTACCACTGTAGTAGCCACCCTCAACTTAGGCTGATTGCCTACGTCAAGGTGCACAATGTCCATTGGTAGGACCAGGGCCAAAATAGGGTTTACCTCTATAGTAGCCACCCTCAACTTAAGTTGTTTTGCCTACGTTGAGGTGCATGATGTCCAAGGAAGGACCAGGGCCAAGATAGGGATTCAAAGTTAAACAGGAATGGTGACAGGTTATTGAAAGAATAAGGTCAATTACGGCTCAAACAGGGATCAAGGGATTATTTATATTTGGACGGTCATATAGGCTAAGTGGACTGCATCAAAAAGGGCCTGTGATCCTCTCCTAAGCAACCAACTTCAAACTTAACAAAATAGACCGGGCAAGTTCTAGATGCATGCACATTAGTAAGAATTTATAACAAAATACGCTCACACACACTTGCACCAAGAAACTATATCGCTACCAACTATCAAACAACCGCTCGGCTTAAGCATACTCATTCTACTCATAATCACACAATGACACACAAGGATCCATACAGTCAATTGTTTTAACATAAGCTCAAAACCAGAAAATTTTTCAAGGGCCTCGTTTTTAGACAAGAACAACTCATGCTTGCTATAGACACTAAAAAAATTAAAAATTTAAAACAACAACCTAAACATGCCGATTCTACTAGATAGCACACCGGAGGGAAAAGAAATCGGCAACAAAAACCCTCGGTGGTGACTCACAGGTTTCCCAACACCCTCAACTTAAACTCATGCATTGTCCCCAATGCATATATGCGAAAGCTAAAACTGTGAGAATAAAGGAATACCTGTGAAGTCGATATGATTCAAATTTCGGAATGATGTTGGAGACCGCCAGGGTCTCCAAAACAAGAGAGCTCGATGGGGTGCGCATCCGCAGGAGGTTCCTCAATGGCATTTATGACCGCGACCACTCTCATATCACTTGGCCGCTTCATCACTTTGGACACATCGAACTTGACCATTTCATTATTCAATCGGAAGGTCAGTTCGTTTTTCTCCATGTCAACCAATGCCCTTGCTGTGGCTAGCAATGGTCGTCCCAAGATTATGGGAACTTCAAAGTCCACCTCGCAATCCAAAATCACAAAGTCCGCAGGGAAGATAAGCTTACCGATTTTTACTAGCACATCAGACAAGATCCCCACGGGTCGCTTTACCGAACGGTCAGCCATCATCACTCTCATGGATGTCGGTTTAGGAGCTCCCAAACCCAATTGTTTGTAGATTGCTAGTGGCATCAGGTTGATGCTAGCACCAAGATCACATAATGCTCTTCCGAAGTTGAGCTTCCCAATAGTACATGGAACAGTGAACGCACCTGGGTCCTCCTTCTTTTCAACTAACGATCTAGAGGAAATAGCGCTGCAGTGATGGAGGTTGTCTTCCGGCTCAAAACTCACCGTCCTCTTCTTTGTAATCAAGTCCTTCATGAACTTGGCATAACCGGGCATTTGTTCCAGCGCTTCCACCAATGGTATGTTTATTGAAATCTCTTTCAACACGTTCATGAAGTTCAGGAACTTACCATCGTCAGCTTTCTTCTTCAGCCGTTGTGGGAAAGGAGGTGGTGGTCGTGGCATCATCTTTGGAAGCTTTTCAGCTTCCTTGCATTTATTCGCTGGCTTTGGAGTGGCCTTGTCCTCTACCGCCTTATCATCTTTTGCAGCCTCACCTTGCGCATGAATTACCGAATGTGATTCCGGTAATATTTTTCCGCTTCTAGTGGTGATCGCCATGCAGCTTGCGTCATTTTTCGGATGGGTGGTGTCGCTCAGCAAAGTACCCGGTTTCCTTGGGTTTAGAGATGCCGAGATGTGACCCACTTGCTGCTCTAGTTGCTTGATAGCGGTTGAGTGTGACTCCACTACCAGACTCAATGATGATAACTCATTCCGCATTGCCTTTACCGCAGAGTCAGTCAATTCCACCTTAAGCAGCATCTTCGCCATCATATTCTCAAGTTTGGATGTCTCAGCTTCGCTGCCCACTTTGTCCCGATTGCTAGGTGGTATATACAACCCACCTCTATCGGTGTTATTCCTCCAGCTTCCTTGGTCGCGATTTTTGTAGCCACCATTCTCATAGTGGTTTGGATAGTTCCGACCTTGGTTTCCTTGGCCATTGGCCTGGAAACCCCCCACATAATTCGCGTCCTCAGTTTCTATACCTTGGGAACCCACAACCTGTACCTTCTCCATACTTCCTGACGTCAAGTGCTTTGTCAGGAGATCTAACTGTGTTTTCAGGTGCGCCATGTCTTGGTCGCGTTCCTCCTCTTTCCTACGCTGCTCAGCTGACATACCAACTGTGTAGGTGCTAGCTGCAACCTCTGAATCTCGTGTATGCCAGGCTCTGTTGGTCTTGGTGAGCCTGTCCAACGTAGTTGTGGCCTCAGCAAAAGAAAGTCCCATGAATGCACCACCTGCTGCGTTGTCTAACGTCGGCTTTGTAGCCGAATTTAATGCCCTATAGAATGTCTGCATCAAGACGTTGTCGGCCAATTGATGGTTCGGGCACTGTGCCAGCTTCTTCTTAAATCGCAACCAAGTCTCGTGCAGTGCTTCGTGTGGTTGCTGCCTGAAGTTACTAATCTCATCCCTCAACTGTATCATCCGAGAGGGAGGAAAGAACCTTTCTAGGAAAGCTTCTCTCAACTCACCCCACGTTGCGATAGAGTCGGGGGCCAATTCTGTCAACCACAACGCTGCCTCATCAGACAGAGACAACGGAAACAACCTGAGCCTGATCGCGGTCTGACTCACGCCTGGCAGCTCGAATGATTTGCATATGCCCACGAAGTTCATCAAGTGCTGGTTTGCATCGTTACCAGCAACACCGCGGAACACTCCTCTCAAGTTCAACAGCTGGATCATCGTGCTAGTGATGTTGAACTTGGCTCCGGGTGGTAGCGGTGGAACAATAATTGCGCCCGTCGCGCCAGCTCCATCTAAATCAAGCTCATCATCATTCCGTGCACCATCGTCCTGCAGACCACCAGCATTAAGATTTTGTTGGGCCTGCAGTTCAGCAGCGTGCCTTGCTGCCTCTAGTTGTGCAGCCATATTCTTCCTCAAAGTTCTAGCAAGTTCGGGGTCGTAAGGTATGATTTGTTTCCCCGAACTTCGGGTATTATGCATGCACAACCTGTACCCTGTCCGAAAACAAAAACAACAAACAAACGTAAAGCAGGAAATTATAACAAAAAGTCAAATAAACACCAAACTTAATCAAAAACCATATTCCCCGGCAACGGCGCCATTTTTGATAACGCTCAAACTACACCTCTATTTAAGAAGCATAA
Organism: Jaltomata sinuosa; assembly: GCA_003996215.1. NCBI lineage: Eukaryota > Viridiplantae > Streptophyta > Magnoliopsida > Solanales > Solanaceae > Jaltomata > Jaltomata sinuosa. The sequence continues at coordinate 276,236 of QJPP01000349.1, read as the reverse complement.
GCGATCATTGTCAATATATAACCCAACAAAGGTTGGGGTCGAATCCCACAGAGAATATGGTGAAGATTAAGTCTTTAGTGAATTAAGTGACTAGTCGTTAGTCGTTTCCAATAAATAAAAGGGGGGTTTGTGTGAACAAATCGCTAACAATACTAAACAATTAACGTATGGGTTTTAATCAGTAGGAGAGAATGCGAACTAGGGGTGTGTTTACCATGGCGTTGTAACAATCGATTCTTGGCTTAACCGGGTTCTTTCTGTATGCTTGTCACGATGTGATTGCGTCTTTTGTATCGTCTAAACGTCTCTCGACCAAATAAACAAATTTCCTTTTCTATTCTTTCGACCTCGAAAAGATGTGCTTTTTAGCTTAGCAATCCTAACATCAAGTAGAGTAATCCAGTTACGGCATTATTCTTTAAGACGAGAGTTTGTAGTCTCGAATCCTTGTTGTTAATCAAGTTTTCCCGGTTTAAATCTCTTTACTCAAGCAAACTAAACCTAGGCATGTTCTAATGTTTGCAACCACTAGAAAACGTGACATAAAGTATGATTAACAACGTGACAATGCATAAATCGAACCCGACGCTACCCGGAATCTATATTGCTACGTTTGCCGCCATGGCTCCCACAACCCTAGTTGCGGGAGTTTTAGTTACTCATGCTCGAAGATGAAAAGCAAGAATTCATAATAAAGGAAAGAAGATTCTTACAATATTGATGAAAACAAATCTTTAATAATCCACGAACAAGAAAAACCAAAAACTCAAGAACGACTCAAGAACAATAATGTTAATTCAAGAAACGTGTTCTTGCTCTCGAAAACTAACTAAAAAACGTGTTTTTACTAATGAGAGGAGAATAATTACATAAACCTATCATAGGGTATTTATAGGAGTCAAAGAAACCAAAACCAAAACGGGCTAGGAATCCCCAAAACGCGGGTCGCCGCCTCGTGCTACTGCCTTAGCGTGACGGCCAGGCTTGACGGACCGTCACTGCCTTGACGGACCGTCGCCTGGGCCGTCAGCTTAGGCAGTGGCACAGCCTCCTTCACTGCCTTGGGGTGACGGTCCCAGTGACGGACCGTCACATGTGTGACGGCCCGTCACTCAGGCCGTCACTCTTAGGCAGAATGTCTTTTTTTCCGTATTTCCTTCCGTTTCCGTGTTTGCTTCCATTTCCTACAAATACAACATAAAAACATCAAAAACAACAATGGTTGCTTGAAAACGTACGATTGTTCTTAGTAAAAAGGAGTCGAAAGTGACGTAAATTGGCGTCACATCAACTGTAGCTCTAGAAATTCCGGGTAAGGACAGACTAGAGTGTGAAGGTGTGTACAGGCCTAAGCCAGCTAAGATCATATCATTTGTTTGGGTTAGGAAACTAGTGGGGAAAGGGTGTTTTACCTTCTTGTCTCATCTCTGGGATTATAGTATGGAGTCCCCATCTATTAAGTCAGTTCAGATTGTGTCAGAGTTTCAGGAGGTATTTTCGGTGGATATGCTTGGTATGCCTCTAGATAGGGACATTGATTTTTGTATTGAGGAGCCAGGCACTCGCCCAATTTCCATTTCTCCCTATCACATGGCTCCGGCAGAGTGAAGGGAACTTAAGACTAAGCTCCAGGAACTCTTAGATAAGGGTTTTATCCATCCCAGTGCTTCACCTTGGGGTTCTCTGCTATTGTTTGTGAAAAAGAAGGATGGTAGTATGCGGATGTGCATAAACTATAGGTAGTTGAACAAGGTTACCATCTGAAATAAGTACCATTTACCCCGTATTGATGATATTTTTGATCAGTTACAAGCTGCATATGTTTTTTCAAAAATTGACTTAAGGTCAGGGTATCATCAATTAAAGATTAGGCTCGAGGACATCCCTAAGACTGCTTTTTAGACTCGGTATTGGCATTACGAGTTTCTAGTGATGTCATTTGAGTAGACCAATGCGCTGACAGCATTCATGAGTTTCATGAATAGGGTGTTTAAGTCTTATTTGGATTCTTTCATCATTGTGTTTATTGATGACATTTGATCTACTCGAAGAGTAGGGAGGAGGATGCTGAGCATCTCCGTATTGTGTTGGATATATGGAGGCACCAGAAGCTTTATGCAAAATTTTCTAAGTGTGAATATTGGTTGAATTCAGTTGCTTTCCTTGGGCATGTAGTGTCAGAAAAGACGGTGATGGTGGATCCCCAGAAAATTGAGGCAGTTAGAAGTTGAGTCCGGCCTAGCTCTGAGACTGAGGTGAGGAGTTTTGTGGGGCTTGCAGGTTACTATCATAGGTTTGTCAATGATTTTGCATCTATCGCTACTCACTTGATAAGGTTGACTCTGAAAGATGTACTGTTTGTGTGGTCTGACTAGTGTGAGGAAAGCTTCCAAAAGCTTAAGACACTTCTTACCATGGCTCCCATCCTTTTATTGCCGGTGGAAGGTAAGGATTTTATTGTATATTGTGATGCTTCACATTCAGGTTTGGTGCCTGTGTTAATGTAGGATAGGAATGTGATAGCATATGCTTCTAGGCAGTTGAATGTTCATGAGAGAAATTATCCGACTCATGACTTGGAGTTGGCAGTGGTGGTGTTTGCACTTAAAATTTGGAGGCACTACCTTTATGGTGTCAAGAACCTTTATGGTGTCAAGTGAGAGTTGTTCACCGATCATCATATTCTGTAACATGTATTTAATCAAAAGGAATTGAATCTGAGGCAGAGGTGGTGGATGGAGTTGTTGAAAGACTATGATGTGACCATCAGTACCATCAGGGGGATAATTTGGTGGCAGACGCATTGAGCCGGAAGACAGTCAGCATGGGCAGTTTGACTTATTTAGGGGTGTCCAAATGACCATTGGCAAGGGAGCTTCAGCCTTTGGAAGCTAAGTTCATGCATTTGGGTATCTCAGAACGGGGTGGGATGTTGGCCAGTATTGAGGTCAAATCCACATAGAAGAAATAAAGGCCAAGCAATTTCAGGATGCACAGTTGGGCAAGATTCAAAGCAGGGTAATATCTGGAGAGGCTGGGGATAATGCGTTGGAAGCTGGCGGGGTGATGAATTTTAGAGGAAGGATTTGTGTTTCTCAGGTTGATGATATAATTCAGAAGGTATTAATAGAGGATCATAGTTCACGGTATTCGATTCATCTGGGCATAACTAAGATGTAAAGGGACTTGAGGCAACTTTATTGGTGGCCGGGGATGAAAAGAGACATAGCTGATTTCCTGTCCAAGTGTCATAATTTCTAGCAGGCCAAGTATGAGAACAAAAGGCCTGCAGGAATACTTCAAAGGATGCCCATTCTCGAGTGGAAGTGGGAGAGGATAGCCATGGATTTTGTGGTGGGTCTTGCCAAGACTTTGGGAAAGCATGACTCTGTTTGGGTCATTGTGGACAGGCTAACCAAGTCATCTTATTTCATTCCGGTCAGGATGGACTATAATTCGCAGTAGTTGGCTAAGATTTATGTGAAGGAGATCGTGAGACTGCATGGGGTACCACTGTCCATCATTTCAGACAGGGGCACACAGTTTACCTCTAAGTTTTGGGGTAAGTTACATGAAGAGTTGGGAACTCAACTCACTTTCAACAAAACTTTCCATCCTCAGACTGATGGTCAGTCGTAGAGGACAATCCAAGTGTTGGCATGTGTGATTGACTTTGGGGGTCATTGAGACCAGTTCCTACCATAGTGTGAGTTCTCATACAACAACAGCTATCACTCCAATATCGATATAACACCTTTTGAGGCACTGTATGGGAGGGGTTGTAGATCACCTATAGTGTTGTTTGAGGTAGTTGATTGAAGCCTCTGGTCATAGACTTGGTAAGGGAAGCGTAGGAAAAAGTAAGGGGCATTCAGACTAAGTTGCTAGCGGAGAGCAGGCAGAGGGAATGCGCGAATCGCAAGGTAAGAAACATGGATTTTCAGGTTGGTGAACAAGTACTATTGAAAGTGTCACCCATGAAGGGGTTATGAATTTTGGTAAGAATGCCGCCCAGTTTATTCGATGTCCATCCAGTATTTCATATATCTATGTTGAAGCGGTACCATGGGGATGAAGATTACATTATCAAATGGGATGACGTATTGCTAGATAAGGACCTTCGATATAAAGAGGAACCGGTTGGGATTCTTGATTGGGACGTCCGGAAGTTGAGGACAAAAGAGATCAAATCAGTGAAAGTTCAATGGAAGCATCTTCTGGTTGAGGAAGCCACTTGGGAAACTTAGAAGGACATGCGGGACAGGTACCCTAACTTGTTTGAGGATTCATATACTACACTTTCCATCTTTTATTCTCCTATTTTCGGGTTTGATCATTCAGGGATGAACAATGGGTAAATTGGTACCGAGTTTGTCATTATAGGTAAACTTTTCATTCCAAGTTTAAAGTTAGAAAACTTTTGGGTTTGGGAGTTTAAAATTCTGGGCTAGGATAGTTTCGGCTGGTTCAGGAGTGAGGTATGGTATAGGACAATCCCGGTGAGGATTGGGTAACATGTCTTGTATTGAGCTAGTTTTTATTGTAGCTGAGACATAGAGTAGTCCAGGGGACTTTTTGGAAGTGAGTTCGGGTAAGTGAAACTCCCGGTATCGAAGTTGACGTGAAGGAGTTATTTTGGGACATCGGGGATTCAAGGTGTGTTATAAAATGGGAACTTTTGAGGAACTTTACAACTTTTTGTCCCATGTCAACTGCTATGGCGGTTGACACATTGCTATCGTGACCTCTGCTATAGTAGAGAAATTACCGCTATAGGGAAAGTCAACGTCGGTCAGCACCACTATAGCGGACAGTTCCGCTACAGCGGTACCGCTATAGCAGAGCATGGACTTCAACCTTTCCCGAATAAGCTGAACTTTCTCCATGGTCTCGTGCATAGAATCTGGACCAATCAAGGATGCCTCACCAACCTCGAACCAACTAATAAGAGATCTACACCTCTGACCATAGAGTGCCTCATAGGGAGCCATCAAAATACTAGAGTGGAAGCTGTTGTTGTAGGCAAACTTGATAAGAGGTAAGTGATCATCCCAATTACCTTTGAAATCAATCACACACGCTCTCAACAAATCTTCCAAGGTCTAAATATTACGCTCAGCCTGGCCATCTATATGAGGGTGAAAAGTTGTGCTAAGCTTCACCTGGGTACCATGACCTCTCTGAAACGATCTCCAAAACTGAGATGTAAACTGAGGACCTCTATCTAAAATGATGGACGAAGGGACACCACGCAATCTAACTATCTCTTGAATATAGATCCTGGCATAATCATCTGCTGAATCAATAGTCTTAACAGCCAAGAAGTGGGATGACTTGGTCATCCGGTCAACAATCACCAAAATGGAGTCATGTTGCCTTCGAGTACGAGGCAAACCAGTAATGAAGTCCATATTGAGCTCTTCCATTTCCAAGTGGGAAAGTCAATATCCTGAATCATGCCACCCTGTCGCTGGTGCTCTACCTTCACCTGCTGACAGTTGGGACACTTATCCACGATCTCGGCTATGTCCCTCTTCATACCATTCCACCAATAGACTTCCCGTAGATCATGGTACATCTTGGTGGCACCCGGATAAATGGAATATCTAGAACTGTGGGCCTCAGTTAGAATTTTCTATCCCAATCCATCAACATCTGGCACACATAACCGACCCTGGTAACAGAGTACACCATCTCTCCCTTAGGAGAAACCCTCAACCCGCTGCTGATGAACCGTACCCTTAAGCTGAAATAGAATAGGATCCAAATCTTGCTTTGCCTTCACCTCCGCTACCAAAGATGATGTAGCACCATTTTGGAAAATAACTCCACCTTCGGTCGAGTCCATAAGTCGCACTCCCAATTGGGAAAGTCGAAGAATATCTTTCACCAATTCTTTCTTCCCATCTTCAATTAAGGCCACACTACCCATGGACAATCTACTCAAAGCATCCACCACAACATTGGCTTTACCCGGGTGGTAAAGCACACTCATATCATAGTCCTTAAGGAGCTCAAGACATCTAGTCTGGCGCAAATTCAACTCCTTTTGAGAGAACACATATTGAAGACTTTTGTGATCCGTGAACACAACAACATGAACGCCATACAAGTAATGCCTCCAAATCTTCAAAGTAAAGACCACGGCTTCCAACTCAAGATCATGAGTACATTAGTTCTTCTCATGAACCTTAAGCTGTCTCAAGGCATAAGCAATCACCTTACCCCGCTGCATCAAAACACAACCCAAACCAATCCTGGAAGCATCACAATACACCACAAAATTGTCCAAACCCTCGGGTAGGGTCAATACTGCAGCGGTGGTCAATCTAGTCTTCAATTCCTGAAAACTTTTCTCACTAGTGTCAGACCATTGAAATTTTAACTTTTTCTGAGTTAATCGAGTCAAAGGCGAAGCAATGAAAGAGAAACCCTCTATGAACCTTCTGTAATAACCAGCCAAACCCAAGAAACTCTGAATATCCAATGGGGAAGTAGGTCTAGGCCAGTTCTTCACTTCTTCGATCTTTTGCGAATCCACACTAATACCATCACTAGACACAATGTGACCCAGAAAAGCAATGAACTGCATCCCGAAATCACACTTGCTAAACTTAGCAAACAACTGTCTATCCTTGAGGGTTTGTAACACTACCCTCAACTGATCTTCATGCTCCTCCTCACTCCGAGAATAGATAAGGATATCATCAATGAACATAATCACAAACATATCTAAATACGACTTGGACATATGGTTCATCAAATCCATAAAAGCTGTAGGAGCATTGGTTAGACCAAAAGACATAACAACAAACTCATAATGACCTTACCGAGTCCTGAAGGCGTTCTTCAAAATATCACACTCCCGAACTCGAAGCTGATGATAACCGGATCTAATGTCAATCTTGGAGAAGAAACTAGCACCCTGAAGCTGATCGAACAAGTCATCAATCTTAGGAATGGGATACTTATTCTTGATTGTGACCTAGTTCAATTGGCGGTAATCAATACACATTCTAAGAGAACCATCCTTCTTCTGAACAAACAAAACTGGGGCACCCCACAGAGAAATACTAGGCCTGATGAAACCCTTATCAAGAAGATCCTTCAACTGATCCATTAACTCTTTATGTTCTACAGGCGTCATCCTATAGGGAGGGATAGAGATAGGATTCGTAGCTGGAAGGAGATCTATCCTAAAGTCAATCTCCCATTCAGGAGGAACTCCGGGCAAATCCTCGACACTTCTGGAAATTCATTAACAATAGGGACAGACTGAGGAGATAGGGTTCTGAACTCCGTGTCCATGACCCAAACAATATGATAGACACAACCCTTAGAAATTATCTTCCTAGCCTTAAGATAGGATATGAAGCGACCTTTCGAGGAAGGGGGGCTACCTTGTCACTCTAAGACGGACTCATTAGGAAACTTGAAACTAACAACCCGAGTATGGCAATCAACAGAAGCATAACATGCATACAACCAGTCCATACCAAGAATGACATCAAAATCAATCATCTCCAACTCTACTAAATCTGCTGAAGTGACTCTATAAAGGACTGAGATAGGGCAATTTTAGTATATTCTTTTGGCTAGGATTGACTCACTAACAGGAGTAAAAACACAAAAGGGTTCTAAAAGCAGTTCAGAATAAACTTTGAACTTGCATGCACATATAAGAAACCCCATAGATAAACTTTCTCATTTGATCATGTGGGTCCTCTACCATGGAGGGGGCATACCTAGACAACTGGGTGAACTTCAAACTATACTCTTAGACCGACATCGAACCCTATCTCAAATTCACAAACTCCTCCACTTTTGCTTGCTCAACTTCCTGTGAAAGAACTTATCAAGGAAGGCTCTCTCAAAACACTCCCAAGGCATGGGGACTGCGTCTCTAACTCTAGCCTCTTTCCATTGAGTGAACCAAATATGATCCATCTCTTTGAGTTGATAGGATACAAGCTCTACACAATCAAAACCAACCACTTACATAATATCGAAGATCTTCCTCACTTCATCAATAAAATTGAGCGGGCCCTCACTCACTTTTGAACCCCAAAACTAGGGTGGGTTCATACGGATGAAGTCACGAACTTGGGCCTCTACCCACCTTGACGGTGGACGGGGGCAGGATCCTGCTGATTGGCCTGGGCAGCCAAAGTCTGGGATAGCAAATGGATGGCATTCTGGAACTCCTTATTAGTGACCTCAGGGGCTCGAACTGGAGGAGCGAAATCTCTGGCGGCTTGGTTAGGCATAGAACATCGAGGAATGATCAGAAACGTACAAGGTAAGGATTAGAGGAACATTAGAGTTAAGCCCTATCGCACGACATGATCATTAAAGAAGTTTAGTTTCCTAAGACATCTCATAGCTCTTCTCTCATATGTGTGGTGTGCTTCACACATATGAAAGAGACTATACTCGATGCGGCTTTTAAAAATCCTAGGACTCATGAACCTGAGCCTCTGATACCAAGTTTGTCACGCCCTGAGGTTACCCCCTAGATGTAACACGGGACTTGGGACCGCAAGTTCTCCAAGCTAACCCCTTGGTCATAGCATACTCAAGCATAAAAAGGATAAGCAGAAGCATAATAGATAAAGCCAGAATAGCATAAATAGATAGTCGAGTCAAATAGAAGTACAAATCGAGAAGAAGACTCAACATACTGACTACGTCTGAAAAACCTCTACTCATGACATAAAGAGTTTCTAGGACAAGACCCTAGCTAACCTGAAGTAAGAAAATAAAAGCTACACAAGCTAAGAATATAACTAGTCCTCGACCTAAGATGACTCACCAACAGCTGATAGATAGAGTGGCCCGGAAGCTCTAGCCACGTGCCTGAGGAAGAACACCTGAATCTACATCATCAAAGGATGCAACACAAGAGATGCGTTAGTACTATAGGATGTACCGAGTATGTGAGTGATGCATGAATCATGATAAAAATAGTTTAAAACATGCTTAAGAATTCATATTATATAATCATATAAATTAATAGCTTAAAAATAAACATGTGGGAGTTTCTCTTAACCGACATAAACTATGCTGAGCTATATAGAGTCCGATGTATATGCCCCATCAAAAGGATCCAATATACCTTGCCAGGGTATAGAGACATGATTGTGGCGTGATTAATAAAATTTGATGCCCAACAGAGGGGACTTAGAACCTATGGGGCACGTAGTTCTGGGACCCTAGGTACTCTCACTTGATCCAACTCGGTGCTAAATACTACTCCTAAAACATATAACCTGTGCTCACATACATATGGTATATCTGATGCCAAGCTTGTTCATAACTTGTTCATACTTGTTCATACTCCAGATTTCCATACTACTCATGAGTTTTAGTTTAGAAAATAGCTCATGAGCATTGATGGCATATCGGATGTCTTGTCTTGCATAATACTTCATGACATGGAAAGACTTGCATACTTCATGAATTGTAAAATTTGCATAGCTCTAGTTCAATTTCATAAAAATGTACTTTCATAGAACATAGGAACTAGGCATGCACATGCTTGAAAATCCATAAGGAACATGTTATCAAAATCCAATTTGCTTAAATCAACTTCATGCATGTAGACATTCCCATAGTTAAGCTTCAATGCATGAAAGAAGAGGTAACATGTAAGAACCCATGTGAAAATCATGCAATTTAATAGTAATTTCATAGGTAAATTATAAGAGGATCATATTTCAACAAAACCCATAAGAATTAGATAAGAACCCTAATTTGGAGACCATGAAATCAAAACTTGATTTAAGGGTTTTTAGAACAAGGATGAGAGGAACCCATTGTTGAATACCCACATACCTTGATTGAAGTTAACCCACTTGAACTGAAAAGATGTAGGAGGCTTGAACTTGGAGCTTGAGACTTGAAGCTTGGGGAAGAAATTTTCCTTTTTTTTGGGAGAAGAATGAAGATCTTAGAAGGAACTTAGGCTAATGAGGGTGAAAACCCTTCTTGAAATAGTCAAAATGACATCATTTAGGAGTTAAAAGGGTGGAGAAAGACTTAAATACCCCTGGGACATAATTAAGAAAACGTTGGGGAAAAAAGCCGACTCAAGGGACCACGAGTTGGTTGACGATCCGTCATCCAAAAGGACATACTGTCAAATCGATCAGTGGTTTCTCAGGCATTAAGATAGGGCTACAAAAAGTGCACTCCACGAGTAACAGTACGGTCCATAATTCCAAATGATGGACCATCATGTTGACCCATGGTTTTCCACTGACACTTATTGGACCTACTGGAATTTCATTCCACGAGTCACACTACGGTCGATACTTCCAAATGACGAACCGTCCTGTTGACTTATGGTTTGCCTTAAGAAATTTTGTCCCTCTGAACTTCATGTATTATGGGTAGGGATGATGGTTTGTCATCCAGAAGGATGGACCTTTCTTCGACTCATCATTTTTGGAACAGTTTTAGAGGCCTTCTGGAATTTGGACTACGGAGCACAGGACGGACCGTGGTTTCAAACCACAAACCGTCGACTGACTCGTCGTCTCTGGAAACTTGAGATTTTTCTAAGATTTTAACCTAGATAGCTGGTTTGATTTTCGTGGTGTACAGTATAAGTACACACCCAAGCCTTACCCGGGATGCATCACAGCAAACTACAAATCCTTCAATACCCTCGGGTAGAGTCAATACAGGGGTAGAAGTCAAACGGTCCTTTAATTTCTCAAAGATGACTTCACAAACATCAGACAGTATGAACTTAGTACTCACGAATTAAGGTTTTAGAAATCGATTCATGAGCATTGATGGAACATCGGGTGTCTTATCTTGCATAGCACTTCATAACTTGTGAAATTTGCATACTTCATGACTTGTAAAACTTTGCATGGCTATAGTTCAATTTGATAATACATATATTTTTATAGAACGTAGGAACTACACATGCACATGCTTGAAAATCCATGAGAAACATGCTATCAAATCCAATTTGTTTAAATCAATTTCATGCATGTAAAAATTATAATGATTAGACTTCAATTCATGAGATAAGAGTTAACATGTAAAAACCCATGTAAAATCATGCAATTTTAATATTAATTTCATAATCAAATCATGAGAAGATCATATTTAGCAAAACCCATAAGAATTAGATAAGAACCCTAACTTGAAAATCATAAAATAAAAATTTGAATTAGGGGTTTTGGGCACAAGGGTGAAAGGAACCCATTGTTGAATACCCACATACCTTGATTGAAACTAACCCACTTGAATTGAAAAGACTTAGGAGACTTGAACTTGGAGCTTGAAACCCTAACTTGAATCTTGAGAAGATGGAACTCCTTTTCTTCTTTTGGATGTTGATTGAAAGAATGTGAGAGAACTTAGGTCAAGTGGGAATAAAACCCTCCTAAATAGGCTTAAAACGACTTAGTATAGGAGTTAAAAGAGTGGGAAATTACAAAAATACTCCTGGACTTAAGCTTGGAAAAAGCTGGAAAAAGTCGATCTCAGGGACCACGAGTTGGTGCACGATCCGTCATCCAAAAGAACAGACTGTCAAAGGGAGTCGTGGTTTCAAATTCCACTTATGGGGTCTACTGGAACTCGACACCACGAGTCACTCTACGGTCCGTGGTTCAGAACGACGGACCGTCCTGTTACTCGTGGTTTCGACTTTAGGATATGAGGATCCTCTGATCCTCAGGGAATTTGGGTGGAAGGACGGGTCATGGAATAGGTTGAAGGGTCGTCAACCCACTCTTGAAATTTAGCGGACTTGGTACCTCTCAGAAGATGATTCCATGGGTTATAAGATGGACCATCATTCCAAACGACGACCCGTCAAGTCACACGTGGATTTTAGAGAAGAAAAGCTGAATTTTGATAAACTACTGGTCACTCTACGGACCGTCGTTTTGGTCTATGGGTCGTGAACCAACCAATGGTTTTGAAGATGAAAATTTAAATGTTCAGTTCAGCAATGACGAGTCACAGTACGGACCATGGTTCAGAACCATGGTTCGTCATCCGATCCGTCATCACTAACACTACTGCAGTAAACTGTCCATAACTTTTTAATCCTGACTCGGATTTATGCGTGGTTGGTGGCGTTGGAAAGAAGATTCAAAAACCTTTAATTTGGTTGGTACTAGGCCACGAAAATATTTATATTTTAGGAGGAATGTTTGATTGAAGTTGACCCTAATTTAGTCTTACATGAAAACTTACTTTGATGAGGTGCTTGCAACTTAACTTGATGATAGGAGTTTCTTATGAATATGATTCACATCCAAAGCACTCACCACACTAGGAAAATGATCATTACACTCATGGAAAAGGTTCGGGTATTAGCTTAGGATTTTTGGAGTCTTACAATATATCCCCCTTGGGATCATTCGTCCTCGAAAGAAGACTAAGCGAGGGAACTCTAGAGAGAAAATAGCCCAACCAAAAACAAAATATGAAAATTGAAGAATAAACATGAACCTGAACTTTTCAACTTAAAACATGGCTGAATCCACTTTGAAAATATGAATACATGCTAGGATCGTGAGGGAAACTGATGGAATAGATTCGGGAGGACATACTAAGGATGGAACTACTACCTCAAGCTGGAACCAGATTGGAAGGAAAAAGGGTGAGGGTACTTGGCGTTCATGGATGATTCTACTTCCCAAGTAGCTCCTTCAATTGAGTTGTGAAAGTTGAAGTACTATCGTTGTAACCGACTTCTGATATAAATAAAAACTGAGCTGGTTTCGTGAGACATGTATACATGCTGAGAATGTAAAAATGACCACTAGGACAGGAACAGGATACCCAACATGATAACTGGTCAGGGACGAGAGTAGGAACTCATCTAAAACTCATAACGAACAAACATACTCTAGAAATTGCAGTTAACCAGAAGGGACACCAGACTGAGAGAAGTAGATATACGGGAAAACTATTTCTTTTTAAATACCACTCCTACCATTTGAAACTAACAACCTCAACAACGTACATAAAGGTACTAACATCTGAGTCTAACTACCCGATTCTCCATGTTCAAACCTATCTTGACCAGATCTTTTGCATCAAGAATGTCTTCTAAGGATATTATCCCCTCTTATCATAACAACTAACTAACCTAGGGCTCCTAACCAAAAAGTCACTAGTTTCGCAAAATAGGTATCCACATGAATCCCATCACGATATTCAAGCTTATAACTATGGTCACCTTATGGTTTCGCAGCTTACCCTATATAAGACTTCTCTCCTCTTCCTAATCACAACTAGGAATCGTAGATTCAGGAACTTCTACAGAGGGATATACTAACCTTTCACTTCTAACTACTTCGCATGAATAACCCTTACCTTATAATTCACCCATGCCTAGAAGTCAAGGTGGAACAAGTACACTAACAAGGAAACGAAATGTGCTACCTCCCAGCTAGGCTACTACAAAGCCTTTTCCCTTAATGCTTATAATAACATAAACCAGAATCATTAAAACAAAAGGGTAGGAGTAGGAGCATCACGAATGAAGGATTATAGATTGATCTTGACTTACACTTAGCGTGATCAAGCCACTCAAGGTGAGGCTTGGGGAGTTGAGCGCAAGAGGTATGAGTATTTTACAAACTGGGAACGTAAGGAACAAATGGTGGGGATCACCACCCCTCGTTATCAAAGGCAAAGGTCAAGGTCTTTTAGAGAAAGGAAATCATAAATACGAACCGTGTCAAGAATCAGGTTAGAGCATATACATAACGTAACTTGATTTGATTAGCCATAGATGCATGTATGAAGAATTAGATGAGTAAATAGGACCGAGCACACTGAGAGACATGAGTTTACATAAATCACAAACCTCAGGGCATAAATCTGGAATTTATAGAATCACATAATAAGAGTGGAATCGTTGCCTAAAGCAATCACTTGCCATTCTAGAACCTGAACATGAGTGTTAATCTGAAATAGAACAATGGCGCTGACACACAAGACATGGAAAAGGTATCATAATGGCAGAAGTATACTTAGGACGCTAGGATGGAAATAAGCTTTTGCTTCCCCTCTTGACTTTGTTCTAAAACCCACAAGCATTGCTACCCAAGCCTTCAAAAATCTGACCAATTCTACATCCCACCATCTCCCCCTTAGGTTCATGCTACCCTCCTAAGTCTATGGACCTCTCACCAAAATCAAAAAAAGAACTATGATCATTTTACCCTAACAGAACATATACTACTCATGAATCTAGCATGAATACCCACTTCTTTCTATAGTCGAAGACTCTCCTTCTCCTAGAAGTCTAGGCCCCATCCCTCCTATCCCCACTTAATTCTAGGTCAAGACAACTCACAACCAAAAAGAATAGGGGTTGGGAGACTATGGATGCATACATGAAGAAAATATAGGTACGTATCTGATTTAACTTCTGGAGGAATACTCTGACTCCGCTGGCTAGGAAATGAAAGGAATTGACTTTGGAGATGAACACCACCATTGTTCCGCTTAGATGAGGGGCAATCCCTGATCCTATGGCCTAACTAACCATACCTAAAACAACCCTCTGTGCCAGCAAGGCACTCACCTAGGTGAAACTTACCAAAACTACTACAATAAGGGTACCTCAAGGTCTTCGGAGACCTATGGTGACACGACTGAGAATCAAGGGCAGGTGTGCTAACTGAAGATGGAGTTGGTCAAGATGACATATGCTGAGAAGACGATTGGTTCCATGTTCTGGTCTTTTTGTTCTTGTTCTTCCTTTTCCTCTTCTTTAGTCTCTATTTCTCATTCAACTGCGTGATCATAGCTTGAGACAACATACATATGGCTTCACAAAATTCCGCATTCATAACCTCGTGATTTGGAGTGGCCAGATTAGAATTCCTTGAGGGGTTTCTTTACGGAGACATTATCTGAAATGTGTAAGGAACGGATTAGAAAGGTAAGTAGATTCAAACTCTATCACATGATATTGAACCCAAAGAAGTGAAGTTTTTACTAAAACACCTCATAGCCTCCCTCTTATAAGTGTGGCATGCTTCACACCCATGAAAGAGACTCTACTTGATGTGGCTTTTAGAAACCCTAGGACTCTTGAACTTGATGCTCTGATACTATGTTTATCATGCCCCGAGCCTATCCCTGGATGTAACACGGGACCCAAGATCACAAGTGATCTCAAGATAACCCTCTGTCATTAGCATGATTTAAAGATAGAACAAAATATAAGAACGGAAGCTTAACTGAAGTAATGAGCAACCCAAGCTACTACAAAAATAAAAGTCTAAGAGTGACAATCCAAATACAGCT
Organism: Jaltomata sinuosa; assembly: GCA_003996215.1. Classification (NCBI taxonomy): domain Eukaryota; kingdom Viridiplantae; phylum Streptophyta; class Magnoliopsida; order Solanales; family Solanaceae; genus Jaltomata; species Jaltomata sinuosa. Next base: position 260,939 of record QJPP01000349.1, on the reverse strand, counting down.
GAACATCTGACTCTATGTCTGAAAACCACTACTACTGGTGAGTTGTTGGGACAATCCCCCAGCTAACTCTAAATACTGAATACAAAATCCAAATATTGAAATGAAACTAAACTCCAAGTCCTCAAAGGAGGAGGACTCACCAAGCTAACTGGATGTGCTACTGATCTACTAGCCACGGATTGGGGAGCGGGCTACAAAATCTACATCATAATATGATACAACACAAAGAGGTATGCAGTCAGTACTATGGAATGTACTGAGTATGTGAGATATGCATAATCATGATAAAACATACTTAAAATATGCTTGAAATGAGTTCGTGTATGTAAAGAGATAGCATAAGAAAATATTAAGATATAAGACATAAAACACGAAATAAAGTTAGGGTTCAAAGTAGAGTATCATATAACTTACTAGCTTGAAAATAAACATGCGGGAGTTTCTCTTAACCGAAATTAAACCATGCTGAGCTACATGGAGTCCAGTGTTAGGCACATACACTAGAAAGTCTGTCCTAACCGGCCAAAGTTAGAACCATGACATACTAGGATCTTATCATTATAAGCCTCAGAGGGCAACCTACGGTGGCACGTAGTTTTGGGACTAAGGGTACTCTCACCCGGTCCAACTCAGTGCTAAATACTACTCCCAAAACATATATACATAACATGACGCTCACATACATATGACATATCAAATGCTAAACTTGTTCATAACATGGTCATACCCCGGATCGTCATACTACTCACGAATTAAGGTTTTAGAGCATTGATGGAACATCGGGTGTCTTGTCTTACTTAGTACTTCATAACTTGTGAAATTTGCATACTTCATGACTTGTAAAACTTTGCATGGCTCTAGTTAAATTTCATAATACATATTGTTTCATAGAACAGAGTAACTAGGCATGACAATGCTTGAAAATCCATGAGAAACATGCTATCAAATCCAATTTGCTTAAATCAATTTCATGAATGTAGAAATTATCATGATTAGACTTCTATTCATGAGATAAGAGTTAACATGTAAAAACTCATGTAAAATCATAAAATTTAATAGTTATTTCATAATCAAATCATGAGAAGATCATATTTAGCAAAAACCATAAGAATTAGATAAGAAACCTAACTTGAAAAATCATAAAATAAAAATTTGAATTAGGGGTTTTTGGCACAAGGGTGAAAGGAACCCATTGTTGAATACCCACATACCTTGATTGAAGCTAACCAACTTGAATTAAAAGGCTTAGGAGACTTGAACTTGAAGCTTGAAACCCTAACTTGAAGCTTGAGAAGATGGAACTTCTTTTTTTCTTTTGGATGTTGATTGAAAGAATGGGAGAGGACTTAGGTCAAGTGGTGATAAAACCCTCCTAAATAGGCTTAAAATGACTTAGTATAGGATTTAAAAGAGTGGGAAATTACAAAAATACCCTTGGACTTAAGCTTAGAAAAAGCTGGAAAAAAGTCGATCTCAGGGACCACGAGTTGGTCCACGGTCCATCATCCAAAAGGATGGACCGTCAAAGGGATTCGTGGTTTCAAATGCCACTTCTGGGGTCTACTAGAACTCGATACCACGAGTCACTCTACAGTCCATGGTTCAGAACGACGGACCGTCCTGTGACTCGTGGTTCCAAATTTAGGATATGAGGATCCTATGATCCTCAGGGATTTTGGGTGGAAGGATGGGTCGTGGAATAGGTTGACGGGTTGTCAACCCACTCGTGAAATTTAGAGGACTTGATACCTCTCGGAAGGTGATTCCACGGGTTACACGATGCACCATCATTCTAAATAATGACCCGTAAAGTCACACGTGGATTTTAGAGAAGAAAAGCTGAATTTTGACAAACCACTAGTCACTCTACGGACCGTGGTTTTGGTCTACGGGTCGTGAACCAACCAGTGGTTTTGAAGATGAAAATTTTAATGTTCAGTTCAGCAATGACGAGTCATAGTACGGACCGTGGTTTAGAACCATGGTTGGTCATCCGAACCATCATCACTAAAAGCACTGCAGTAAACTGCTCATAACTTTTTACTCCGCACTCGGATTTATGCGTGGTCGGTGGCGTTGGAAAGAAGACTCAAAAAACTTTAATTTGGTGGGTACTAGGCCACCTAACTATTTATATTTTAGGATAAATGATCGATTGAATTTGACCCTAATTTAGTCTTACATGAAAACTTACTTTGGTGAGGTGCTTGCGACTTAACTTGATGATAGGAGTTTCTTATGAACATGATTCGCATCCAAAGCACTCACCACACTAGGAAAATGATCATTACACTCATGTAAAAGGTTCGGGTATTTGCTTAGGATTTTTGGGGTGTTACAGGATCGTGGTTTCAAACCACGAACCGTCGACTGACTCGTCGTCTTTGAAAATATGAGATTTTTCTAAGATTTTAACTTAGATAGATGGTTTGATTTCCGAGGTGTTACAATATCCCCCCTTGGGATCATTCTTCCTTGAATTAAGACTAAACAAGGGACACTAAAGGGATAATAGCCCAACCAAACATCAAAACAAGGAAATCAAGGAGTAAACATGAAAACTGAACCTTTTAACTTGAAAACATGATAAACTAACTTCGGAAACATGTATACATGCTAGGATTATGACAGAAACTGATGAAATAGAATCGGAGGAACATACTAAGGAGGAAACGGGTACCTCAATCTGGAACAGAATTAGAAATAAAGAGATGAAGATATTTGGCCTTCATGGCCTCTTTCGCTTCCCAAGTAGCCCCCTTTACAAGCTGATTCCTCCAAAGGACTTTCACCGAAGCGACTTCTTTGTTCCTCAACCTCTGAATCTGACGATCAAAGATCTCCATGGGAACCTCCTCATAAGTGATATTATCCTTCACACCCACATTCTTCAAGGGAACAATCAGAGTCGGATAACCCATGCACTTCTTCAACAAGGAAACATTGAAAACCGGATGAACCGCTTCAAACTCTAATGGCAAATCTAACTCATAAGCAACCTTACCAACTCTCCTCAAAATCTGAAAAGGACCTACAAAACGGGGACTGATATTTCCTTTCTTGCAAAATCTCATCACACCCTTCATGGATGACACTTTCAGAAAAACCCAACCATCAACTTCAAATTCCAACTCCTTTCCTCTCACATCCGCATATGATTTCTGTTGACTCTGAGCGGTCTTCAACCTTTCCCGAATAAGCTGAACCGTCTCCATGGTATCATGCACAAAATCTAAACCAATCAAGGCTGCCTCACCAATCTCGAACCAACCAATAGGAGATCAACACTTCCGACCATAGAGTTTCTCGTAAGGAGCCATCTGACTGATAGCGTGAAAGCTGTTATTATAGGTAAACTCGATAAGAGGTAAGTGATCATCCCAATTACCTTTGAAAACAATCACACAATCTGTCAACATATCCTCCAAGGTTTGAATGGTACGCTCTGCCTGGCCATCTGTCTGAGGGTGAAAAGTTCTGCTAATCTTCACCTGGGTATCAAGACCTCTCTGAAATGATCTTCAAAACTGAGATGTAAACTGAGGACCTCTATCTAAAATGATGGACAATGGGACACCATGCGATCGAAACACTTCTCATATATAGAGCCTGACATAATCGTTTGCTGAATCAATAGTCTTAACAACCAAGAAATGGGATGACTTGGTCATCCGGTCCTCAATCACCCAAATGGATTCATGCTGCCTTCGAGTACGAGGCACCCGTAATAAAGTCCATATTGATATCTTCCCATTAAAAAGTGAGAAGGTCAATATCCTGAATCATGCCACCCGATCGCTGGTGCTCTACCTTCACATGCTGACAGTTGGGACACTTAGCCATAAACCCAGCTATGTCCCTCTTCATACCATTCCACCAATATACTTCCCGTAGATCACGGTACATCTTAGTGGCATCTGGATGAATGGAATATCTAGAACTGTGGGCCTCAGTCAAAATATGTTGTCTCAACCTATCTACGTCTGGCACACATAGACGACCTTGATAACAGAGCATACCATCTCCCCCTTGGGAGAAAACCTCAACCCGCTGCTGAAGAACCGCACCCTTAAGCTGAAGCAAAATTAGATCACTGTCTTGCTTTTCCTTCACCTCCACTACCAAAGATGATTTTGCACCATTTTGGACAATAACTCCACCTTCGGTCGAGTCCATAAGTCGCACTCCCAATCGGGAAAGTCGATGAACATCTCTCTCCAATTCTTTCTTCCCTTCTTAAATCAAGGCCACACTACCCATGGACAATCCACTCAAAGCATCCTCCACAACATTGGCTTTACCCAGGTGGTAAAGCACACTCATATCATAATCCTTAAGGAGCTCAATCCACCTCTTGTGTCGCAAATTCAATTCCTTCTAAGTAAATACATACTGAAGACTTTTGTGATCCGTGAACACATCCACATGCACACCATACAAGTTATGTCTCCAAATCTTCAAAGAAAATACTATGGCTGCTAGCTTAAGATCATGAGTAGGGTAGTTCTTCTCATGAACCTTAAGTTGTCTCGAGGCCTAAGCAATCACCTTACCCCTGTTGCATCAAAACACAACCCAAACTGATCCTGGAAGCATCCCAATACACCACAAATTCATCTAGGCCCTCGGGAAGAGTCAATACTGGAGCGGTGGTCAATCTAGTCTTCAATTCCTGAAAGCTTTTCTCACAAGTATTGAACCACTAAAATTTTACCTTTTTCTAAGTCAATCGGGTCAAAGGGGCAGCAATGGAAGAGAACCCTTCCACAAACCTCCTGTAGTAACCAGCCAAACCCAAGAAATTCTGAATATCTGACGGGGAAGTAGGTCTAGGCCAGTCCTTCACTGCTTTAAAATTTTGTGAATCCACACGAATACCATCACTAGACACAATGTGACCCAGAAAAGCAACGAACTGCATCCAGAACTCACACTTGCTAAATTTAGCAAACAACTGTCGATCCTTGACAGTCTGCAACACAATCCTCAAGTGACTCGCATGCTCCTCATCACTCCGAGAATAGATAAGGATATCATCAATGAACACGATCACAAACAAGTCTAGATATTGCTTGAACACACGGTTCATTAAGTCCATAAAAGCTGCAGGAGCATTAGTTAGTCCAAAAGACATAAAAACAAACTCATAATGACCATACCGAGTTCTGAAGGCAGTCTTCGGGATATCACACTCCCGAACTCGAAGCTGATGATAACCAAATCTAAGGTCGATCTTGGAGTAAAAACTAGCACCCTGAAGCTGATCTAACAAGTCATCAATCCTAAGAATGGGATACTTATTCTTGATTGTGACTTTGTTCAACTGACGGTAATCAATACACATTCTAAGAGAACCATCTTTCTTCCAAACAAACAAAACCGGGGCACCCCATGGAGCAATGCTAGGCCAGATGAAACCCTTATCAAGAAGGTCCTTCAACTGATCCTTTAATTCCTTAAGTTTCACGGGTTCCATTCTATAGGGAGGGATAGAGGTAGGATTCGTATCCAGAAGAAGATCTATCCCAAAGTCGATCTCTCGCTTGGGAGGTACTCCAGGTAAATCCTTGGGAAACACTTCTGGAAATTCTTTAACAATAGGGATAGACTGAAGAGATGGGGTCCCGGACTCCGTGTCCATGACCTAAGCAATATGATAGATGCAACCCTTAGAAATCATCTTCCTAGCCTTAAGATAAGATATGAAGTGACCTTTCGAGGAAGGGGGACTACCTTGCCACTCTAAGACAGGTTCATTAGGAAACTTGAAAATGACAACCCGAGTACGGCAATCAACAGAAGCATAATATGCATAGAACTAGTCCATACCAAGAATGACATAAAAATAAGTCATCTCCAACTCTACTAGATCTGCTGAAGTGACTCTATGAAGGACTGAGATATGGCAATTTTTGTAGATTCTTTCGGATAGGACTGACTCGACAACAGGAGTAAAAACACAAAAGGGCTCTAAAAGAAACTCCGAACAAACTTCAAACTTGCATTCTACATAAGGGGTCACAAAAGATAAGGAACAACTCTCAACAAAGCATACACATCTAAAGAGAAAACTTTCAACATACCAGTAATAACATCTGGGAACCTTCTTGATCCTGATGAGAGGACATAGCATAAAGGCAGTTCTGGCACTGACCACCAGAACTAGAAGTTGTGCCTATTGGGCTGGCCTACCTCCTGAAGCAGCCGGGGTAAACTAAGTCCTACCTCCCTGTTCCTTCCTAGCTGAAGGGCAATCTATGATACGATGTCCAGGCTGACCACAACCAAAGCAACCCTCCTTACCGGCTAAGCACTCACCAGTGTGATTCTTCCCATACCTGGTACAAATGGGGAAAGAAGGCCCCTTAACAACATTTCCCAGAGATTCGGAATAGAAACCAGATCCTCTACCACCCTGATCATGATGAGGCCTCTGAGCCTGGGTAGGAGCACTAGTAGAATAATGAACGGGTCTCGATGACTTCTTCTGGAAAGAGGAGCGATGTTCGCCTCCGGACCTGTGATGCCCAAACCTGATCACTCAGATCTAGCCCTCTTGTTCTCCCTCGCCACCTCCCTAAGCTTGTCACCCTCAATCTGATGGGCATGAGCCATAAGTCGGGAAATGTTCATATCACTCAGAAGCAAAGCAGACCTACACTCTTTCTTCACCGAATCAGAAACCCCATAGATAAACATGCTCATTTGATCGTGCGGGTCCGCTACCATGGAGGGGGCATACCTAGACAGTTGGGTGAACTTTAAATTGTACTCTTAGATCGACATCGAACCGTGTCTCAAGTTCACAAACTCCTCTACTTTCGCTTGTCTCAACTCTAGGGGAAATAACCTATCAAGGAAGGATCTCTCAAAATACTCTCAAGTCATGGGGACCGCGTCCCTCACTCTAGCCTCCTTCCATTGAGTGAACTAAATATGAGTCACATCCTTGAGTTGATAGGATGTAAGCTCTACATAATCAACACCAACCAATTGCATAACATCAAAGATTTTCCTCACTTCATCAATAAAATTGAGCGGGTCCTCACTCACTTTCGAACCCCGAAACTCGGGAGGGTTCATACGGATGAAGTCACGAACTCGGGCTGCTACTCCACCTTAAGAGTGGATGGGGGCAGGAGCCTGCTGATTGGCCTGGGTGGCCAATATCTGGGCTAAAAAATGGATGGCTTTCCTGAACTCCTTATTAGTGACCTCGGGGGCCGAAACTGTAGGAGCGACATCTCGAGATGCTTGGTTAGTCATAGCACGTCGAGGCATGATCAGAAACGTACAAGGTAAGAATTAGAGGATCATTAGAGTCAATCTCTATCGCACGACATGATCATGAAAGAAGTGAAGTTTCCTAAGACATCTCATAGCTCCTCCCTCATATGTGTGGCGCTCTTCACACACATGAAATAGATTCTACTCGATGCGATTTTAAGACATCCTAGGACTCTTGAACCTGAGGCTATGATACCAAGTTTGTCATGCCCCGAGGTTACACCCTGGACGTAACATGGGACATGGGATCGCAAGTGCCCCAAGCTAACTCCTTGGTCATAGAATACTCAAGCATAACAATAAAACAAGAGTACAAGCATAATAGAGGAATTCAACTAAGGACAACATAAAAGATAAGTTTGGAAACCACATAGGAATATAAAGTCTAGAAAGAACTTTGAATACCGTCTATGTCTGAAAAGCCTCTACTCATAATATAAAGAGTTCCTAGGACAAGACCATAGAAAACTCGAAGTACGGAAATAAAAGCTAACACAACTAGGATCATAACTAGTCCTCGACCTAAGATGACTCACCAACCGCTGATAGAAAGTGGCCTGGGAACTCTAGCCATGAGCCTGGGAAGGAGCACCTAAATCTGCATCATCAAAAGATGCAGCACAAGAAATGCGATCAGTACTATGGAATGTTCCGAGTATGTGAGCTATGCATGTATCATGATAAAATAGTTTAAAGCATGCTTGAAATAAATTTGTTACATAAAGGAAAGGAACATGAGTAAATATCAAAGTATAAGACAATAAAACATGCAATAAAGTTTAAGTTCAAATATAGAATCATATAACTTGATAGATTAAAAATAATCATGTGGGATTTTCTATTAACCGACATAAACCATGCTGAGCTACATGGAGTCCAATGTATACGCCCCATCGAAAGGACTCAATATACATCGCCAGGGTATAGAGGCATGATTGTGGCGTGATCACTAAAATCTGATGCCCAATAGAGGGGATTAAAACCTACGGGGGCACGTAGTTCTGGGACCCTAGGTACTCTCACCCGGTTCAACTTGGTGCTCAATACTACTCCCAAAACATATAACATATGCTCACATACATGTGGCATATCTGATGTCAAACTTGTTCATAACTTGTTCATACTTATTCATACCCCGGATCATCATACTACTCATGAGTGTTAGTTTAGAAAATGGTTCATGAGCATTGATGGCATATCGGGTGTCTTGTCTTGCATAATACTTCATGACATGGAAAGACTTGCATACTTCATGACTTGTAAAATTTGCATGGCTCTAGTTCAATTTCATAAAATATATACTTTCATAGAACATAGGAACTAGGCATGCACATGCTTGAAAATACATAAGGAACATGCTATCAAAATCCAATTTGCTTAAATCAACTTCATGCATGTAGAAATTTCCTTGGTTAAACTTCAATTCATGAAAGAAGAGGTAACATGTAAGAACCCATGTGAAATCATGCAATTTAATAGTAATTTCATAAGTAAATCATAAGAGGATCATATTTCAAAAAACCCCATAATAATTGGATAAGAACCCTAATTTGGAGATCATGAAATCAAAACTTGAATTAAGGGTTTGGGGCACAAGGGTGAGAGGAACCCATTGTTGATTTTCCACATACCTTGATTGAAGACAACCCACTTGAATTGAAAAGACTTAGGAGGCTTGAACTTGGAGCTTGAGAATTGGAGGTTGGAGATAAACTTTTCCTTTTTGGGAGAAGAATGAAGATCTTGGAAGGAACATAGGCTAATGAGGGTGAAAACCCTACTTGAAATAGTCAAAACGACATCATTTAGGAGTTAAAAGGGTGGGGAAAGACTTAAATACCCCTGGGACATAATTATGAAAAAGCTGGGGGAAAAGGTCGACTCCAGGGATCACGAATTGGTCGATGGTCCATCATAAAAAAGGACGGACTATCAAACCGATCCGTGGTTTCTCAGGCATTAAGATAGGGATACTGGAAGTACACTTCACGAGTCACACTACGGTCCGTACTTCCAAGCGATGGACCATCCTATTGACCCATGGTTACCCCGTGACACTTATTGGAGCAACTGGAATTTCATTCCACGAGACACACTACGGTCCGTACTTCCAAACGACGAACCATCCTGTTGACTCGTGGTTTGCCTTAAGAAATTTTGGCCTTCTGAACTTTAGGGATTACTGGTGGGGATGATGGTCTGTCATCCAGAAGGATGGACCATCCTTCGACTCGTCATTTTTGGAACAGTTTTAGAGGCCTTCTGGAATTTGGACTACGGAGCAAAGGATGGACCGTGGTTTCAAACCACGAACCATTGACTGACTCGTCATCTCTAGAAACTTGAGATTTTTCTGAGATTTTAATTTAGATAGCTGGTTTGATTTCCGTGGTGTTACAGTATAAGTACACACCCAAGACCTACCAAGGATGCATCACAGCAAACAACAAATCCTTCAATACCCTCGGGTAGAGTCAAAAAAGGAGCAGAAGTAAAACGGTCCCTTAATTTCTCAAAGATGCCTTCACAAACATCGGACAATATGAACTTATCCTTTTTCTTTTTCAACTTTGTTAATGGAGAAACTATAGAGGAAACATTCTCCACAAACCTCTTATAATACCCCGCCAAACCCAAGAAGCTCCTAATGTTAGTCGGAGTCATCTAGTCCATTTCTTCACTCCCTTAATCTTTTGAGGATCCACCTTAATCCCCTCACTAGACACAATATGACCAACGAAAGCCGCAAAGTCTAGCCAAAATTCACACTTGGAGAACATGGCATACAATTCCAACTCTTTAAGAGTCTGAAGTACAATTCGAAGGTGATTGGCATGCTCCTCCTCACTTCGAGAGTAGACTAGGATGTCATTAATAAAACTCGGAAAGCAACTCCGGGTACCTGTAAACACACTTAGTAAAGGTGTTAGTATTGAATGAATATTTACCAAAATGAAATAATAAAATAATAAAGAAAAATAAAACTCATCTTATATACAAAGGATGCCTTGGAAATCGACAACAAATTCTTCATCGGTCAATAAATTGAGATTTGATATAAAATGATCGAACTCAAAATAACATTCATCTTTTATTATGAGGAGGCCTTGAAAATCTGACGAAAAGATTCTTTCATTGGCCAATAAAATATTTGTTTAACATCAATTAGTCATTCAATGATAAAATCAAATAGCACAAATTGAATATAAGACCAAAATGCTACTTTTATAATTAATGTAATATTTAGTAGCAGTGAGCAAAAATTAATAAAAAGTAAAACAATTATGAACTCAAGTTGCCCAAAATATATGAAATCACTGGAAATTCTAACAAAATTGATGAGACAATCATTAAGTGCATAGAATAAAAACCACAAAATAAAAGTAAATAGAGAAAAAATAAAGCAAAGAAAAACAAGCATGAAGAATATTGCAACCTCAGAAAACATTAAAGATACAACCAAATAAAACATGTGATAAATTCATAAACAGAAAATGATATAGAGTTGTTGAAGTCCAAACCTCCGACCAGATCTGGTTGTTTTACAGTAACTGTTTGACCGGGGTTTTGCTGGAGTAGCGTCGTTGGTTTCTATTTTTGCCGAAAATGGAGTAGTGGTGTGGAGGAGAAACAAGTCTGCTGGTTGGAGAAAAATGAGGCTCGTGGTTTCGTCGGGAGAAGGAGTTGTTCGGTGTTGTTGTTGTTTACTCCGGTTCATCGAAACTAGCAGCTCCTCGGCAGAGCAGTGACGACAATGAAGGGTGGAGGGATGGTAACTAATTTGTTGGGGTTTGTGGGTTGCTGGTTTAACATGGGTGGAGAACAAGGTATTTTTTTGATGTTGCTTAAATGGAGCTCACCGGATTCTGGTGGGGTCTATTTTGTTTTGTTGGTGATGTGTGGTCGAAAAAGAGGTGGTGTGTGAGGAAGAGGAAAGGGATTCGAGGCAGTGAGGTTGCTTCTTGGTTTTGGGGTGAACGAAATGGGGTGGTTGGCTGTTCAGGGGTTTCTGCTTCGCCGGGGTTTTTGATGGAGCTTTGAATGGTTTTGGTGGCTATTTGGTGTTTGGGTGGTAGAGTTTGAGCTCACCGGATTCTGGTGGGGTGGTGGCTGGCTCGCCGGAAAATGGGGTAAAAGAAGGCGACTGGTTGTTTCTTGAAACGGAAAGGAGAGACAATTTTAGGTTTCCAAATTTGGGAAATTTACACTCTTTTTCCACCACCAAAGAGTGTGTAGTGTGTATGAGACACTTTATAGAAAATTCTAAAACCCTAAACCATCTATATGGCAAAACAAAACCATGGGCTACCAAAATCGTGTGCTCAAAATCATGGTTTACCTAAAACCATGTGCTATTTAATTTATCTGTGTAAAAAAATATCTACTCCTACTTATGCTTTAACGGATTGTGTTAAAAACAATAAAAAATATATTTAATAATGTTTAAAAGAATGTAATTTGAACAAAAATGAAACAATATTCGTTTATATACAAATAATTGTGATAAATTTAATGATAATTAAAATTAACTAAAATAATAAAAAATAGATAAAAATCTCAATATTTTCAAAAATGAAAATAATTACCAACAAATTGTATGAACATTGAAAAAATATGAGAAAAAATATATTCTGTGCAATTAATGAATAAATGGTTTTAAAATATTAATTTAAAAAATATCAAGCCAAAATTGGGTGTCAACAACTGCCCCTTTTCCTTCAGAGACGATGAAAGAATCTTTGAACGAATACGTTGACGTGTAGCCAATTTTGGCTCGACAAAGAAAAAGAATGACATATGCACAGAATGATGTCAGACTTTGATAGAGCTTTGAAAATACTCTTCGTCTGCTGGCGAGGTTGAATTATATTTTATAAGAAAGATGATAAACGAGGAAAAAATATTCTAGGATGAAAAATAATTGCATACCTTCGACATTGTTTTTCAAAATCACTCAGTGTCAAATTATGAGACGCTGGGAATACAAAGTTGTTTACCTGTCTCATTGATAAGCGGACGACCCAATCTTGTCTCTTTGAAAGGCAGACGACCCAACTTGAATTTGATATATCACTTTGAATGGAGTGACAATCCAACGTGTCTCATTGAAAGGCAGACGACCCAACTTGAATTTGATATGTCACTTTGAACGAGGTGACAACCCAACATGTCTCATTGAAAGACGGACAATCAAATTTGAATTTGATATGTCACTTTGAATGAGGTGACAACCCAACGTGTCTCATTGAAAGGAGGACGACCCATCTTGAATTTGATATATTACTTTGCACGAGGTGACAACCCAACGTGTCTCATTGAAAGGCGGACAACCCAATTTGAATTTGATATGTCACTTTGAATGATGTGACAACCCAATGTGTCTCATTGAAAGGCAGACGACCCATCTTGAATTTGATATATCACTTTGAACAGGGTGACAACCCAACGTGTCGCATTAAAAGGCGGACGACCCAATTTGACTGTGATATGCCACTTTGAATGAGGTGGCTTCCCAACTTATCTCATTGAAAGGCAGACGATCCAACTTGAATATGATATGTCACTTTAAACGAGGTGACAACCCAACATGTATCATTGAAAGGCGAATGACCCATCTTGAATTTGATATGTCACTTTGAACAAGGAGACAACCCAACGTGTCACATTGAAAGATGGACAACCCAATTTGAATTTGATATGTCACTTTGAATGAGGTGACAACCCAACGTGTCTCATTGAAAGGCGGATGACCCATCTTGAATTTGATATATCACTTTGCACGAGGTGACAATTCAACGTTTCTCATTGTAAGGCGGACAACCCAATTTGAATTTGATATGTCACTTTGAATGATGTGACAACCCAACGTGTCTCATTGAAAGGTAGATGACCCATCTTGAATTTGATATATCACTTTGAATGGGGTGACAATCCAACGTGTCTCATTAAAAGGTGAACGACCCAATTTGACTGTGATATGCCACTTTGAATGAGGTGGCTTCTTAACTTGTCTCATTGAAAGGCGGACGACCCAACTAGAATATGATATGTCACTTTAAACGAGGTGACAACCCAACGTGTCTCATTGAAAGGCGGACGATACATCTTGAATTTGATATATCACTTTGAACAGGATGACAACCCAACGTGTCTAATTGAAAGGCGAATGACCCAACTTGAATTTGATATGTCACTTGAACGAGGTGAAAACCCAATATGTCTCATTGAAAGGCGAACGACCCAACTTGAATTTGGTATGTCTCTTTGAACAAGGTGAAAACCCATCTTGAATTTGATATGTCACTTTGAACGAAGTGACAACCCAACATGTCTCATTGAAAGGAGGACAACCCAATTTGAATTTGATATATCACTTTGAACGAGGTGACAACCCAACGTGTCTCATTGAAAGGAGGACGACCCAATTTGAATTTGATATGTCACTTTGAATGAGGTGACAACCCAATGTGTCTCCTTGAAAGGCGGATGACCCAACTTGAATTTAATATGTCACTTTGAATGAGGTGACAACACAATGTGTCTCATTGAAAGGCGGATGACCCAACTTGAATTTAATATATCACTTTGAACGGGGTGATAACTCAACGTGTCTCATTGAAAGGTAGTCAAACCAACTTGAAATTCTGGAGTCACCTTGACACCATTTAGACTGAATGGAGTCACATTGACACCAAATGTGAATAAGTAGAGTCACTTTGACACCAAAGGTTGAATAGAGTCACTTTGACACCGGTCTTAAATGGAGTCACTTTGACTACAAAGATTGAATGGAGTCACCTTGACGTCGGTCTGGATAAGTGGAGTCACTTTGATGCCAATTTGAATAAATAGAGTCACTTTGACATTAAAAATTGAATGGAGCCACTTTGACGTCGGTCTGGATAAATAGAGTTACTTTGACGCTAGTTTGAATTAATGGAGTCACTTTGACACCAAAGATTGAGTGGATCCACCTTGTTGCCGGTCTAGATAAAATTGATAAATTATCATCACCTTGATGCTAATCTAGAAAGTGGAGTCACTTTAACTCTGATTTAAATAGGCGGTCACCACCTTGATACCAATCTGAAAAATGGAATCACTTTGACGCCGATTTGAATAAATGATCGCCACGTTGACGATCTAGATAAATGGTCATCACCTTGATGACGGTTTGGAAAAGGAGGTCACCTTGATGCTGGTTTAAATGTCACATGTCACTTTGAACGGGGTGACTTCCCAACATCTCATACTCATCTGTACAAAACTTATTAGTAGCAAATATAATATTTTACAACAAAAGAGGTGATGATTAAACATAACATGTCAAAAATACAGAAGCGACGATCTAATAAAATATGTCACAAATATAGGAGTGACGATCCAACAAAATATAACATGTCATTTTCAACGGGACTACAATCCAAATTTTTTTAAAATATGTCATTTTGAATGGGATGACAACCCAATTTTTAAAAAGATGTGTCATTTTGAATGGGATGACAACCCAATTTTAAAAAAGATGTGTCATTTTGAATGAGATGACAAACCAATTTTAAAGAATGTGTCATTTTGAATGGGATGACAAACCAATTTTTAAAAATGTGTCATTTTGAATAGGATGACAGCCCAATTTTAAAAAAAATATATGTCATTTTGAATGGGATGACAACCCAATTTTAAAAAAGTATCATTTTGAATGTGATGACAACTCAATTTTAAAAAAAATATGTAATTTTGAATGGGATTATAACCCAATTTTAAAAATATGTCATTTTGAATGGGATGACAACCCAATTTTAAAAAAATGTGTCATTAAAAAAAATGTGTCAATTTGACAAGGTAACAACTCAACATGTCAGTTTGACAAGTTGACAACAATTTTAACAAACAAAGTGCACTTGGCATGTATTTAGAAAGGTGGGTGTTTACCCCAATTTTATTTTGAACAAAGAAACATGTGAAGAGATAATCAAATCTCGATTATAGTTGGTACTAACAATTAGCATTGTATGAAAATTTTGCTCATTTGCTTCTCATTTAACAGAGATTAACTCCGAGGTAGTTCCAACAGATTCAAGTGGTACCTCAAACATAACTAAGTATCAACAAGATTTATTCGTCTTGCTTCAAACAAAGATTTTGAACTATACATATCCTCATATTTCAAGTGCCCTCACCACAAAGAAAGTCCTCATTTGCACACATTTGAAATATTTTGATTTGAGGACATTTTCAAAGAACACTCACACTCAGAAAAATGTTCAATGCAAGCAATTATGATGTCATATGCTTGGCCTTCATGTAAATCTCCACTAATGTGAGAACATTTGAAATGAGATCACGTAGGGCTTATATTCGGCTTGTAATGTAGGCTTAGGGACAGGTAGGAAATTCATTTTGGATGAAAGTGACTTAATTCTTCCTTGAGCGTTGCACTGGATTTGTGCTTTTGTTGCGCTTTTAGCACTTGAACTTTGTCGTTGTCCCTTTCTTCTATTTGACTTCTTTTGAATCTTTGCTTATCGGAGTCGTCTCTCTTTTTTTCTGATGTTTTCTTCTTTCTTCAACTTCTCCATTATTATTGGAGTGCTTTTCTTTGCTTTTTCTCCTTGTCTTGACCTTGTGGAGAGTTTTCAACTCCTTTCTTTTTCTTTTGAAGTCGTTTTGTATCCTTGACTTTCAGGGACTTTGCATCTTTTACTTTTAACATCTTCCAACTTGAATCTTCTCATGTAATTTGCATGTCTTCAGTGCGCTCAAGGAGGTTGGGCCAAGAGAGGATAGTGCATGTGAGCACTCAGACAGGTATACGCTAAGATGTGCTTGTCCAAAGAAGAGGCTTCAGGCTTAAATGGGGACATTCTAGTAATTTATGTCATTTGGTAGGCACAAACGGGTCAAAGAAGGCCTACGATCCTTTCCTAAATCAAATGTTACTCAGAATTTTGCCTCAACAAACATTTAGGCCAAGTTCTGGATCAACAGTGTGATGCAATGAAATTTAATCTAAAAGCTCACCACGCAATGCACATGAAACAATGAGGTTGATTTTATTCTTATCTTGAATGCATGCAAGAGAATATTCTCAAGCGTCACAAAGATATGACTAAGAGGTACTAAAAGAATCTATGGTTTACCTGAAGTCAACATTCTCAATTAATTATTTTGCACATTTCTAATTATTTTGGCACCAACCAAGTCAAAGATATAATTCTTTAAAAAACTTTTTTTTTTAAAAAGGAATACCGAACCCAAGAGGGCTGCCTACGTATCTCATCCCAAGAGATGACAATCAGGTGTGCGTAGTCCGTGCAAATATGACATAAATGTATCATAATTGAAAAAATGTCAGATATATGCACAAAAAATAATGTAAAGAAAAATGAATGAAAACAGGATAGGCATGAAAAATAATAAAATGGAGTGTCACAACTCAATCAAAAGATCTCCTGATTTGTCCGTTAGACACTTCATGGAGCATAACATAAGATGTTGCTCTCTTTACTGTTTTGGTGGAATCTTTGAGGACCTTCCTAAAACATTCTGCCCCAGTTTCGACTTCAACAACTATGTGTATTCAATCTTGTAGCAAATGTAATCTTTTGTAGAATTTTGGAGACCTTCTCAAAAATTATGCCCCAGTTTCCATTACAAATAATTGGAAAGCTTACGGGGAATATGACCGAGCCAGAAGGCGCCTATGTATCCCGTTGAGCCAGGAATTAGGTCAAACGTAGTTTCAACCTTTGGAATAAATAATCATATTTACAGGAAAATATGCACACAAAAATTAAACAAGTATGGACAAAATAAATTAGGTAGCATTTTGCACATAAACAATGCATAACGCACCCTAGTATACATGTGACCTTTTAAGTCAAAGGTGGGCCTAACGATTGAAGGATGTGTATGTTATTTGTGAAATGCTCCATTGCCTCAAAAAATATATTTATACAAATCCGAGAGACAATGGTTCGTACAACTCGACATATGCATCTTTCAAGTTAAAACAAATAATTGGATGATATTCCTTTTAGTCTGTGGGCCTATGTGGACACAAGGTGGTCTCACTAATGGACCCAACACTTCTTGAGTATAGAGTCAACTTAGGTCAATGCCTAATTGAGGATTGGTTTAGCTCTACGCTAGGTGTTCTAAGAGTGGGTTTTTTGAAATAGATCGGGTTCCAAGTGGACAGTTTGGGTTGAAAATACGATAGCCATTGGACGCATGATGTACCCGTAAACTATCGTATTTTCGAGAAAGTGTTATTTGTGGCGGGAGGCCATGGGAACATGAACCTCCCTAAATATAACTAAAATAGTATGATGTATGGTGGAATATGCAATGACAATATACATATGATGCAATAAATAATGAATAAATAATCTAATAAATGTAAGGAATATACAATTTATAAATAATCAACAAAATATACAAGGTGCAAATAAAAAAAAAATTAATTAAACAATGAGCAAACAATTGTAAAAAAGTAAAAACTCCTCAATTGATAAAATAAATCCATAATGGTTAGAACCTTTTAATCCCCAGCGGAGTCGCCATTCTGTTATATCCGATCGGACACAACTTTGGCACTCTAAAAAAATAATTAAGAGAAAGAAAGAGAAAGAGAGAGAGTATACAATTGTTTAAAAGAATTAATTTAATGAGAGAAAAAGAATGAGAGTCGCCACCTAATTTTAGGATAATTAGGAACCTTATTAACAATTGAACAATTTTTAGTCTACGAAACCAGTTAGATTCTAGGTAAGGGTTCAAGTTATTCCGAAGGAAAGGGGTTAAGCATCCTTCAGAATCCACAACAGTGGTTCCCGGCTGAATTCATTTTTACAATTGAGGAGGAGATAAAATAAATGTCCCGATTCTTCGGAGTTAGAGAAAATGACTCTCCAAAACTCCAAGTATAAAAGGAAAACCTTTTACGAAATGGCCTAATATTTGCCTATCGTTAGCTAAAAATGAATAAATACAACAAAGAATATTACAATATCTTCGAATTTTAATCTTTCGAGTTAGAGAAAATGACTCTCCAAAACTCAAAGAATATAAGGAAAAGCTTTTAAAAAACGGCCTAATATTCACCTATCATTAGCTAAAAATGAATAAATACAATAAATAATATTACAACATCTTTGAATTTTAATTTGAATATCTTCTTCGGAAAGCAACTCCGAGTACCTGTAAACACACTTAGTAAAGGTGTTAGTATTGAATGAATATTTACCAAAATGAATTAATAAAATAATAAAGAAAAATAAAACTCGTCTTATATACAATGGAGGCCTTGGAAATTGATAAAAATTTCTTCATCGGCCAATATATTGAGATTCGATATAAAATGATCAAACTCAAAATAACATCTGTCTTTTATTATGGGGAGGCCTCAAAAATCCGACGAAAAGATTCTTTCATTGGCCAATAAAATATTTGTTTAACATCAATTAGTCATTCAATGATAAATTCAAGTAGCACAAATTGAATATAAGACCAAAATGCTACTTTTATAATTAAAGCAATACTTAGTAGCAGTGAACAAAAATTAATGAAAAGTAAAAGAATTATGAACTCAAGTTGCCCAAAATATATGAAATCACTGGAAATTCTAACAAAATCGCTGAGACAATCATCAAGTGCACAGAATCAAAACCACAAAATGAAAGTAAACAGAGAAAAAATAAAACGAAGAAAAACAAGCATGAAGAATATTGCAACCTCAGAAAACATTGAAGATACAACCAAATAAAACATGTGATAAATTCATAAACAGAAAATGATATAGATTTGCTGAAGTCCAAACCTCCGACCAAATCTGGTTGTTTTACTGTAATTATTTGACCATGGTTTTGCTGGAGTAGCGTCGTTGGTTTATATTTTCGCCAGAAATGGAGTAGCAGTGTGGAGGAGAAACGGGTCTGTTGGTTGGAGAAAAATGAGGCTCGTGGTTTCGTCGGGAGAGGGATTTTTCGGTGTTGTTGTTGTTTACTCTGATTCGTCAGAGCTAGCAGCTCCTCGGCGGAGCAGTGATGAAAACGGAGGGTGGAGGGATGGTAACTAATTTGTTGGGATTTGTGGGTTACTGGTTTAACATGGGTGGAGAACAAGGGGGTTTTGTGATGTTGTTTAAATGGAGCTCGCCGAATTCCGGTGGGTTCTATTTTGTTTTATTAGTGATGTGTGGTCGAAAAAGAGGTGGTGTGTGAGGAAGGGGAAATGGAGCTTTGAATGGTTTTGGTGGCTATTTGGTGTTTGGGTGGTGGAGTTTGAGCTCACCGGATTCCGGTGGGGTGGTGGCTGGCTCGCCGGAAAATGGGGTAAAAGGAGGCGGCTGGCTGTTTCTTGAAACGGAAAGGAGAGACAATTTTTAGGTTTCCAAATTTGGGAAATTTCCACCACCAAAGAGTGTGTAGTGTGTATGAGACATTTATAGAAAATTTTAAGACCCTAAATCATCTATGTGGCAAAACAAAATCATGGGCTACCAAAATCGTGTGCTCAAAACCATGATTTACCTAAAACCATGTGCTATTTAATTTATCCGTGTAAAAAATATCTCCTCCGACTTATGCTTTAACGTACTGTGTTAAAAGCAATAAAAAATATATTTAATAACATTTAAAATAATGTGATTTGAACAAAAATGAAACAATATTCGTTTATATAAAAATAATTATGATAAATTTAATGATAATTAAAATTAACTAAAATAATAAAAAATAGATAAAAATCTCAATATTTTCAAAAATGAGAATAATTATCAACAAATTGTATGACCATTGAAAAAATATGAGAAAATTTGTATTCTGTGCAATTTAATGAATAAAAGGTTTTAAAATATTAATTTAAAAAATATCAGGCCAAAATTGGGTGTCAACAGCCATACCAGGTTTGAAAAGCAGTGTTTGGAATATCAACCTCCCTAACTTTAAACTGATGGTAACCCGAATGGAGATCTATTATGGAGAAACACTTAGCACCTTGAAGTTGGTAAAAAAGATCATCAATTCTGAGAAGTGGGTACTTGTTTTTCACTGTGACTTTATTCAGTTGGCGATAGTCAATGCACATATGAAGAGACCCATCTTTCTTACGCACAAATAGTATGGGGCACCCCAGGGAGAGACACTAGGATGGATAAAACCCTTATCAAGGAGGTCCTGCAACTGTTCCTTAACTCTTTTAACTCAACATGAGCCATTCTATATGGCGGAATAGAAATGGGTCGAGTGTCGAGCAATAAATCTATTCTAAACTCTATCTCCCTATCAGGAGGAACCCCTGGAAGGTAGTCAGGAAAAACATCGAGGAATCCATTAACTACAGGAACACACTGGAGTGGGGGACTTTCAGTACTAGAATCCCTGACCTAAACTATATGGTACAAACACCCTTTCGATATTATCTTTCAGGCTCTAAGATAAGAGATGCATCTTCCCTTTGGCACTATGGGACTACCCTCCCACTCTAGGACGGGTTCATTTGGAAAGCAGAACTTAACTTTTCTAGTCCTACAGTCCATGGTAGCATAACAAGAGTGAGGCCAATCTATCCCCAGAATGACATCAAAATCTATCATGTCAAGTTCTACTAAATCCACCACCGTATCCCGAAGCAAAATAGTCACAACACAATTTTTGTAGACTCTCCTAGCAATAATAGACTCACCAATAGGAGTAGAAACTACGAAGGGTTCAAAAATATTTTTGGGAGAAAAACCAAAATTTATAGCCACATAAAGGGACACATAAGATAGGGTGGAGCTGGGATCAAGTAACACATAAACATCATGGGAGAAGATCTGTAACATACCCGTGACAACATCTGGCGAGGCCCCTAACTCTTGGAGAGTAGATAGTACATTGAGACGATTACGACCACCACTTATACCAGAAGTAGCACCTCTTGCAGGAGGGGCTGAAGAAGTAGTGGCTTAGGTATTATTACCCCTAGTAGTTCCCTTTATCAAGGGGAACTCATGTTAAATATGACTAGGTTGTCTGCACTCATAACATACACGACTATCATGATAACACTTCCCACGATGCAATTATCTGCAGGTACTGCAAGGAGGATAAGATAAAATCGACTGGGCAACACTGCCCTATGATTGAGTACCTTGCATCTTAGAACCATTACTAGGCTAAAATCGCTAGTCGCCCGAAGGTTTAGGGGAAGGTGCACTAGCTGATCAAGAAGCATGCCCCCAAGATCTCTTCCTGAACCGATGTCTATCGTCCTTGCAACTATGTTGATGGTCTGCCTCCTAATCTGCTCATCTAGCCCTCTTATTTTGGCGCCCCTCCGCCTCAGCCTGCCTTTTCTTCTTCAATTTATTGTATATATACCACTAACCTGGATAGATCCATTTCCTTGTTCAACATTGCCGCTTTAAATGCCAACACCAAGTCAGTGGAGATACCAGAAGTAAATTTCCTCATTCGGGCCCTTATATCGGACGCCAATTTTGAAGCATAGTGAGACAATTGATTAAACTTCAGAGCATACTCCTTAACAGTCATCTTACCTTGCTTCAAATTCACAAACTCTTCAGCCTTAGCTTCCCTCAACTCTTGCGGAAAGTAATGGTCAAGGAAAGCTTTGGAAAAGTCTTCCCAAACGACAAGCTCGACATTTTTGCCCATCTCCTCCTACTGATCATACCAAAGGTGTCACGACCCAAACCACCACGAGTGGCACCCACCCAAAACCCTAAGATGAGCGAACCCATTATCACCGAAACACTTAGTGAATCTAAGAGCTCAAAATCAATTGCAGTAAAATAAACTCTCATTCACAACCCAAAATTTCTAAAATAATAAGGTTCTGCGGAAATACCCCTAGAAACTGAAAGTCATCGTATTAAAACATCTACTAATATATAGAAATGGGAATGCAACCCCAAAAATAGTGAGTTAAGTCCGAAATAAGTGGACTAATACTAAACTGGAAGAAACCATGGTAGCCTGAAGGAAGCAGCTCACCCTTGGAATCTATAATCGCTGGGACTATATCTGAGGTCACGCAAGTGCCGCTGGAATATATCCTGTACTCACAAAGGAAAAGCAAGTGCAGAATCAATAAACAACCACAGTGTACTTGTAGGATCATCGACCATCTCCAACAAATAATATATGAACAATAAACTAGAACTGAGTGAAGAAGTACAAACATGTAAAAAAAACCAGTAATATAGTCCCAGACGCACAGTCTGCCTTCTAACTTATCAACCATATGAAACAAGTTCAACAACCAATTAAAGAATGAACAAGAACAATATCACTTTACCCTTTTTACGTCACCCGTAACATCTAAGGATCCCTAGACCAACATCTAAATGTTAACATGCAATGCCCGGTCAACCCAAGGACAAACTCCATATTTAAGTGTAATAACCCAGCCTCTCAAGGACCAATATGCACATTCACAATTTCAATAATCAACCCGGTCCACTCATGGAACCATCGATAAAATACAATCAACAATATATATTTAAACCCGTACCAAGCGTGATACCCGAGCTAACCAATATAGAAGCTATACTAGGCGTGGTACCTGAGCCAATTATTAGTATCCCATACCAGGCGTGGTACCCGAGCCAATCAATAGTATCCCATACCACGCGTGGTACTTGATCCAACCAATGTCACACAAAATCCAGCAGTAAATAATTAAACAAACAAAAACACACTTGTAACACCAACAAGCAACAGAACCAAGTTCATTTCACATAATTGACACCTGAATACTTAAACATTCATAACTTCATTCCCTAGGCATGCAAGCACATACATCACTAAGCTATAATTACATGTACACACATTGCATTTGAAAAGACAATAACCATCACCTACCTCGAATAGCTTGAAAACTCTACTGGGTCGGAGCCTTCCCATTTTCCGACGCTTTTGCTCGTTCTTGGTCTAGCAATGATTACAAACATATCAAAATCAGCCTAATGGCCAAAATTTAACCGGATTATACTCAAATCCTAATTCCCAAGCCAACCCATGGTCATTCCACCCATCCCAGGGCTTTCCCACCATTAATTCACCTAAAAACTACCATTTAACAGCTACATTAAGCAATTAACAGTGACTTAATCATGAATAAGTGATAATAATCATAACCTAAGAATTCCACAACCTAGAATCCCCTTTTTCCCTGGATTCTACATTCTTAAGTTAACCCAAACCTTCCCCCAAGCTCGTAGTTAATGATTCTACTGCATAGGAATCATAGTACTAAGTTAGGGGAGTAAAATCCTTACCTTTAGGATTAAAATTGGTGGAAAACTAACTTGGAATCGCCAAAATCGCCTCTGCCCTTCCCCAAAGTGTTCTTGAGAATCTCTGAACGTTTTTGGGAAAGTTTTTGCATTGACCCTGACTTATTCTGCTATAGCGGTCAATACATCGCTACAGCAGTACTGCTGTAGCAAAATCGACCGCTATGGCGATGCTGACTGCCAATGACTTCTGCTATAGTGGGAATTTATTTGCTATAGCAGAAGCCATGGTAGTACAGTGTCATCTCCTATAGCGGTTGACATGGGATAGAACCTCGCAAAATCCCCAAAAGTGCCTATTTTACAAAACACTTTAAATTCTGACATTCTAAATCAACCCTTCACGTCAACTTTGATACTAGGAGTTCTACTCACTTGAATTCACTTCCGAAAAGTCCCCCGAACTCCTTAAGGTCTTGGATAATAAAAAACCTATCTTGAGCTAAGATATATTACCCAATCCTCACCCGAATTTCCCTAGATTATACCTCGCTCAGAATCCATTGGAGGCTAGCTTAGCTCAAAATTTCCAACTCCCAAACTTGAAAGTTTTCGAACTCGAAACTTTGCAAGAAAGGTTCACCCATAATGAAAGAACAGATCATTACAATAGATACCAATTTACCCATCATTCATCCCTAAACAATCAAACCCAAAAAAGATGATTTAAAAGAGAGAAGAGTAGTACTTGAATCCTCAAACAAGTGAGGGTACTTTTCTCGCATGTCCCTCTCAGTTTCCCAAGTGGCTTCCTCAATCGGATGATGCTTCGGTTGAACCTTTACCGACCTGATCTCCATTGTCCTCAATTTCCACAAATCTCAATCAAGAATTACAACCGGCTCCTCTTCATATTGAAGATCCTTGTCTAGCAAAATAGAATCCCATTTGATAATATATTCCCCATCCATATAGTATCGCTTCAGTATGGATACGTGGAAGACTCAATAAACTCCAGATAAACTGGGCAACAATGCTAACCTGTAAGCCACTGGCCCTAAAATCTCGAGAACCTCAAATGGACTGATGTACCAAGGCCTAAGCTTGCCCTTCTTGCTGAATCGCATTAATCCCTTCATTGGTAACACTTTTAACAATACTTGTTCACCAACTTAAAAAGCCATATCTCTTACCTTGCTATCTGCGTAGTCTTTCTGCCTGCTTTGGGATGCTAGCTACTTGGTTTGAATTCCCCTCACTTTTTCTTGAGCTTCCCTCACCAAGTCCACACCCAAAGGTTTTACGTCGCCTACCTCAAACCACCTTATGGGTGATCTACATCCCCTCCCATATAGTGCCTCAAATGGTGCCATGTCAATACTGGCATGATAGATGTTGTATGAGAACTCACACGATGATAGAAATTGACCCCAATGCCCCCCAAAATCAATCACACATGCTCCTAGCATGTCTTTCAATACCTGAATTTTCCTCTCTGACTGACCGTTTGTCTAAGGATGAAATGTCGTGCTAAAGGTAAGTTGGGTGCCTAACTCTGCATGCAACTTACCCCATAACTTAGAAGTAAACTGCTTACCCTTGTCTGAAATGATGGAGAGTGTCACCCCATGCAACCTCAAAATTTTATTAACATAGATCTTTGCCAACTGCTGCGATTTATAATCCCCTGACAAGAATAAAATGAGCTGACTTGGTCAGTATGTCCATAATGACCCAAATGGAGTCATACTTCCCCAAGGTCTTAAGACCTACAACAAAATACATGGCTATCCTTTCCCACCTCCACTCGAGAATGGGCATCTTATGAGTCAATCCTGCAGGCCTTTGGTGTATATATTTAACCTGCTCTTAGACACATAGTCAGCTATGTCTCTTTTTATCCTAGGCCACTAATAAAGTCGTCTCAAGTCCCGGTATATTTTGGTTATGCCCGGATGAATCGAATATCGCAAACCATGAGCCTCTGCTAACATATTTTGAATCATTTCATAAATCCAAGGGACACAAATCCTCCTTCAAAAATGTATCACCCCGCCAGCATCCAACATGGCATCCCCGGACTCTTCGAATACCACTTTGTTTCAAAACTTGTTTAACTGTGTATCCTGAAAATATTTGGCTTGAATTTCCTCTATGAAGTTGGGTTTAACCTCAATACTAGCCAACACCCACCCGTGTTCTGAGATGCCCAATTGTATGAATTAAGATTCTAGTGCCCAAATCTCCCTATCAAAGAGTCGTTTGGACACCCCTAAGCAAGCTAAACTTCCCATGCAAACCGTTTTTCGGCTCAATGTATCTGCCACCATATTAGCCTTGCTTGGATGATAGTAGATGGTCGCATCATAATCCTTCGATAATTCGATCCACCTTCTCTACCTCAGTTTCAAATCCTTCTAAGTAAATACATATTGCAAGCTGCGATAGTCTGTGAACACTTCACACTTGATACCATAAAGGTAGTGTCTCCAAATCTTTAGCGCAAACACGATCACTGACAACTCCAAATTATGGGTTGGGTAATTCTTCCCATTGGGGTTCAATTGACTTGAAGCATAAGCTATCATATTCCTGTCCTACATCAACACAAAACCCAAACCTAAATGTGAAGCATCAAAATACTGTAACAACCCGAAATTCAAACCAATTTTTAAACTCAGAAACCCTATAAAATTATGAACTTCCAGGAATCACGATTCAAGTCCATGAGCCATTTACGGTACCACAAGTCATGGAAAGGACTTGTGAAACCAATCTGATAGACCATCCTTATGTTTGAGAACCATGAGTGAGTTTCACGATTTGTGGATGGTTCCATGGGTAATGGAACCAACTTGTGGAACTCATATTCAGGGTGATCAGTTCCCTAATAAACCACGAATAGTTTCTATGACTCATGGATGGTTCCATGAGCCATACTGTTAACCCGTAAAAAATGACCCGCAGCTTGTATTTTAGGCTCAAGGACCACGACACTAATCCATAAACCGTGGTTCCATCTATAGTCCGTGGAAAGGGTCCGTGAAACCTAAAGCTAAGATTTCAATCTATTTTTCCCAGCTTTTATTCAGGGTACTTTTGTAATTACCCAACTTTTTAACTCCTAAGTGAGGTTGTTTTGGACAATTCTAGAAGGGTTTTAACTTTAATTATCCTAAGTCCCTTCCCAAACCCTTTTGCAACTTCTAAAACAGAAAACAATCTCCTTCCTCCAAGCTTCAAGCTCCAAGCTCCAAGACTAAGGATTCATCTTCAAGCCTCTATTCTTCTTATCATAGATTAGGAAAGCTTTAATTCATGTATGTGGGTATTCAATAAGGGATCCTTTCACCCTTATGCCCAAAAGCCCCAATTTTTATATGGATTTTCATGAACTTCAAATTAGGGTTCTTACCCAATTCCCATGGGCTTTTCTACAAATTGCTTTCTCATGATTCTACTATGAAATTCAACTCTAAATTGCATGATAGCATGGGTTTTGCAAGTGAATTCCTCTTTCATGAATTTAAGGCTAAGTCTAGCCAAGTTTGCATGCATAGTTGATTTTAAGTAAAAGCTTCATATGTTGATACCATGATTTATGAATTTCAAGCAAATTGCATGCCTAGTTCCTATTTTCCTATGAAATTGCAAGTGTTTATGAAATTGAACTAGTGTCATGCAAACTTTTAAGAAATAGTCCTTTATGCAAGATATGATATCCCAATGTTCCATCAATGCTCATGAACTATTTTAAAAGCAAGGTTGTGAGTAGTATGAAGATTCGGGATTATGAACAAGAATTTACATCTAGATATATCGAATGTACGTGAGCACTATGATATATTTTGGGAGTAGTATTTAGCACCGAGCGATAAGGGTTCTAAGTAACCCAAATCCAAAACTACGTTGCCAGCGTAGGTTATGTATCGCCCGATGGGCTTATGAAATTGGTTCCATGCTATGACATGTACGGTGCCCTGTGCCTTGGCAAGGTACAGTGAAGCTTTGCCAACTAGGGTCATATAGTTGGATTCCATGTTGCTCACATGGTCTATTGTCAGTTATGAGAAACTCCCGTATGAATGTTTTCAAGCTTTTAAGACTTATGATATTTTATTTTGAAGTTGGACTTCTCTTTCATGCTTTATGCTTAAATGACAATATTTGTAACACCCCATAACCTCCAAGCCTAGACTAAGCTCAGAAAACCATTAGAAAATAAAAATTTTGCAGAAAAACTCAAGTTTCCAGGAATCACGGTTCAGACCATGAACCATTATTGGAAAACACGATCCGTCATCCTGTCCGTAATCCCCAGTTCTAGTAGCCCAAAAGTTCTGCCCCAGGGACCACAGTTTAGAGTATGAACCATAGTTTGGGACCATCTTCTCAATCCGTAGTTCCAAGTACAGTAGACCCCAGTTTCAGTCCCAAGAACCATGACCTACATGACGAACCATCATCCAGAAGTACGGTCCATCCTATGGAGTCGTAGTTCCCATATTAGAGGATCCTTAATTCTAGCTTCATAAACCACGAGTCAGAATACGGTTCGTACTTTAGAAGAATGGTATGTCCTTTGACTCGTGGGATCCCCAGACTAGGTCAAGGACCCACGAACCACAAACTACATGACAAACCATCATCCTAAAGTATGGTCCATCCTGTGGAGTCATACTTCCTAGAACCATAGGACTCCCAAGATTCTTGAGTAGGACTACGACTCAGTTGACGGTCTGTTGTTCAAGAGTACGGTCTGTCAACCAAGACGTGATCCCTGAGTCGCATTTTCTGCAGAAATTATTTTAACTCTCCCAGGGGTATTCTGGACTTTTCCTTCCCTTTTAAGGCCTAAGCTACATTGTTTTATGTCATTTAAGCCTAATTAAGTAGCCTAAAACATTCATTCTCCTAAATTCCTTAAACTTAGAAATAAAATAAGAGAAAGAGGCGGCGGTTTTCCTCCAAGAACAAGTAGAGGTCTCCATCAAGTTCAGCCCCACAAATCTAAGGATTTCTTCGCCAAGTATGTGGGTTTCACTAGTGGGTTCCTTTCACCTATTAGGTCCTTAGATTTCAGTCACCTTCAGTTTCCTCCATGAATGTTTTAGACCTATGGTTCCTAAATCTTAGGGAATTATGGTAATTCAATCCTTATAACTTTTGTGGTATTAGTTATATGTCTCTTGGAGAGTTAGCACAATTTCATGAATAATGATCAGATATCCTAGCTTGTAGAACTTCCAGTTCTTTTATGAATTTAGCTTGCTACTTAGATCAGTTACATCCTTATGCTTCAAAAATAGAATGCCATATCCTTTAGCCTGTGTATGTTGCATTCTCAGTCATTATCAGTATTTGAGCTATTATTTAATTTTGTACATTGTTACTTACATTCAATGGGAGTAGACTTAGTACCGAGAAGATGAGGGGATGAAGGCTTAGATGTCAATTTAGTCTAATGCCTTTAGTAACAGTCCCCAAGTCCCAGAACTACGGCACCACTGTAGGTATTAAAGGAGTCAGCTGTCAGACTAGGTTGCACCTCCTTGTCCCTTGAGGACATCAGTAGTGGATCCATGTCAGACTTGTTCATACCCTTGGCAAGGTATAAACACCCTCCCATCCAGGGTTACAGGTTTGCCCCATAGTTAGCTCAACTTGGGGTATGTCGGTTAGTAATGTCTCCCATAGTAAGATTCATGTGCATTGACCTTGTATCCAGTATTTATGTTCAGTACTCAGTTCAGCATGCTATTTCATGATTTATACTTGGTCATTGCATTCAGTTCAACTTTCAGTTATGTTGCATTATATCTACTTTCATGTTCAGTCCTATATTGTCCAGCTTTGTACATATCATGTATGCTCAGTACATTCAAAGTACTGATGCATACTTTTGTGCTACATCTTTTTATGATATAGGTTTAGACACTCAGCATCTAGACGACACTTAGTTCAATTTCTGGTCCATATTCAGCAGCTCAGTGGTGAGTCCTCATTAGTTCGAGGACAATAGACATGCTTTATTTCAACATTTACGTTTAGTTTTAGATTTTTTCTACAGTTAGCTGGGGCATGTCTGATAACGCTCAAACTACACCTCAATTTACTGAAGCGTAAGCGATTGTTGTCAAATATATAACCCAACAAGGTTGGGGTCGAATCCCACAGAGAATATGGTGAAGATTAAGACTTTAGTGAATTAGTTGACTATTCGTCAATCGTTTCCAGTAAATAAAGGGGGGGTTTGTGTAAACAAATCGCAAACAAAATAAACAATTAACTTATGGAAATAATCAGTAGGAGAGAATGAACTAGGGATGTGTTCACCATGGCGTTGTAACAATGTCGATTCTAGGCTTAACCAGGTTCTTTCTATATGCGTGTCACGATGTGATTGCGTCAATTGTATCGTCTAAACGTCTCTCGACCAAATAAACAAATTTCCATTTATCTTCTCTCGATCTCAAAAAGATGTGCTTTATTAGCTCTCAATCCTAACATCAAGTAGAGTAATCCAGTTACGGCATTAATCTTTAAGACGAGAGTTGGTAGTCTCGAATCCTTGTTGTTAATCAAGTTTCCCGGTTTTAATCTCTTTCTCAAGCAAATTAAACCTAGGCGTATTCTAATGTTTGCAACCCACTAGAAAACGTGACATAATGTATGATTAACAACGTGACAATACATAAATCGAACCCAACGCTACCCAGAATCTATATTGCTACTTTTGCCATGGCTCCCACAACCCTAGTTGCGGGAGTTTTAGTTAATCATGCTATAAAGAAAAGATAAGAGAATTGAATTCATAATAAGGAGAAGAAGTTCTTACAATATAATGAAAACCAATCTTCAATAATCCAAGAACAAGAAAAACCAAGAACTCAAGAACGAATCAAGAACACGAATTCAAGAAGAGAAAACGTGTTGCTTGACCAACTAAAAACGTGATTTAAACTAATGGGTGAATTCTAATTACATAAACTTATCATAGGGTATTTATAGGAGTCAAAGAAACCAAATCCAAAACGGGCTAGGAATCCCCAAAATGCG
The DNA here is from genome assembly GCA_003996215.1 of Jaltomata sinuosa. Classification (NCBI taxonomy): domain Eukaryota; kingdom Viridiplantae; phylum Streptophyta; class Magnoliopsida; order Solanales; family Solanaceae; genus Jaltomata; species Jaltomata sinuosa. Next base: position 230,347 of record QJPP01000349.1, on the reverse strand, counting down.
GGTCGCCGACGTAAGCTACTGCCTTAGCGTGACGGTCAGGCTGACGGACCGTCACTGCCTTGATGGACCGTCGCCTGGACCGTCAGCCTTAGGCAGTGGCACTGTCCCTTTGCTGCCTTGGAGTGACGGTCCCAGTGACGGACCGTCACCCTTGTGACGGACCGTCACTCAGGCCGTCACTCTTAGGCAGAATGTTGTTTTTCGCGTATTTTCTTTCATTTCCGTGTTTGTTTCCATTTCCTACAAATACAACATAAAAACATCAAAAACAACAATGGTTGCTTGAAAATGTACGATTGTTCTTAGTAAAAAGGAGTCGAAAGTGACGTAAATTAGCGTCACATCAATGTCCCAGTAGCTCTTATCCAGTTAGATGGCTTTTGGACATAGACTAGATTCAGCAGTTGTTAGTGTTGTTATTTAGTCAGCACTAAACTATTTTTATATTATACTCATCCAGATTTGTTGGGCTCTTTTCTCATTTTCAGATATATTAAATTATTTATCTTCCGCACAGCGTATGCTTTAAACTGATTTTTGGATAACTATGTCATGCCATGGGTAGCTTGGTGTCACTTGTGACAGTAAGCACCGTGTTGCATCAAAGGGGTAGCTTCGAGGCATGACAAAACTTAGTATCAGAGCATCAGGTTTAAGTGTCCTAGAGTGTCTGAAAGCCGCGTCAAGTAGAGTTTTCTTCATGAGTGTGAAGCGCTCCACACTTATGAGGGAGAAGCTATGAGACATCATTAGGAATAACTTCCCTTCTTTATCTTCCCGTTCGTGCTATAGAGTACAAATTCTATTTATTTCTCTTTTATTCTAACACATGCTCTTCGCATTTCAGAAGAAGTCCTCCCAGAAGAGCTAACACTAGGAATCATCCAGTACCAGGAGCTCTGGCAGACCCATTGAATGAGCAGGTTATGCATGTCAAATTCAGGGATGCTTTTCAAGTACTTGCTCAGGCCATGACCGCCCGGGTCAATCAGCAGGCTATAGCTCTAGCTCTGCCTCAGGTCAATACTGTTGTATCTAGAATCTGAGACTTTACTTGGATGAACCCTCCAGAGTTTCATGGGTCCAAGTCAGAAGAGGATCCCCAAGAGTTTTTGGATGATGTTCAGAAGGTGACAGAAATTATGGGTGTCACTTCAGTTAAGGGTGCAGACTTGGCTGCCTATCAGCTGAAAGGGGTGGTTTATACTTGGTACCAGCAGTGGAAGGAATCTTGTTGTGCCAATGCAGGACCAATGACTTGGGATCTTTTCAAGACTGTGTTTCTGGACCAATTTTTCCCACTAAAGCTCAGGGAATCCAAGGTTCAGGAGTTCATCAACTTGAAGCAGAATGACATGAGTGTAAATGACTATGCTCTGAAGTTTACTCAGCTATCCAAGTATACCCCGACAATAGTAGTTGACTCCAGAGCTCATATGAGCAAGTTTATATCTAGTATGTCTGATGATGTGGTCAAGGAATTCAAGACCACAATGCCCATTAAGGAAATGGATTTCTCTAGGCTAGTTACTTATTCTCAACAGATTGAGGAGGAGATGATCAAGGAAAGGGGAGGCGATACTAAGAGGGATAGGACAAGTGATTATATCCACTTCCAACAGAGGTCCGTGGATGGAAACTGCTCTCAATATCGCCAGAAAAATTCAGCTCCATCTCCATCTCCATCTTCTTCTAGTGCCCCAGTGCCCAAGTTTAAAAAGGATCGGTGGGATAGAGCGTTTGGCTCCAAGTCGCAGGGTATGATTACTAGTGGGTGCACCAACCCAGTGTGTAAGAACTGTGGTAGAAACCACCAAGGTGAGTGCTTGGGAGGTAGTGTAAGTTTCTTTGGATGTGGTAAGCCAGGCCACATGATGAGATATTGCCCCTCAGTTTCTCAAAAGGGTAAGGATGTTCTCCCGCAGATTCAGACTGGTTCCACAGTAGCCTCAGTAGTTTACCTCACTCAGCAGGGTGCCTCATCTAGTATAAGTGGTGGTTTGTACTATAAAAGGTTGTATGCTCTCCAAGCTTGACAGGATCAGAAGGATTCTCCTGATGTGGTCATGGGTGCGTTGCGAGTCTTTAATACTAATGTTTATGAATTGTTAGATCCAGGGGCTACACTTTCCTTAATCACTCCTTATATAGCAGTCAACTTCAGTATCAGTCCAGAAATCCTCCTAGAACCCTTCTCAGTCTCTATTCCAGTTGGTGACCCAGTTATAGCTAGACGGGTATACATAAATTGCCCAGTCACAGTTTCCCAAAAAGTAACCTCAGCAGATCTTGTAAAGTTAGAAATGGTAGACTTTGACATTATTCTAGGCATGGAGTGGTTACATTCCTATTATGCCTCAGTCGATTGTAGAACTAGGATCGTTCGGTTTGAGTTTCCTAACGAGCTAGTCTTAGAATGGAAGGGTAGTAACTCAGTGCCTGTAGGTCATTTTATCTCCTACCTTAAGGCCAGAAAAATGATTTCCAAGGGGTATATCTATCACCTTTTTCGGGTTAAGGATTCAAACTCTGAGACCCCAACTCTTGAGTCAGTCCCAGTGGGGAATGAATTTCCAGAAGTGTTCCCAGAAGATCTTCCCGGTATTTCTCTCGAAAGGGAAATCAACTTCGAAATTGATCTTCTTCTAGATACCCAATCTATTTTGATTCCTCCTTACAGGATGGCTCCAGCTGAGCTTAAGGAGTTGAAAGGACAGCTAAAAGACCTAATGGATAAGGGCTTCATCAGACCCAACATCTCTCCATAGGGTGCTTCATTATTGTTAGTGCGTAAGAAAGACGGTTCCCTCAGAATGTGCATTGACTACCGTCAGTTGAACAAAGTCACAATCAAGAAAAAATATCACATCCCTAAGATTGATGACTTGTTCAACCAGCTCTAGGGCGCTGGTTGCTTTTCAAATATAGACCTCAGATCCTGCTACCATCAGCTCAGAGTCAGATATAGTGACATCCCGAAAATGGCCTTCAGAACTCAGTATCGTCACTATGAATTTGTAATTGTCTTTTGGACTAACCAATGCTCCTGCAGCTTTCATGGACTTAATGAACAGGGTGTTCAATTAGTATTTATACTTGTTCATCATTGTCTTCATTGATGATATCCTTGTTTATTCCCTATATGAGGAGGATCATGCGAATCATCTAAGGGTTATTCTGCAGACTCTCAAGGACCGCCAGTTATTTGCCAAGTTTAGTAAGTTTGAGTTCTGGATGACATCAATCACTTTTATTGGTCATGTGGTGTCTAGCGATGGCATCCGAGTTGACTCTCAGAAAATTGAGGCTGTAAAGCACTGGCCCAGACCCACCTCTATGACAGACATCAGAAGTTTCTTAGGTTTGGCTGGTTATTATAGGAGATTCGTAGAAGGATTTTCATCCATAGATGCCCCATTGACCAAGTTGACGCAGAAAAAGGTCAAGTTTCAATGGTCAGATGAGTCTGAGAAGAGTTTCTTAGAAATGAAGACCAGGTTGACTACAGCTCCTATTTTGACTCTACCATAGGGTTCAGATAGTTATGTGGTTTATTGTGATGCATCCAGAGTTGGCCTGGGTTGTGTTCTGATGCAGCAGGGTAAGGTCATATCTTATGCTTCCATACAGCTTAAGGCCCATGAGAAGAACTACCCTACTCATGACCTCGAGCTTACAGTGGTTGTGTTTTCCCTAAAGATTTGGAGAGATTATATGTATGGTGTTCATGTTGATGTGTTCACAGATCACAAGAGCCTCCAATATGTGTTCACCCAGAAAGAGTTGAATCTTTGTTAGAGGATATAGCTTGAGTTCCGCAAGCATTATGATATGAATGTGCTCTACCATCCAGAAAAGGCCAATGTAGTAGTTGATGCTCTCAGTAGACTGTAGATGGGTAGCGTATCTCATGTTGAGGAAGAGAAGAGAGAACTGGACAAAGATTTTCATCGTCTTGCTCGCCTAGGAGTTTGCCTTATGGACACATCAGATGGTGGTGTGATAGTTCAAAATGGGTCAGAATCTTCTTTGGTAGTAGAGGTTAAGGAGAAAGAGGATAGTGATCCTATATTGCTTTAGCTGAAGGGTTCAGTTCATCATCAGAGGGTAGAGGTTTTCTCCCAATGGGAAGATGGTGTACTTCATTATCAGGGTCATTTATGTGTTTCAAATGTGGGTGAGTTGAGACAGCAGATTCTTTCAGAACCCCATAATTCTAGATATTCCATTCATCCAGGTGCCACTAAGATGTACCATGATCTACGGGAAGTCTATTGGTGGAACGACATGAAGAGGGACATCACAAATTTTGTGGCTAAGTCCCAACTGCTAGCAGGTTAAGGTAGAACATCAGAAACCAAGAGGTGTGACTCAGGAGATTAGCATTCCTACTTGGAAGTGGGAAGTGGTCAACATGGATTTCATTACGGGTTTACCCCGTACTCACAGACAACATGACTACATTTGGGTGATAGTGGACAGAGTCACTAACTCATCTCATTTCTTGGCAGTCAAGACTACAGATTCAGTAGAGAATTATGCCAGACTCTACATCAGCGGGATAGTCAGGTTGCATGGGGCTCCCTTGTCTATCATCTCAGATAGAGGTCCTCTATTTACATCTCATTTCTGGAGATCCTTCTCGAAAGGTCTTGGTACTCAGGTGAATTTCAGTACAATATTTCATCCGCAGATGGATGGTCAGGTAGAGTGTACCATCCAGACCTTAGAAGACATTTTGAGGGCTTGTGTGATTGATTTCAAAGGTAGTTGGGATGATCACCTACCCCTCATAGAGTTCTCAAATAACAACAGTTATCACTCCAGTATTCAGATGGCCTCATATGAGGCATATTATAGGCGTAAATGCAAATCTCCAGTTGGTTGGTTCGAAGTAGGTGAAGCAGCCTTGATCAGGCCAGACTCAGTTCATGAGGCCATGGAGAAATTTCAACTCATCAGATAGAGATTGAAAATAGCCTAGAGTCGTCAGAAGTCCTATGCAGATGTGAGAAGGAGGTACTTAGAGTTTTAGATCGATGATTGGGTTTTCCTGAAAGTGTCACCCATGAAGGGGGTGATAAGATTCGGTAAGAAAAGGAAGCTCAGTCCCAGATATGTAGGTCCTTACAGAATCTTGAAAAGGGTTGGTAAGGTGGCTTATGAGTTAGAGCTACCGGCAAAGCTAGCAGCGGTTCACCCAGTCTTCTACATTTCCTTGCTGAAGAAACGTGTGGGCAATCCAGCATCGATAGTACCTTAAGAGAGTGTGGTTGTGAAAGATGGCCTCACCTATGAGGAGGTTCCAATTAAGATCCTTGACCGCCAGGTTCTTAGGTTGAGAAATAAAGAAGTCACTTCAATAAAAGTGTTTTGGAGGAATCAGTCCGCAGAGGGAGCTACTTGGAAAGCAGAAGCAGCCATGATGGCTAAGTACCCCCCCTCTTCCCTTCTAGTTCAGTTCCATCTTGAGGTAATAGTTCCTCTCCAATCTTTCAGTTAAATCTTATATAAATCCAATGTCATCATGTCGTTCTATCAGTTCTCCTTGCATTTCAGCATATTTGTATGTTCATGGAACTCAGTTCAGTTAGATATCAATTTCTAGTACTCAGTTGGTAGGGATTGCAGCTCCTTTCTTCCAAACTCAGCTTGTTTAGTCTTCATTCGAGCATGAATGATCCCAATGGGGAGATATTGTAACACCCCATAACCTCCAAGCCCAGACTAAGCTCATAAAACTATTAATAAATAATTTTTTTGCAGAAAAACTCAAGTTTCCAGGAATCACAGTTCAGACCATGGATAGGCATTGGAAAGCACGGTCCATCATCCTGCCCGTAATCCCCAGTTCCAGTAGCCCAGAAGTTCTGCCCCAGGGACCACAGTTCAGAGTATGAACCATAGTTTGGGACCACGGTCCATTTTCTCAATCCATAGTCCCAAGTCCAGTAGACCCCAGTTTCAGTCCCAAGAACCACGACCCATATGACGAACCGTCATCCAGAAGTATGGTCCATCCTGTAGAGTCGTAGTTCCTAGATCAGAGGACCCTCAATTCTAGCTTCATAAGCCACAAGTCAGAATATGGTTCGTACTTTAGAAGAACGGTCCGTCCTTTGACTCGTGGGATCCCCAGACTAGGTCAAGGACCCACGAACCACAGGCCACATGACAAACCATCATCCTAGAGTATGGTCTGTCTTGTGGAGCTGTAGTTCCTGGAACTAGAGGACTCCCAAGAGGCTTGAGTAGGACCACAACTCAGTTGACGGTCCGTCGTTCAAGAGTACGGTCCATCAACCAATTTGTGATCCCTGAGTCGCGTTTTCTGCAGAAATTCTTTTAACTCTTCCAGGGGTATTCCAGACTTTTCCTTTCCCTTTTAAGGCCTAAGCTACGTTGTTTTATGTCATTTAAGCCTAATTAAGTAGCCTAAAACATTCATTCTCCTAAATTCCTTAAATTTGAAAAGAAAATAAGAGAAAAAGGCGATGGTTTTCCTCCAAGAACAAGCAGAGGTCTCTATCAAATTCAGCCCCAAAAATCCAAGGATTTCTCCGTGGATTTCTTTGCCAGGTATGTGTAATTTCACTAGTGGATTCCTTTCACCCATTAGGTCCCTAGATTTTAGTCACCTTCAGTTTCCTCCATGAATGTTTCAGACCTAGGGTTCCTAAATCTTAGGGAATTATTGTAATTCAATCCTTACAACTTTCGTGGTATTAGTTATATGTCTCTTGAAGAGTTAATACAGTTTCATGAATAATGCTCGTATTTTTATGAATTTAGCTTGCTAGGCAGATCAGTTACATCCTTATGCTTCAGAAATAGAATGCCATATCCTTCAGCCTGTGTATGTTGCATACTCAGTCATTATCAATATTTGAGCTATCCTTTATTTTTGTACATTATTACTTACATTCAGTGGGAGTAAACTTAGTATAGAGCAGACGAGGGGATGAAGGCTTAGCTGTCAGTTTAGTCTAAGACCTTTAGTAACAGTCCCCAAGTCCCAGAACTACGGCGCCACCATAGGTATTAAATGAGTCAGCTGTCAGACTAGGCTGCACGTCCTTGTCCCTTGGGGATATCAGTAGTGGATCCACATCAGACTTGTTTGTACCCTTGGCAAGGTATGAACACCCTCCCATCCAGGGTTAGAGGTTGGCCCTATAGTTAGCTCAACTTGGGGTATGTCGGTTAGTAGTGTCTCCCACAGTAAGATTCATGTCCATTGACCTTGTGTCCAATATTTATGTTCAATACTCAGTTTAGTATGCTATTTCATGATTTATAGTTGGTCATTGCATTCAGTTCAGCTTTCAGTTATGTTGCAGTATATCTATTTTCATGTTCAGTCCTATATTGTCCATCTTTGTACATATCCTGCATGTTCAGTACATTCAAAATACTGACACATACTTTTGTTCTACATCGTTTTATGATGTAGGTTTAGGAACTCAGCATCCAGACCGCTCTTAGTTCAATTTCTGGTCTATATTCAATAGCTCAGTGGTGAGTCCTTATTAGTTCGAGGGCAATAGACATGCTTCATTTCAGTATTTACGTTTAGTTTCAGATTTTTGCTAGAGTTAGTTAGGGGCATGTCCCAGCTGCTCCTATCTAGTTAAATGGCTTTTGTACATAGACTAGATTCAGCAATTGTTAGTGTTGTTATTCAATTAGCACTAAACTATTTTTATATTATACTCATTCAGATTTGTTGGGCTCTTTTCTCGTTTTCAAATTTTAAACTGTTTAGCTTCCGCACAGTGTATGCTTTAAATTGATTTTTCTGTATAACTATGTCATGCCATGGGTTAGCTTGGGGTCACTTGTGACACTAAGCATCGTGTTGCGTCCAGGGGGTAGCTTCGGGGTGTGACAATATTTACATATGACTTCTCTATTTATTCACAAACTTTGTTTTAAATATCTTTTAAATATGTTTTTACCATGTTATTGTATAAACTCGCATACTCGGTATATTCCATAGTACTGACGCATATTCTTATGTTTTATCCTTTATTATCTAGATGCAGGTTCCCACCCTCTGGCTCGTGGCTAGAGTTCACAGGCCATTCAGTGAGTGTTTGTGAGTCCTCATCTTTCGAGGGCTAGTTATGAGTCTAGTTTTTGTTATAATTTCTTCAGTACTTAGAGTTAGCTGGAGTCTTGTCCCAACAATTCCTTATGTCGTATGTAGAGGATTTTTAGACATAGACAGTTATTCTGACTTCTCCTTTCAGATTGTGTTCTTCTAGACATTTATATTTTATGAAGTTGGTTGCCTACCTTTCTAATTATGCTTCCACTATGTTTCTTATGATTGTCTAAGTTATGCTATGACCAAGGGTTAACTTAGGGCACTTATGGTCCCGGGTCCCGTGTTATGTCTAGGGAGTAGCCTCGAGGCATGACAAACTTGGTATTAGAGCATCAAGTTTAAGAGTCCTAGGGTGTCTGAAAGCCGCATCTAGTAGAGTCTCTTTCATTGGTGTGAAGCGCGCCACACTTATGAGAGGGAAGCTATGAGGTGTCTTAGGAAAAACTTCACTTCTTTCATGATCAACATAGTGCGATAGAGTTTAACTTGATTACTCGTCTAATCCAATCTTTATGTGTTTCTAATTTATGCCTCTTCGCCATGCCATGCCTCACAGAGTCAACACCTAAAATGTTGATCCTCCAATTCCAGACCCTGAGGTGACTAATATGGAGTTCAGAAACACTATTTATATGCTAGCCTAGACTATGACCGCTTAGGCCAATCGGCAGGCATCTGTTCCCGTCTACCCTCAAGGTGGGGCAGTTGTGGCCCTATTTTGAGACTCCATTTGCATGAACTCGCTTGAGTTTTGGGGTTCGAAGGTTGGTGAGGATCCACAAAATTTCATGGATGAGGTGAAAAACATTTTGGATGTGATGCAAGTGGTTGGTACTGATGTTGTTAAGCTAGCTTCCTATCAGCTCAAGGATGTGGCTCATATTTGGTACCCTCAGTGTAAGGATGCTAGGAATAGGGATATGGTCCATATAACTTAGGAGTGCTTAGAGAGGGCTTTTCTTGATAGGTTCTTCCCTAGGGAGTTGAAGGAGGCTAAGGCCAAAGAGTTTATGAATTTAAGGCAAAGCTCTATGTTGGTTCAGGAATATGGATTGAGGTTCACCCAGCTTTCTCGATATGCTCCATCTATAGTGGCCGATCTGAGGGATCAGATGAGTAAGTTCATTTATGGGGTGTCATACATGGTGAAAAGGAGTGCAGGTCCGCTATGCTTTAGGGGACATGGATATCTCTAGGCTTATGGCACATGCCTATTAGATTAAGGGCGATAAGTTTAAGGAAATGGCAAAAGATAACAAGAGGGTCATATTAGAGAGTTCGGGTTTTAGCCACCAGAGGTCTGGAGGCAGACACTATTCTTTATTTCAGAAGAGGTAATCAGGACCCGTGCATTCTTTAGCTAGTTCTCCTACTCAGGACCCCAGGCCTTGGCATGATCAGACAAGTAGAGGATCAGGTTCGTAGTCGAAGAGGAGTGTTGCAAAAGGGCCTTCATACCCTATTTGAAACAAGTGTGGGAAAAGTCACTCAGGGGAGTGTCTTTACAATACATGTGGATACTTTGGGTGTGGTCAGGTTGGACACATGATTAGGGACTGCCCTTCAGCTAAGAAAGAATAGGGAGATAGCAGGACTCAGTATGCTCCAGCAGCCCCAGGAGGTCGACCAGCCTAGCAGCGCACTATTTCTAGTTTAGGTGGTGGTCAGCGCCAGAACTTCCTATATGCTATGTCATCCCACCAGGACCAGGAGAGTTCCCCGGATGTTGTAACTGTTATATTATAAGTCGTCTCTCTTGATATCTATGCTTTATTGGACCCCGGGGCCTCCTTATCTTTTGTAACCCCTTATGTTGCTTCCAAGTTTGAAATTAGTCCTGAACAACTCTTAGGACCCTTTTGTGTTTCGACTCCTGTTGGTGAGTCAGTTCTAGTCAAAAGAATTTACCAAAATTTCCCTATTTCAATCCTTCACAGAGTTACCTCAGGTGATCTAGTGGAGTTGGAGATGACTAATTTTGATGTTATTCTTAGTATGGATTGGTTATATGTATGTTATGCCTCGGTTTATTGTCGTACTTGAGTTGTCAGTTTCAAGTTTCTAACTGAACCTGTCTTAGAGTGGAAGGGTAGTCCTCCATCCTTAAAGGGTTATTTCATATCTTATCTCAAGGTTAGGAAGATGATTTCTAAGGGTTATATCTATCATATAGTTTGGGTTATGTACACTGAGTCTGAAAACCTATACCTCCAGTTAGTTTCTATTGTAAATGAAATTCTAGAATTGTTTCCCAAAGATTTTCCCAGAATCCCTCCAGAGCGGGAGATCAACTTTGGGATAAATCTTCTTCCTGATAAGCATCCTATCTCCATTCCTCCCTATAAAATGGCTCTAGTGGATCTTAAGGAATTGAAAGAGCAATTGAGGGACCTTTTTTATAAGGGTTTTATCAGACCCAGCATCTCCCCATGGGGTGCTCCAGTTCTATTCATGCAAAAGAAAGATAGTTCTCTCAGAATGTGGATCGACTACCGTCAGTTAAACAAGGACACAATCAAGAATAAGTATCTCATTCCTAGGATTGATGACTTGTTTGATCAGCTTCAAGGTGTCAGTTATTTCTCTAAGATCGACCTTAGGTCCGGCTATCATCAGCTCAGAGATAGAGAGTGCGACATTCTGAAGACAGCCTTCAGAACTCGGTATGGTCATTATGAATGTGTGGTTATGTCCTTTGGACTAAAAAATGCTCCTGCAACTTTTATGGATTTGATGAATCATGTGTTCAAACAATATTTGGATATGTTTGTGATTGTTTTCATTAATGATATTCTTATCTACTCTCGGTGTGAGGAGCAGCATGCAGACGATTTGAGATTTGTGTTGCAAACTCTCAAGGATCGACAGTTATTTGCTAAGTTCAGTAAGTGTGAGTTTTGGATGCAGTCTATTGCTTTTTTGGGTCATATTATGACTAGAAATGGCATTCGAGTTGATTCGCAAAAAATAGAGGCAGTAAAGAACTGGCCTAGACCCACTTCCCCATCTAATATTAGGAGCTTTTTGGGTTTGGATGGATACTACAGGAGATTTGTGGAACGGTTTTCTGTCATAGCTGCCCCATTGACTCGGTTGACTCAGAAGAAGGTAAAATTTTAGTGGTATGATCTATATGAGAAGAACTTTCAGGAATTGAAGACTAGGTTGACCACAACTCTAGTTTTAGCTCTACCCGAGGGCTCAGATGACTTTGTTGTGTACTGTGATTTTTCTAGGGTTGGTTTGGGTTATGTTTTGATGCAACATGGTAAGGTGATTGCTTATGCTTCTAGAAAGCTTAAGATTCATCAGAAGAATTACCCTAATTATGATCTTGCGTTAGCGACCGTGGTTTTTGCTTTGAAGATTTAGTGACACTACTTGTATGGTGTTCATGTGGATTTATTCAATGATCATAAGAGTCTTCAGTATGTGTTCACTCAAAAGGAATTGAATCTTTGTCAGAGAAGATGACTTGCGCTCCTTAAGGATTATGATATGAGTGTGCTTTACCATCCGGGTAAGGCCAATGTCATGGCGAATGTACTTAGTAGGTTCTCTATGGGTAGTGTGTCTTCGGTTGAGGACGGGAAGAAGGAATTGGCCAAGGATGTTCATAGACTTGCTCGATTAGGAGTTCACCTTATGGATTGAATGGATGGTGGTGTTATCATTCAGAATGGTTCCGAATCATCTTTGGTAGCTGAAGTGAAAGAAAAGAAAGACAGTGATCCTATTTTGCACCAGTTGAAGGGTGCAACCCATCAGTAGAGGGTAGAGGTTTTCTCCCAAGGGGGAGATGGTGTGCTTCATTATCAGGGTTGATTGTGTGTTCTTAACATAAATAGGTTGAGACTGCGGATCTTGACAGAGGCTCATAGCTCCAGGTATTCTGTTCACCCAGTGCCACCAAGATGTACCGTGACCTACGAGAAGTCTATTAATGGAATGGCATAAAGCGGGACATTGCAGATTGGCTAAGTGTCCCAATTGTCAACAAATGAAGGTTGAGCATTAGTGACCGGGTGGTATGACTCAGGATATTGATCTTCCTACTTGGAAATGGGAAGCAATCAATATGGACTTCATTATAGGCTTACCTCGTACTCGTAGGCAACATTATTCTATTTGGGTGATCAACGACAGGATGACTAAGTCAGCCCACTTCTTGGCTGTCAAAACTATAGATTCAACGGAGGATTATGCCACACTCTACATTCATGAGATAATCAGATTGCATGGAGTTCCTTTGTCTATCATTTCAAATAGGGGTACTCAGTTTACATCCCAATTTTGGAGGTCATTTCAGAAAGGTCTTGGTACTCAAGTGAAACTCAGCACAGCTTTCCACCCACAGAAGGATCGCCAGGTAGGGTGTACCATTCAGAATTTGGAGGACATGTTGAGAGCTTGCTTGATCGATTTCAAAGGTAATTGGGATGATCACTTACCTCTTATCGAGTTTGCCTACAATAATAACACTCTAGCATTTAGATGGCTCCCTATGAGGCACTTTATGGTCAGAGGTGTAGATTTCCTATTGGTTAGTTTGAAGTAGGTCAGGCAACTTTGATTGGTACAGATTCGGTGCATGAGACCATGGAAAAAGTTCAAATTATCAGGCAGAGGTTAAAGACCGCTCAGAGTCGACAAAAATCATATGTAGATGTGATGAGGAGAGAGTTAGAGTTTGGGGAACTTGTGGTCCTGAGTCCCGTGTTACGTCTAGGGGGTAGCCTTGGGGCATGACAAATACACAATGAAATCCTTACATTCTATCGGAAATGATAGAATGGGAGTTGTAGTAAGAAGTGTTTTGAGCTTTTGGAAGCTCTCCTCACACTTGTCAGATAAAACAAAAGGTACCTCTTTTTGAGTCAACCTTGTCAAATGAGTAGAAATGGACGCAAAGTCCTTGAACAAACCTGCGGTAGTAGCCTGCATGCCCCAATAAACTTCTAATCTCAGTCACTGAGCTAGGTCGAACCAAACTCTTAACTGCCTCAATCTTTTGGTGATCCACCATCACTCACCTTTCTGAAACCACATGCCCTAAGAAGTCAACCAAAGACAACCAAAATTCACACTTGGAGAACTTGGCATATAATTTTTGGCGCCTCAAAATATCAAAATCAATGCGAAGATATTCAGCATGCTCCTCCTTACTCTTGGAGTAAATAAGAATGTCATCTATAAACACGATGACGAATGAATCGATATACAATTTGAAAACCTCATTCATCAAGCTTATGAATATCGCTGTGTGTTGGTCAACCCAACCGACATCACCAGGAACTCATGATGCCCATACCAAGTCCAAAATATCGTCTTAGGGATGTCCTCAGGCCTAATCTTTAACTGATGGTACCCTGACCTTGAGTTAATTTTTGAAAATACAGACGCACCCTGTAACTGGTTAAAGAGGTCATCTATGCAGGGTAAAGGATACTTGTTTTGGATGGTAACCTTGTTCAGCTACCTGTAGTCTATACACATCCTCATAATACCCTCTTTATTCTTCACAAACAAAACCAAAACACCTCAACGTGAAGCACTAGGATGAATAAATCCCTTATCTAAGAGTCCTTGAAGCTGAGTCTTAAGTTCCCTAAACTCTGCCAGAGCCATACGGTAAGGAGGAAAAGAGATTGGGAGAGTGCCCGGCTCCAGGTCTATACAAAGGTCAATGTCCCTATACGGAGGAATGCTAGGCAAATCCACTGGAAACACCACCTAAAACTCAGAAACCACCAAAATTGATTCAATGGAAGAGGGCTCTACACTAATATCTCATAAATGTGCTAAGAAGGCTAAACAACCTTTCCCCACTAACTTCCTAGCCCGAACAAAGGATATCATCTTTGTCGATTTAGCCTGTACATACCTTCCCAGTCTAGCTTATCCTTACCCAAAATCTCTAAAGTCATTGTCTTAGCATTACAATTCAATACAACATGATATGGAGACACCCAGGTCATACCCAAAATAACATCAAAATATAGCATGTCCAGAATAACCAAATCTACCCAAGTTTGAAAACCCACAAAAACCATAGGACAGGTATGATAGACATGGGTTACCACTAGAGAATCCCCAACCAGGGTAGAAACATGAATAGGGGAATCCAGGACATCAAAAACCAAATATAGACCCGAAACAAATTTCACATAAACTTACAAATAAGTAGAACCTGGGTCAAATAACATAGAAGCCATCCGGTCATAAACTAGAATTGTACTTGTGATCACAACATCTGATGTTTCAACCTCAGACATCCTTGGGAATGCATAATAATAGGCCCGGTCATCAATTCTAGCAACTTACCTGGATGGATGAGCCACTCACCTTCCCATGCCACTATTTCTTCTATTTTCTCGGCCTTCTTGAAAGTTACCTCACCCACCCTGTGGATGACCCCTGGCGTAGCCACCTTCACCTGCCGGAACTATAGCCTTAGACTGCTGCCGAGTTTGATTACCTGCCTGCCTGTGGGGGAAATCCCTTTTGAAGTGACCAAGATCACCACAATGAAAGAATCCATAGTCAAGAGTAGGCCTTCTAGTAGAAGTATAAGAATCCCCCTGGCCTCTAAGAGCTAAAAACTACTGACTGGCTCCCGAACGACCACTTGTAAAAGCTGGCAGGTCTGACTGAATAGGACGAGCAGAATACACTTGTTGGTTGTGCCCCTGGAGTATGAACCACTGAAATTACCTACATTTCAGGTCTTCTAGGCTAACACCTTATCCTGTCCAACCTGTCTAACCCCCTCTAGTTTCTTCACATAATCGGTCACCTTACTAAAACTCTTCCCTGCCGAGGTTATATGCACAGACAACACCTGCAACTCAGTATTCAGGCCCTTCATATATAAACAAATCCTCTCATCCTCAGTACCCAGAAGCTGAGTAGCATAACATGACAAGGCATGAAATTTGGCCTTATAGGCTGAAGTGAAATGTTACCCAGCTCAAGAGCTAGAAACTCATCCTTTTTATGATCCTTCAAAGTGCGAGGCACATACTTCTCCAAGAACATAGCATGGAACTATGCCCAAGTCAGCGGATGCAAAGCTAATGGCCGACACTCTACATGAGCTCTCCACCATAGTTTGGCATCACCCTTAAGCAAGAAAGTGACGAACTCTACCCCATGCTACTGCACAATGCCCAGCTTATGAAGCCTCTCATAACAGTCTAGAATAAACTCGAATGCATACTCCTTCTTAGTACCCTAAATTGTTGGGGGGTTCAGTTTCAAGAATTTGGTCAACATCTCATGCTCATTCCCAGTCATAACAGGTCCTAGCAACAACCGAAAGAAGTCATTCGTACTCGACGCCGCATCCATCCTAGGAGCCATTATGACAGCCGATTGAGTGACAGAAACCTGATCTACTGTACCACTGGGAGTGGCGCCATCACCTACCAGCCCACTTTGAAAAGTCCACACTTGATGAAATGACTTGGGCGATATAGGGGGAAAGCCTTTACCTCCATCTGGTTCTACCTCCTCCTGTTTCGTGCCCTCCTTAAGATCAACCTCAACTTCCTCCTCAACAGGATCATGAGGTGAGGGAGGGGTCGCCACCCTTGGCCCTACAGCTTCCTGAGCTCTACCCCTGGCAGGTGTTACACTACCCCTGCCCCTGCCTCTTCCACATCCTTTAACCACTGGTCCCGCTATCGGAACCACTGCTCTTGCTCTTTTACATCTGGTATTAACCATTTGCGGACAAAAGAGTGAAAGAAGTTAGATACCAATTTGTATCACCAAATACCAATTGGAATCGAGTTATAGCACGAAGGAAGAAAGAAGAGATAGTTTCCTAAAGTCATATAGCCTCTTGAAAAAAAGTAAAACGTCTCCGCACCAATCCACAAGACTCTAATAGACCCATTTGGTATGACGAGATCAACGAACCTAGGGCTATGATACTATCTGTGTCATGACCCAAACTGCCATGAGTGGCACCCACCCAAAACCCCCTGATGGGCGTACCCATTATCACCATAACACTTAGTGAGTCTAATAGCTCAAAACCAATTGCACTAAAATAAACTATTATTCATAACCAAATATTTCTAAAATAATAAGGTTGCGGAAATACCCCTAGAAACTGAAATTCGTCATACCAAAACCTACCAATGTCTAGAAATGGGGATACAACCCCAAAAACAGAGAGTTAAGTGCAAAACCAAGGAACTAATACTAAACTAGAAGAAACCATGGTAGCCCAAAAGAAGCAACTCACCCTTGGAATATGGAATTGTTGGGACTATATCTGAGGTTGCGTAGGAGCCACTACAATATATCATGTATTCACAAAAGGAAAGCAAGTGCAAAATCAGTACACAACCAGAGTGTACTGGTAGGATCATTGACCGGCTACAACAAAAAATATATGAATAATAAACCAGAACTGAGTAAAGCAGTACAAACATGTAAAACAACCAATAATATATTCCCAGACTCTCAGTCTACCTTCTAACTTATCAACCATATGAAATAGGTTCAACAACCAATTAAACATTGAACAAGAACAATAACACTTTACCCTTTTTACGTCACTCAGACCAACTAAGGATCCCTAGACCAATATCTAAGTGTTAACATGCAATGCCCGGTCTACCCAAGGACCAATCCCACATTTAAGTGGAACAACTCGGCCTCTCAAGGACCAATATGCACAATCACAATTTCAACAATCAACCCAGTCCACTCACGGAACCATCAACAAAATACAATTAATAATATACATATTTAAACCCGTACCACGTGTAGTACCTGAGCCAACCAATATAGAACATTACTAAGCGTGGTACCCAAGCCAACCATTAGTATCCCATACCAGGCATGGTACCCGAGCCAACCAATAGTATCCCGTACCAAGTGTGGTACCCGAGCCAACCAATGTCACATAAAATCCAACAGTCAATAATTGAATGAATAGAAACACACTTGTACCACCAACAAGCAACATAACCAATTTCATTTTGACATAATTGACACCTGGATACTTAGACATTCATAACTTTATTCCCTAGGCATGCAAGGACATACATCACTAAGCTAAAGTTACATGTACACACATTGTATTTGAAAAGACAATAACCATCACCTACCTTGAATAGCTTGAAAACTCTATTGGACCGGAGCCTTCTCGTTTTTCGAAGCTTTTGCTCGTTTTTGGTCTAACAATAATTACAAATAGATCAAAATCAGTCCAATGGCCAAAATTTACTTGGATTATACTCAAATCCTAATTCCCAGGCCAACCCATGATCATTCCACCCATCCCAGGGCTTTTCCACCATTAATTCACCTAAAAACAACCATTTAACGGCTACATTAAGCAATTAACAGTGACTTAATCATGAATAAGTGATTATAATAATAACCCAAGAATTCCACAACCTAGAATCCCTTTTTTCCCTGGATTCTACATTCTTAAGTTAACCTAAACCTTCTGCAATAGCAGTCCATACACCGCTATAGCGGCACCACCGTAGAGGAATCGACTACTATGGCAGTGTTGACCGCCGTTGACTTCCGCTACAGCAGAAATTTCTCTTATATAGAAGAAGTCGCGGTAGCGCAAGGTTATAGCGGTTGACACAAGACAGAACCTTGGGAAATCCCTTAAAAGTGCCTATTTTACAACACACATTAAATCATGACATTTTAAAATAACCATTTCGCGTCAACTTTAATACTGGGAGTTCTATTCACCAGAATTCACTTCTGAAAATACCTCACTCAGGATTTGATAATATATTACCCAATCCTCACCCAGATTTCCCTAGACCATACCTCACCCAAAATTTATCTGAGGCTAGCCTAGCCCCGAATTTCCAATTCCCAAACCCAAAAGTTTTGGAACCCAAAACTTAGCACAAAAGGTTCACCCGTAACGACATAATATGTCGTTACAAAAGGTAGGCCACCCCTTTTAGCTGATAGGCTGCAAACTCTACTCCCTTAGTGTCGCTGGCATGTATGACACTAAAAATCTTCTCCATCTTATCAATAAACTCTTGAGGATCTTTCTCAACCGTAGACCCCATGAAAACATGTGGGTTCAGTCACATAAATTGACCCACTCAAGTAACATCTGAGGTTGAAAAATCACAGACCGACGAGACTGAGAGAAAACAATATACGCAAGTATCTACATGGTCTGCGTGAACTCTGCATTAGTAACTACGCCCTGAGGGGGTTGGACTCATGTAGCACCAGTCCTCGGAGCTCTAGGAAGGCTGGTCGGAGCTGGTCAGGCCCTAGTAGGAATTGGGATCAATAGTACAGAATCCATTATGAGTCTGCATCCCGTGAGTAGGGCGGACCTCTTCAACATTTTTCCCTGCAGGAATTGAGGTTCTAGCCGAAGTCCTTTGACTAGTTGTTCTCTTTGGAGGCATGATCTAAAATGTGAGGGATATAAGAGTTAAAAGAGTTTTCTTAGAACTAGTCTATATAGCACGTAATAGAACATGAAGAAAGGAAAACATTCCTAAATGCCTTGTAGCTTCCCCTTTATAAGTGTAGCGCGCTACATACCTATAAAAGGACTCTACTCGATACGGCTTCATAGACACTAGGACCATTAACCATGCTCTGATACTAAGTTTGTCACGACCCAAGGCGGGACCCTGGACGTAATGGGTAACCCAGACCAGTGAAGGCCCGGGAAGACCCCTTAGCATACATCATAGCATATTCATAAAAGAGATACGGAAGATGGACCCAATAAAACAAGTTCAACTTAAACAATATCTTTGAAAACAAACTTGCAAAATGACATAAGGACATCAAATCCTTACCAGTCTACAAAGCCTCTAACATTCTGAATAGAAATACTAAGCTAGGAAATGGCCTCAATAATACCATAAAAGGGGGTAAAACACCCAAAGTCTAATGAAAAAACAACTGCTTTCGAAGAAATGAAGGGCTCACCACTTGCTTGTCATTATCCCAGAAATCCTAGTACTGCACGGAATTGCGGGGAAAATTCTCTGAACCTACATCATGAAATGATGTAGCATCCAAAGATGGTCAGTATGATGAGTATTGACATGCAACTCAGGGGAAGGGACATCACAATTTATGAAGCAAGTCATTAAAACATAACAGAAAAATTATGATGAAAAAGATATGGGGCAATTACTCGACACTCAATAAAACATTTAATTACTTCTGAACTAGATGGTATCACCGATATCATATTCACCATGGGCTATGTGGGTCCGTCATGGCTTGATCGGTGTATCTCCCAATCTAAGTTTGCCGCAAGAATTGAAGCATTAGATCATAATCATATCATATATTGCATACAACTGAGCGAATCAAGCATATAATGGTTATCTATATTTTAGGAAAGAACTATTGCCGCATTAGCAAAATACGGTATTGGGTAATGAGCCCAGTTTGACTCATACCTTCTCGGTTAACCATCTAATTCTCTTAAGCCCATCTTTTAGCATTTCAAAAACATTTAGCAAATCACCCATTAGGGACTCTTAACATTCTTCAAGCATTCATAAGTTGTTATCATCATATCAAGACTCTACGTAACATATTATGCCATCATCGTTCATAAATTATTTGTCCCACCATTTTAAAGGATTTAAACATATTTAACATATCCCTCAAAGGTTAGCAATTTCATAATTAGTAAATAACCATTTCAAAACCCAAGGACGTAGAATATTTTTTTAACAAAAGTCAAGATCTAGATAGTAAAAATTATTTACAATGAATCATGACTTCATAACTTTAAATCTTCCCCAACAAGCTTATCTTATAAACAATGTTTCATATTTCAAATTATAATTCTCCATTCTCAAGTATATTTAGTAACATAAGGGAAGTTTCATAAAAAGGGTTTGAAACTTTAAGTAAGTTATCTTTTCGAAAATTGTTCAACAAATCCACATTCAAAACCCTTGGAGAATATCACTTTGTATTTTAGGAAAATCAACCACTAATATACTTGGTTGAAAGAGGATTGTTCAATATACCTTGGAGAAGAAGGATTTGGAATGAAACTCTTGGGATAGAAACCCTAGCCTTAGCTACTCTTGAAAACCTTAAGATTTTACATAGAAGCTTGTTAGAAATTGATAACTAATGATTAGAAAAGATTACAAATACCTTGAAATATATGAGAGGAATGTACCTTGGTGTTGAAGGGTGAGGAGAGGAGAGAAACCAACTTAGGGCTTGAAAGAAGAGAGAAAGAATGAGAATTTTCTGAAAAACCGACCTTAGGATGCTTATATAGTGTTTTCTCGTGTGAGGCCATACGGATGGAGCCTTGACCATGTGGCTGGTCACATGGAAGTGGCAGTAGTGATTCCTTCCCCACACGCCTATGTGGTGGACACCTCATTCGTGCGGCCGGTCATGCAGACCCAGCAATGTCTATTAAAATGGGCATAACGTTTTACTCAAAAGTCATATGGATGAGCAATCATTGGTGTTGGAAAGAAGACTCAAAGACCTTTAATTTGGTAGGTTATAGGTCATGTAACACTTTATATAACGGGATTAATGATCATTTGAAGTTCACCCTTGAATGAACTTATACCAAAAAAACTTAATCGGTAGAGAAGCTTTTGACTTAACTTTGTACTAGAGGTTCCTTAAGACCTTAGAAGACAACCAAAATGTATAGGGAGTTACACATACCCAGACGAGTATACAAAAATTATGTTAGTTTACTCCTTCACAGAAATACCACAATTGATCTAGTTGAGTTAGATATGGTAGATTTTGACGTCATCTTAGGTATGGAGTGGTTTTATGCTTTTTATGCCACAATTTATTGTAGAACCCTAGTTGTGAAATTTTAGTTTCCCGGTGAACCTATCTTAGAATGGAAAGGTATTCCTGTCAAGCCTAAGGGTCGCTTTATCTCATACCTTAAGGCCAAAAATATGGTCTCTAAGGGATGTATCTATCATTTAGTCTGGGTTTAAGATTCTAGCATTGAAAATTCATCTCTTCAATCAGTTTCAATAGTTAGTGAGTTTCTAGAAGTTGTTCTTGACAATCATCCAAGAGTCCCTTCCGAAAGGGAAATAGATTTTCGGATAGGCCTTCTTCCCAATACTCAGCTAATTCCATTTAGCCATATAGACTGGCTCCCTATGAACTGAAGGAGCTCAAAGAGCAGTTGAAAGACCTTCTAGATAATGGTTTTATTAGACCAAGTGTATCCTCGTGGAGTGCACTAGTTCTCTTCATGCATAAGAAATATGGGTCTCTTATAATGTGCATAGATTATCGACAGTTGAACAAGATCACAGTTAAGAACAAATATCCCATCCTTATAATTGATGACCTATTTGACAAACTTCAAGGCGCCTCATACTTCTCAGAATATTGATCTTACATTTGGATTCCATCAGTTAAAGGTCAGTTAACGTGACATTCATAAGACTGTGTTCCAATTTTGATATGACCATTATGAATTTCTTGTCATGTCTTTTGGCCTAACTAATGGTCCTACAACCTTTATGTATCTTATGAACAAAGTATACAAGCAGTACCTCGATATTTTTGTGATTGTCTTCTTTGATGATATTTTGGTATACTCTCGTAGTGAGGAAGAGCATGATGATCATCTTAGGATTGTGCTACAGGTTCTCAAGAACTGAGAGTTGTATGCTAAATTCTCTAAGTGTGAATTCTTGTTGAATTCTACAATATTCCTCGATCATGTTGTGTTCGGGAAGGGCATTAGAGTCAATTCTTAAAAGATAAAAATGGTAAAGAGTTGGCCTAGACCCACTATCAGACAGATATCAAAAGATTCTTGGGTTTGGCAGACTATTACCATAGATTTGTAGAAGGTTTCTTGTCTATTGCTTCCTCACTGACAAATTTCAGTGGTCGGAGGCTTATGAGAAAAGTTTCCAAGAGTTGAAAGATAGGTTGATTTCTGCTCCAATATTGACCCTACCAGAGGGAATGGATGGTTTTGTTATGTCACGCCCTGAGACTACCCCCTATACACAACACAGTGATCAGTGTCACGAGTGACTCTAAGCTAACCCATACATATACAATTTCTGAGAAAACATACACTGCACGGAAGCTGAAAATAGTTTAATATCTGAAATGGGAGAGAGACCCAAAATATCTGAAAATATATAAGAGAGTATAATGTATCTGAAAAGTAACACTAACAACTCCATAGTTGAATCTAGTATATGTCTGAAAGCCTCTAACTGATATGAGTTGTTCGGACATGCCCCCAACTAACTCTAATAAATCAGAAATTGAATAATAAAAACTAAAATATAAAGCATTTCTATCATCCTCGAACTATGAGGACTCACCACTGAAACTGATGTGTAAGGACTGGAAGTCAATCTAAGCGTGGTCTGAATGTTGAGGGCCTGAACCTACATCATACAATGATGTAGCACAAAAGTATTGATCAGTTCTTCGAATGTACTGAGCATGCGGGATATGTGCTAAGCTGAACAACATTATAACTGAACATGGAAATATATATTGTATCATAGACTGATAGATAAGCTGAATAAAATGACCAAATAAATATCATGAGTACATATAACATATTGAACTGACTGATTGAATATAAGGTCAATGCAATATGAATCTGACTATGGGAGATACTATTAACCGACATACCCCAAGCTAAGCTAACTTTGAGGGAAACCTATAACCCTGGATGGAAGGGTGTTCATACCTTGACAAGGGTATAAACAAAACTGACGTAGATCCACTAACTAATGTCCACAGGGGAAAAGGGTGACTAGCCTAATCTGGTAGTTGACCCCCTTCTATACCTATGGTGGCATTGTAGTTCATGGACTTGGAGACTGCTACTAAAGGTCGCAGCCTAATATGATAGCCAAGCCTTCATCCCCTCTTCTGCTCAGTACTAAGTCTACTCCCAACTGAATGTAAGCAATGAAATGCAAGCTGAAGTACTGGATAGCTCAAATACTGATAATTATCTAAGAATGGAACATACGTATATACTGAAACATGATAGCATTCTATTCTAAAACATGGCTGTCTGAATTATCTACATAGCAATTATAGATTATAGATATTGAACTTCAATGCAAGCTAGGGTTATTGAGTTCTGTATGTGTAACTATACTAATACTCCAAGAAACATATAGTTGATAGTCTTTAATAAATAGTATCTAAATTAAAAGGAATCCCTAAGATTTAGGAACCCTAGGTCTGAATATTTCATAGAAAACTGAAGAACAGACTGAATTTTAGAGACCTAGTGGGTGAAAGGAACCCACTAGTGAAATCCCATATACCTGGAGAAGAAACTACGGAGAAATCCTATGGATTTTGGGGCTGAGCTTGAAGGAACCATCTGCTTGTTCTTCAGCAAAACTATCGCCTCCTTTCTTCTTTTCTTTCTAAGTCTGATTAGTTTTTTGGGAGAATGGGGAAACAAGGGTGAAAATCCCTTTCATTACCCCCCCCCCCCCTTCCCCAAAATGACTAAAGTTCGGAATTAAAAGGGTAGGGAAAAGACTAGAATGCCCCTGAATTAATTAAAAAAAAACTGCTAAAATTCGTGACTCAGGTTCCAGGGGTGGGTTCCATGACTCGTGGAAACTTTCACGGCTTTTGGAACCTTGTCATGGTTCCTGGACCTGAAATCTAGCTACTGGAATTGGGTTCCACGAGTATGGTCCCTGACTCGTGGAAACTTTCATGGATTGTAGATCCTACTCGTGGAAACTTCTACGGATCGTGGATCCCACTCGTGGATCCTGGGCACTTAAGCTGAGCTACTGGAAATGGATTCCACGAGTGTAGTTCATGACTCGTGGAAACTTCCACGGGTCATGGATCCCACTCGTGGATCCTGGGAGTTCACATGCAGAAAAGTTTTCACGGGCAGCATCTACGACCCATGGAAACTTCTACGATTCGTAACTTTGAGTCATGAACTAAACTTTAGAGGAGCTGGACTCTGATCTTAGTTCAACGAGTGCAGTTCACGACTCATGGACTATTCCACAGCTTGTGGATCTGACTCGTGGAATGATTGACAGTTGGAAAAATTAATTTCTTCTGGTTTTCTGAGCTAAGTCTAGGCTTGGAAGTTCTGGGGTGTTACATGTTGTCTATTGTAATACTTTGAGAATTAGCCTTGGTTTTGTTTTGATGCAGTACTGTAAGGTTATAGCCTATGCTTCTAGATAGCTTAAAGTACATGAGAAGAACTACCTAACTCATGACCTCAATTTGCAACGATCATATTTACTTTAAAGATATGGCATCATTATCTTTATGGCATACATGTAGATATCTTCACAGATCACAAAAGTCTCCGGTATGTTTTTAGCCAGAGAGAGTTGAATCTCAGGCAGAAGAGGTGGCTTGAGTTGCTTAACAGTTATGACATCAGTGTTCTTTATCACCTGGAAAGCAAATGTAGTTGTTGATGAGCTTAGCAGGATATTTATGGGAACTACCGTGCATGTAGAAGTGGGAAAAAAAGTACTTTCTTAAGACATCCATCAACTTGCCCATTTATAAGTTTGCCTGGTTGACCCCGAAAATAAATGAGTAATGGTTTGTAATGGGTCAGAATCATCATTAGTAGTTGAGGTAAAGATGAAGCAGTACAATTATCCCTTTCTACTTTAGTTTAAAGAAAGAATTATTTCACAAAAGGTTATGGATTTTGAACTAGAGGGAGATGGAGTCATGATGTACCAAGGTAGGTTATGTGTGCCTGATAGTGATAGTCTTAGAGAAAGAATTATGGCCCAAGCGCATAGTTCTAGATACTCCATTCATCCGAGAACCACAAAAATGTACCATGATTTGAAGACTTTTTACTAGTGGAATAGTATGAAAAGAAGCATATCAGATTTTGTGACTAAGTATCCTAACTGCCAGTAAGTCAAAGTTGAGCACCAAAGACCTAGTGGTATGAAAAAAGATATCAGTATTCCAGGGTGGAAATAGGAAGTGATAAATATGGACTTTATAATGGGTTTGTCACGGGCGCGTATGTAACAACTGGGTCCGTCGTTATGTTAACTTTCCCGATTTCCTAAATTTTGGGAAAATGGTGAAAAATACGTTCAAAATAAATAGGGTGATGTCATGAAAATTTTTAGATTTCCGGGAAGAGTCCGGGCTGATGTCACACCTATATAACGGTAATTATTCTGCTATAGCGGCACCGCTATCATGGTAAGGTAGACCGCTATAGCGGGGTTACGAGAGACAGAACTTTTGATAAGATTTTATTAAAAAGTCCCTTCTCCTGAATTGGAAAACATATGAGGGTTTTTCCAAAAACCCTCCCATGCTGCTCCAAGGCTGGGAAATCTTGAGGAGTAGGGGGGTCATGGCTGAAGGGACGCAGAGCGGTAGATTCTAGGAGCACGGTTTAGCCAGGAACGCAACCATAAAGCCAGAAAATACATCATTGTAGCTGCTGGCGTCCAGGTAGGCTAGGTTTTCATGAGTAGTTAGACTTGTTTACTTCCATACTTATTGTATAGTAGAAATGGAGAATCTATATTTTAGGCCTCCGGGCATGGAGTCTGGCTGGTTCGGGATTGGTTGTGTTGTTTTTAGGATATACGGAATGGCTGGTCTTGTGAGTGGTATTATATGTTCAACTTATGCATATCATTGTGATAACTTTATAGATTAAGGGACTAATATGTCGGAAAGGTTCGGGGAACTGGGGGAGTGCTTTGTAGCACGGGAAATAGAAATAGGAAGTTCCTAGGTGGGATTTCAGGAATGATATTGCTTGAGATTTAGCGGCGGTCTGAATAAGGTTAGAAAAGGAAAGTGTGTCGCGTGCTTGTGTGTTTATCTAAAAAGGGAAATCACTAGTTACATGTAAAATAAAAAAGGTGAACTGGGAACTAGTCTTCGGACGGGAATTGATGGCTCATAGTTGTACCCGGAAAGAGGTAGGTGATGGCTTATGATTTTCTGTGAATGTGTATATTGATGTACTCATGTCTAAGTGATTGTATGAATTAAATTGCTTAGGTAAATTGTGTTGAATGTCTAGGTCCCTGTTTACAGTCTGTGATTGAACGGTTTTACTTGTTAGTTTTACTAGTTGTGTGTTCATATATTGACTGTAATTTTGTTGACATTCGGATGGCTCAGGTACCACACCTGGCACGGGTATAACAAAATAGTTGGCACGGTTACCACGCCTGGTACGAGTATATCATTTAGTTGGCACAAGTACCACGCCGGGTACGGGTTCACTTTATTGCATCTTTCATTGCTTCATTGATTTTTGTATTGCATTGGTTGGTATTAGTTCCATGGGAAGGCCGGGTTGTTGCTTGATATCTGTGTTTGGTCTTTGGAAGTCCAGGTTGTTTCTTGATATCTGTGTTTGGTCTTGGTTTAGGCCGGGTTATTGCTTGATATCTGTGTTTGGTCTTGGTTTAGGCCGGGTTGTTGCTTGATATCTGTGTTTGGTCTTGGTTTAGGTCGGGTTGTTGCTTGATATCTGTGTTTGGTCTTGGTTTAGGCTGGGTTGGTACTTGATATCGGTGTTTGGTCTTGGGTTAGGTCGGGTTGATCATTGACACTTAGGTGTTGTTTAGAAGGGATCCCGAGATGGGTCCGGACTATATAAAAGAGGACGGATAAGTGCATGTATTGACATATATTGTCACCTTGAGTGTGACTAGATGGTCGGGGATTAATTATGATTAATGACTAAGGGTCGGTCTCGGTATAGACAGGGGTAGTTTTTAATATTGAGGGTGGTTAAGGGGATCCTTGGAAGATCTGGGTTGTGTACAGTAAAGGGATTAGATGTAACTCTAGGGTTGTCTTTAAATGTAGTAAGGGTTGCTGGGTGGATCGCATGTGGTGGTTAAACTAAGAGTTTGGGGTCGTGGTCTTGACTATTGAACATATTAACAGGCTTACTAGAGATTCGTGTAGGGTTGTACCTTAGTGAGTAATGTTACGAGTATAAGTGATTGAGTTAGGCAGTTAGCCGGGCTAAGTCAGAATGATAGTTAGCACAACGAACTTACGTAAGGGAGGGGTAGTCCAGGTATGGACATGGACATCCGTGAAGGGTAAGGTGACTTGGGAAGTCAAGGGTAAGGTGACTTGGGAAGTCAGGGATAAGGTAAGGCTTAGGAAGTCTAAGGTTAGTGTGACTTGGAAGCCTTGAGAATGAGGGTGTTGGCAGCGGAAGAACATGGGGGTGGAAACCAAGTTATTTAATTTCAGTCATGTATTTCCCTATTTTTCTTATATGATGGTAGGAGTGGATTCAGGTCGATCAATGATGCCTACCAGTACGTGTGTTTGTACTGACTAAACTCTTGCTATACCTTTTGGTATAGTCTGGTTGCAGGTTGATGATGTTTGATAGGTTCGCAGCGATGAGATCTCCAGCAACTTCTGTCTTTGATTTCCATGGCGGAAGTTTGGTCTTCTATCTCTTTATGTCATCTTGTAGTAGCTCTTGTACCTGTTTAGACTAGATCCTAGGTGAGGTGTTTTAAAGAACGTTGTAAAGATTTTCCTCAATTTATTATGTAGTCTATTTCTGAACAGGAGTTTTGTAAAGAAAGGATTTTTTATTACGTATAAAGGTGGCTTAATTTAACATTGTACTTTAATTCCTCATGTTACCTGTTGGACGGGTGGTAAGGGTTCGTCTATCTAGGTGATTAGAGTAGGCGCCCACACGGCCTGATAGGTTGGGTCTTGACAAATGGTATAAGAGCCTAGGTTACCGTTCTCCCAGTACAAGAGCAAAATGTTGAATAGGGTCCTACGAATTGGTGTGTTGACGTCCACATCTAATCTTTGGGGAACTATAAGGCATTCTAGGAATTGTCACTCTTCCTTCATTCTTTCATGTGGTTCATACTTGCTTGTATGGGCTGAGTCCAATTGGTATCTAAACAAGGTAAAGGAGGTCTTTGTACTTCAGTTACGATAGGACAAGCAAGAGTAATTGGAACCGTGAAGGTTCCAGTTGGTATTTAGCCTAATAGGTTGTGACAAGCATGGATAACTGGCTAATGGTCATCCATGTTACAAATGAAGGTAGGACCTGTGAATTGATTGGCCATGAATTGCTTTTGTTGTGACTTGAAAAGTTTAAATTGTTGTGTGTACAATCTTGTGTGACTTATTTGAAATGTGTGTGGATTTCCAATTAGTGTGCATGCATAGTCTACGGGAGGTCATTAAGTGAAAACGTTTATGTGCCTTAGACTGTTGTAGTCTGTTAATTGTCTTTATTTGAAAAAGGGTACTACGTGTTAAAAGGGCTTATTATCGGTTAAGATGGTAAGGGATTGGTGACTGGGACTGTTGGGAAGCTTCGGCTTTAGGACAGTCAAAATTTTGGTTGGGAACCATGGGAACAAGAGGGTCATTAGTGTGTAACGGCGGGAGGGTAATGCCAAAAAATAGTTGATTATTGTGAGTCTCTTATAAATTTTGATATGCTTATGACATGTTATATTTGATGCTAATGTGTTAGTACTAGGAATGGTCATGGCGGGAATTACAGGTTGGGACAGTGGTAACCGAGAAGGGGGTTGAGTGCACATAGCTGGAGATCAGATTTTCTGCACAGTTACCATCGAAACCGCTATAGCGGTGAAATGTCCGCTATAGAGGGACCACTATCGCGGCATAACCATCCGCTATAGTGGAGGTCAGCAAAGCAGTGCGCTGCTTTGTTTTCCCCTATTTTTGGTCCCTTTTGGGAACAAGATAAAAACAACCATAAATCACCAAAACCACTGTATAAACAAATTAAAGCAGTTCTATATATATATAGCATATGCAGGAAGGGAAATAGTGTCTCACACGGACATCCACGTGCCTAAATTAAAAGGGAAGGGGAAAGATTGTCTGAAAACAAGCCCCAAACGGGGGCAAACCAACAGTAATTATCAGTATAAAGGGGGGGAGTCCGAGACCTCATTCTCGCTCAGGAAAAGGAACTCCTGCACGTCCTCGGGCTCGAGGGTGGGGAGCTCCTGACCAAGGGCAACATAGGAGAACATGACCTTTAGGTTCTTCCACATCCGGGCAAACATACGGTGCCGGGAGCGCCTCTTCCTTTTCTCCTCTTCTAACTCCCTTCAGAGTGCTTCCAGTTCCTAAGTGGTTGGGTGAGGGGATCCACCGCTAGCATTAGGATCCTCCATGAACCTCCAGACAGCTGCTAGGTTCTCCTCCATCTGGGCTCTAGAGATCGGGGGCTGGGGCTGGAACTGGGAAGGGGCAGGGGTATCATCCTCCTCATCATCATCGCCGGCCTAATCCACCGGCTGACTGCTCCCTGCCTCACCTATCTTTCTATTATTATTGGAAATATCCTTCACCCGGACAGGGTCAAAGGGCTTATCCATGGCCACCTCATCATCGGTGTGGTCCTGAGGCACACCAGCTCTCCTGCACAGCTCTGATACCAGCCCGGTTAGATAAGGGCCATTCCTGGGACCAGTATAGAAGTTCTTCTATTCCGAGATGATCTACTCCCCCACATTCATAATAATCCCCTGCATGGCATAAGAAATCACTAAGGCTCGAGCATAGGTCACGTCGGTTTGATTTCTCGATGGACGGATCCTCTGGGACACCAAATCCAGCCACATCCTAGCCTCGGAGGAGAAATAGGTGCTAGTAATACCCTCGAGGATGACCCAGTACACCTTGTCTTTAGATGCAGGGTCCACCAGAGTATCTCTCAACCAGGTCATATCTCACAGCCGGGACTTAGCCATGTATGCCGCATTGGAAATATGGGTCACCCCTAGCACCTCATTGATGGTTCGGGAATCCATGGGAACATCCACCCCTCATAGTCTGATAGTAGGACTCAGCTTGCTCCAGCGGACCGTAAGAAAGATGGCATAGAACTCCTGCACCTAACCTGTTAGCGCGGGAGGAGGAGCCACTAGCAAGGGTTCCCACCCAAACTCTCGGACCCAGTGGTGGAAATCAACCGCTTTTCCATCTATCCAATCATGTGGCAACCTCTCTCATAGTAGAAGCTAATTTTTTGGTAATCTCAGAGCCTTTCCCAACTAGCTTCATCGGGGAATCGCTCATAGTCGTATTCAGGTGCTTGTTGTTGTTCAGACATTGTGTTATCCTGCAAGGGTAGGAAAGAAACAGGGTTAGAAGAGTAAAAAGGACACAAAAAGGGGGAGGAAATTTTTTCTAAGTGTAACTTAAGAAGGACACTGGTTTGCGGCCTTCCACTATAGCGGGTGGTAAATCTGCGACAGCGGAACCACTATAGTGGTGAAATATCCATTGTAGCGGGACCGCCACAGCGGATCCCTACCGCTATAGCAGTCTTTATCATTCCAGACCTTCAAGGGGTGCATCAATGGCGCCCCTTGGTCCAAAACTCTGATTTTGGCATTCCAAGACCAGATCTACCTACCCAAAGTGCCCCATTACTAGTTTCTATAAAAATTTGGGCATAATAACCCCTAAAATTTGCCCGAATCACCATTTTGTTCAAGAAACAACCCTTCACTTCCCCACCCGTTTTTGGCCAATTTTGGCCAACACTAGTATAATCCTTATGTCCAGAATGCCTTGGAGGCATTGTAGACGTAAGGAAAGCATCCATGCTTCGGGAATCCAACCAACGAGGTTCAAGTTCAAAACCCACTTCAAATATGCTACAAGTTCCTAAAATTCTACCACATTCAAGTACTAAATCGTGCGAGGGAGTAATGGAGAGAGAGATTACGATTATTACCTAGAAATTCCAACATGGGGAGTGGAATGATCGGGAGAGAAAATGTAGTTTTTGAATAGAGTGTTGGGAGAATGAGGGGAGAAACCCATTTCTCCCCAATTTCATTCTATTGTCGACTCCTATAGTGGTGAATTGTCCTCTACAGCAGACGACCAGTCAGTTCGGGATACGGGAAAAGTTCTCCTGGGTCTTTTTATATTCATCCAATCCAATATGACATGAGGCCTCGGAATTCTTGGGTGCTCGGGATGGGGACACGTGTGATAGTCCTTGTGAGGCTTGTAAATTCTTCGTAAGGATAAGGTAGTAATAAATTTTCTTTTGGTCGGTTAGACTTGTAAGGGGAAGGTTCAACAACTTGCGTAGGTCCTATAATTCACGGTTAATTGGGATGGTAAGAGTTCCGGGTCAATTCCTCTCCTCTAATTTGATTCGGGATCTTTTGGGGATGAAAGATGGGTAAATTGGTATATGTTGTAACGATCAGGCCCTTTGTTATTTTAACTTTCCCAATTTCATAAATTTGGGGAAAATGGTTAAAAATACGGTCAAAATAAATAGGGTGACATCATGAAAAATTTCAAATTTTCGAGAAGAGTCTGGGCTGACATCAAACTGCTATAGCGGTAATTGTTCTGCTATAGCGGCACCACTATCACGGTAAGGCGGACCACTATAGCGGGGTTACGGGAGACAGAACATGTGATGGGATTTTATTAAAAAGTATGTTCTTCTCAGTTGGAAAATATACGAGGGTTCTTCCAAAAACCCTCTCATGCTGTTCCAAGGATGGGAAATCTTGAGGAGAAGGGGGTCATGGCTAAAGGGATGTTGAGCGGCAGATTACAGGATCACAGTTCAGTTAGGAACGTAACCACGGAGCCAGAAAACACATCATTGCAGTTGTTGGCATCCAGGTAGGCTAGGTTTTCATGAGTAGTTAGACCTGTTTACTTTTGTACTTGTTGTATAGTAGAAATGGAGAATCCATATTTTAGGCCTTTGGGCACGGAGTCTGGCGGGTTCGGGATTGGTTGTGTTGTTTCTAGGATGTACGGAATGGCTAGTCTTATGAGTGGTATTATATGTTCAAATTATGCATATCGTTGTGATAACTTGATAGATTAAGGGACTAATATGTCAGAAAGTTTTGGGGAACTGGGGGAGTGCTTTGGAGCACGGGAAACGGGAATAGGAAGTTCCTTGGTGGGATTTCAGGAATGTTATTATTTGAGGCTTAGCTGCCTTCTGGCTAAGGTTAGAAAAGGAAAGCATGTCACGTGCTTGTGTGTTTATCTAAAAAGGAAAATCGCTAGTTACATGTAAAATAAAAAGGGTGAATCGGGAACTAGTCTTCGGACGGGAATTGATGGCTCGTAGTTGTACCCAAAAGGGGGTAGGTGATAGCTTATGATTTTTTGTGAATGTGTATATTGATGTACTCATGTCTAAGTGATTGTGTGCATTACATTGCTTAGGGAAATTGTGTTGAATGTCTAGGTCCTTGTTTACAGTTTGTGATTGAACGATTTTACTTGTTGGTTTTACAAGTTGCATGTGTTCATATATTGACTGTGGTTTTTTTGACATTCGGTTGGATCGGGTACCACACCTAGTACGGGTATAACAAAATGGTTGGCGCGGATACCATGCCTGGTATGGGTATATCATTCGGTTGGCACGGGTACCACACCTAGTACGGGTTTACTTTATTGCATCTTGCATTGCTTCATTGATTTTTGTATTACATTGGTTGGTATTGGTTCCATGGTAAGGCTGGGTTGTTGCTTGATATCTGTGTTTGGTCTTGGGAAGGCTGAGTTGTTGCTTGATATCTGTGTTTGATCTTGGTTTAGGCCGGTTATTGCTTGATATCTGTGTTTGGTCTTGGAAAGGCCGGGTTATTGCTTGATATATGTGTTTCGTCTTGGTTTAGGCCGGGTTGTTACTTGATATCGTTGTTTGGTCTTGGTTTAGGCCGGGTTGATCATTGACACTTAGGTGTTATTTAGAAGGGATCCCAGGATGGGTCCGGACTATGTAAAAGAGGACGAATAAGTGCATGCATTGACATATATTGTCACCTTGAGTATGCCTAGATTATCGGGGATTAATTGTGATTAATGACTAAGGGTCGGTCTCGGTATAGATAGGGGTAGTTGTTAATACTGAGGGTGGTTAAGGGGATCCTTAGAGGGTCCGGGTTGTGTACAGTAAAGGGATTAGATGTAACTCCAGGGTTGTCCTTGAATGTAGCAAGGGTTGCTGGGTGGATCGCATGTGGTGGTTAGACTTAGAGTCTAGGGTCGTGGTCTTGGCTATTGCACATATTAAAAGGCTTACTAGAGATCCGTGTAGGGTTGGATCTTGGTGAGCAATGTTACGAGTATAAGGGATTGAGTTGGGCAGTTAGTCGAGCTAAGTCGGAAGAATAGTTAGAACAACGGACTTAGGTAAGGGAGGGGTAGTTCAGGTATGGACATGGACATCCGTGAAGGGTAAGGTGACTTGGGAAGTCAAGGTAAGGTGACTTGGGAATTCAAGGGTAAGGTGACTTGGGAAGTTGGGGATAAGGTAAGGCTTAGAAAGTCTAAGGTTAGTGTGACTTGGAAGCCTTGAGAAAGAGGGAGTTGGCAGCGGAAGAACATGGGGTGGAAACCAAGTTATTTAATTTTAGTCATGTATTTCCCTATTTTTCTTATATGATGGTAGGAATAGATTCGAGTCGACCTATGATGCCTACCAGTACATGTGTTTGTACTGACTCTACTCTTGTTATACCTTTTGGTATAGTCTGGTTGTAGGTTGGTGATGTTTCATAGGTTCGCAGCGATGAGTTCTCCAGCAACTTCTATCTTTGATTTCCATGGCGAAAATTGGGTCTTCTATCTCTTTGTGTCATCTTGTAGTAGCTCTTGTACCTGTTTAGACTAGATCCTAGGGGAGGGTGTTTTTAAGAACGTTGTAAAGATTTTCCGCAATTTATTATGTAGTCTATTTCTGAACAGGATTTTTGTAAAGAAAGGATTTTCTGTTATGTATAAAGGTGGCTTAATTTAATATTTTACTTTAATTCTGCATGTTACCTATTGGACGGGTGGTAAGATTTCATCTATCTAGGTGATTAGAGTAGGCTCCCACACGGCCCGATAGGTTGGGTCATAACAGCGTAGCCAACATAACTCGATTTGGGTGATAGTGGATTGAATGGCTAAATTACCTTACTTTTTAGCCGTTAAAGGACAGACACTGCAGAATATTATGACCAGATTATACATCTAAGAGATGGTTAAGCTTTATGGAGTTCCTTTGTCTATCATTTGAGATAGAGGTGCTCAATTCACGGCTCATTCTTGGAAGTCATTCGAGAAAGGTTTGGGTACAAGGGTAGACTTGAGCACAACATTTCATCTACAGACAAATGGTCAGGCAAATCATATTATTCAAAGGTAATTGGGACAATAACCTTCCTCTTATTGAGTTTTCTTATAATAACAGTTACCACTCTGGTATCTAGATGGTACCGTTTGAGGCCCTTTACGGGCGAATATGTAGGTCTTTTGTTGATTGATTTGAGGTAGGTGAATCTGCTTGGATAGGGACATACTTGGTTCACCAATCTTTGGAAAAGGTTAAGCTCATCCAACAATGGTTGAAGACTGCTCAAAGAAGCCAGAAATCTTACTCTAATGTGAGACAGAGAGAATTGGAATTTAGTGTTAATGATTGGGTCTACTTAAATTTGTCATCCATAAATGGTGTCATGAGGTTCAGTAAGAAGGGGAAACTTAGTCCCTGGTACATTGGTCCCTATCGGATTCCAAACAGGATTGGTAATGTAGCTTATGAACTGGAGTTGCTTATAGAGTTAGCATTTGTACATCATGTGTTCTATGTCTCCATGCTAAAGAAGTGTGCTGGTGATCCTTCACATATTGTCCCTACAACAGATATTGGAGTGAAAGATAGTCTATCTTACAAAGAAGTCCCTGCTAAATTCTTGACTGTCAGGTTCACAAGTTGAGAACCAATGAGGTAGCATCGATGAAGGTTTTGTGGAGGAACCAGTTTGTTGAGGAATCTACATAAAAGTCGAATAAGATATGAAGACTAAGTATCATCATTTATTCATACCTCAAGAAGTAGATACCAAAGGTAATAATCCTTTCCTTACTTTAGATTCAGCAACTTTGCTATGCATTAGAGTGTTTTAGCTTCGCGCTTATATTCGTGCTTTGGTTTTTCCTTTTTGACTTTGTCATGGCCTTGAGACTAGTGTAGTTCAGCTCTCGATAGTATGTTTGCATTCAAAAAGATTGTTTGAGGTGAATTCTATTGTTATCCATCATGGTATTAGCCTTCATTCAATGATGAATGATCCCAAGGGGAAGATATTGTAACGACCCAAATTTCTTGACTTAGACTTGTAAGGTTTGTTCTTGAAGTGTTTAAGCATTGTGCGAAAAGAGTGAGCAAAAATCTGAGAATTTTCTTAGTTTCCAAGTCACATGGCTCAAGTCACGGTATGTGGTATGGACCATGACTCGTGGAATGAGCTGTGGAAATGAGCTAGTGGCTTTGACAGTAACCCCTATGGATGACGGCTTAGACCAGGGTCCGTGGAATGGACCACAAGTCAGGGGTCCAACCGTGTTTAGATCCAAAGAGCCCAAAGACATATGTCAAAGTCAACGGATTGGACCACTAACCTTAGAGTGGACCACAAGTCGTGGAGACCAACCATGAATTTGATTCATAAAGTTAGCCAACTCTGACTCAAAATGATAAGTCATTCCACAGACCCCAGACCCTTTCATGGACTATGAAGTGACCCGTCTAATGGGTTTTCTTGTAGTTTTAAATATGCAACTCAGGAGTGTTTTAGCCTTTTTCTAGCCCTAGAACCCCTACCCCATGATGTTTAAACACCCAATAAGGGTTATTCTTCAGCATAATATTGATTTTCTCTTAGAAACTTAGTCTCTAACTCTCAAGAACATTTAGGGTTCCAAGCAAAGAGCGTAGATGTCTACCAAGATTTCTCCTTGAATATTCTACATGCAAGCTTTCTTCTCCACAAGTATGTAAGATTTTAGTGAGGAAATTCATTCATCCTCATGCCATAGTTTCTAGATTTTCATCAATTAGGTCAAAGCTAGGGATCTCAAAACCTAAACTCAACTTTTATACCTTGCTTTATTTTACAAAAAAAAAAAGTAAAAATTGATTATGGTATTCTATAGGTAAACATTCTCATGCTTAGTCGATTATTGGAATCTTGTTCTGGAAATCTTGACCAAAGATTTTCCTTCAAAAGTTGCATCTTCATTCCTTATTGAATTTCTTCACGTTTACTTGAACTATAGTTCTGAAAGAATGATATAGATAGCATGATGGTTAAGAACTTGATATTTCATAGAATGGAGCAAAGACTATTATTGACTTTAGTCATTTATATAGATATTATATAAGCATAAAATAACATTTTGAAAGGACTATTTAGCACTGAGCGGGCATGAGATTAAGTTCACATGCCTTAAAACTACGTACCACCATAGGTTAGATTCACCGTCTAATTCAGGTGATCTCTTTAGCCAAAGAGGGTTTATGGATCCATAGTATAGATAGACTCTGCACCCTGGTAAGGTATAGAGCAGCCCATCCAACCAGGTTAGAGATTGGCCATCATGAGCTTAAGTGATGGTTGTCGATTATGAGAAACTCCCCCAAAATTAAAGATATTTATCTCATTTCACTTAATATATTTTTTAACTACTTATGCATATATAGATATGATTTAGTTTCAGATATGCAAATCTCAGCACAATTATAAGCTTTTTGGATCAATGACTCTTATTATGTCTTCAGCTTATGAAATATTTTTAAATGATCATGATTCATGATTTAGCCTTTCATCTTATGGATATAGACTTTGCTTGCCTATTGGTCTCTCCTTGTTATAGTCCCTAGATATGTCCTACTTTATTTTCAATTGATCTTGTATACCAATACATTCCATTGTGTTGACGCTCTTATGCTACATCTTATCATGATATAGATACTGGTGTTCAGGCTCAGACTCACGATCTGACTCTCTGTTAGCCCTCACACTATCCAGTTGGTGAGTCCTCTTTGCATTCAGAGGACTTAAATTTATTTTCAGTTGTTTAGACATTTCTTAGATATAGTTTAAAAGGTAGCCTAGGGGCCTTGTCCCAGTAGACTTATTTATTCTAGATATTAGAGACTCTATCAGACAATAGTATGTAGTCATGGTCAGTCTATTTCAGATAGTTTGAAAAAAAAATATAAACTTGAAGTTCAATAGATAATTCATTTACAAAATATTGCAAATCAGTTGTCAGACGTGTTTTCTGACCCTGTGTTATAATCCAACTGCAGATGCTCCAATGAAAAGTCCTTAAAGGATAGAGTCTATGACACGCCTGAAGCATGATAGACCAATAGGTTCTAATGGTAAAACGCCTTGAAGAAGAAAAATAGAGCACATGATCAAAATGATCATGATAATACAAAAAGTTCTTCGAAAGAGTACCACGACATAACACTTCATAAAACCTTGGCAAAGGTTCAAGTACCTAAAAAATGATGAATATGAAGAGATTTTTTTATAAGTTATGTCATACTAAAACCGATATCTAAAGACTGTCGATGGTATCTTTGATATAATATAGCATTCAACATTATAAATGGTATTGAGGATCTTAAATTCAAATCTGTCAAACAATGTAGACAGATAAATGATTGGTCAAATAAAATATATAATTCAAGTATATTTTATTTCACTTGAAAAAGTGATTTTTTGCACTTATAGTTCAAAGACCAAGGTGTAATGTCAGTGGAGTACAAGTATGTTATTATGCAAAAAGTGAAACCGTAAGATATAAAGTACGGCTTGTGCCTTGGGGCATAAAGATTTTTTAAAAACTTCCTGGCATTATTGTAGGAAGATGTTTTCTCCTGTGGTGGATTCAATGAGGTTTCTTTCAGTCTAGCAATACTAAAAAGCTTGAATACATATAATGAATGATTGTCATGTTTACCAGACAATAAAGGTTATATGAAAATTCTTGAAGGAATTTTAAGATTATAAAGTGATTCCATTGAATACCCCAATGGTTGTAAGATCGTTAAACATAAAGAAAGATTAAATTTAATCACATAAAATGGTTAAAAGTACCATATTTTAGTGCAATTGGTGAACTTATATATTGGCGACATCACTTTCAAAAATTAACTGATGTTTTAATCAATGCGAGTAAAATACATGCTGTACTTTTTATTCTTAGCTGAGGTTTTGGCCCACTGGGTTTTCCTGGCAAGGTTTTTAATGAAGCAACTAGAAATGCGTATTGCTAGAAATGTCTACTCGAAGCATTTGACAAATAGAATATTTGTCCATCAATTAACACATACTGAAAAGATCTTGAGGAGGTTTCATATGGATATAAATCACATCTGTTGAGTACTCTGATGATTTTAAAATTACTTGACATATATAAAGAATTTATTTTAACCTCAATGATGAAGAGTTTCTTTATTATGAAACTCCATATCTCTGTACGACTGAGGTACTAATGTACCTTGCTAATAATACCTGATCAAGTATTATTTTTTGCAAAATGTTTATCAGCAAGATTCTGCTCTTCGCCAACAAAAAGACAATGACATGTTTCATCATTATGGTAAAGTTAGGGTATAAGTACCCAACTAGAAAAGTCCCTAAGATGAGAGTTGATAAAATCTCAGGCTAGAGTCAGCTTTAATTAAAATCTAGTATTAAGTGTTTAAATAGTGATCTTGATTCTTGGTTTGAAGTTTGATAATATGGTGTCCATTTATGGGTAATTGAC
The DNA here is from genome assembly GCA_003996215.1 of Jaltomata sinuosa. Taxonomy (NCBI): domain Eukaryota; kingdom Viridiplantae; phylum Streptophyta; class Magnoliopsida; order Solanales; family Solanaceae; genus Jaltomata; species Jaltomata sinuosa. The sequence goes on along the minus strand of QJPP01000349.1, from coordinate 191,592 downwards.
TATTGTAGGGTCCCGTAGGAAGTTTTGGAATGAAAATTAGATTCATAGAACTCCAGTTATGATGATTGTCATGTTGGGTTCGATACTTTTTCTTTAGAAACTAAGGTTGTGTAGTTAAATGAGGGGTTTTGAGCAAGTTGGTGATGTTTTGGAAATTTTAGACAGTCGTAGCGGACAACTCTCATCATGATGAGCTTGCCTTAGTGGTCATGTTTCTACCGTAGTGGTCTAGATGAACCATCAAAACTGCTATAGCGAGCCAAGTCCTACCATAGTGGTCAACCATAGCGAGACACGGCCCATTGTGATGACTGATGGAGCAGATTCCTAAAACTTAAGTGAGTTTTCAAAGTTATTTTCCCACAAACTCTAAGTTGCATTCCAGAGCACCAGAGGTAATTTTCCCACGAATTTGGGCATTTTCCTTTGTCTGAGGTAAGTTACTTCATAAATCTCTTTGTTTATCAATCATTGATACTTGTGAGATCATTAGAATGAAGATTAATGATGGAATTATGGTTTTAGGGCCCTGAAAGTATGAAAAATGGGGAAAACCCTATGGGTAGGTGTAATTTAACCTAGAATTTATCCTAGGATATTCTTTTTATGAATCTTAGCATGAAACTGATAGTTCTAAACATGATTAGGACTTATAGGGAACCTTGGGTTCCATAAAGATGAGACCTTTAAGAATAACATGACTAAAAAAGGTTAATTTAATTAGAATCTTTTGAATATTGATCACATATTTATTGCAGTTGCGAGACTAGGGTAATGACCCATTCCATTGTTACACTGAATTAAGGCATAAATATCTGGCTAGAAATGTCCCTAGGTGAGAATTAAAAATCTTGGGCTAGGGTGAGCTCAAACTAAATTATAGTATTTTGTGCCTTACGTGTATTTCACGTTTCATACGTCAATGTGTGATAGTATGGTGTTTATTTTTAAACAGTCAATTACCGTAGGATATTTAGGAAGTTTCGGGATGAGAATCAGAGTCATAGACTCCGAATATGATAGTTGTCACATTTGGAATAATTTGTAGTGTTTATGAAATAAGGTGTGTTGCAAAATAGGGGTCTGGGAGCGAGAGCACTATGTTCTTGAAATTGTAGCTCATAGCGACGGAGGGTGCCTTATTATGATAGATGTTATTTCTAGACCTTGTTCATTCCAAAGAGTTAAGAAAGGATAAGGCAGTGGTGAATTAGCTTGCAGGTGTTATATCTTCACTCGAGGTAGATTATGGTTTGAATTGGAATTAAGACTCACCTTGTTTCATGTTTGTAGTGAAATTATATGATCTGTGATTGATCTTCGATTGTGATTGTATTATATATGTTTTTCCTGTCATGCTTGTATTAATAGTCTAAATGAACAGGAAGTGATAAGCAATCTGAAATGGCTAAGTATGAATAGTTCCTTGGGCACTGAATGTTTTGGTGAGAATATGGGTCTGAGAACCAGATATCCAGATATTGTTATGGATACGTTGATATGGAGAAGATACCTTGCCGGTATGGTACATGGACAACCTAGGGTCCCCTGCAGGTCATAGATAGTGGGCATCCATAAGACCCATAACATGTGTATACACCTTCTGCCTCATTTTTGTATTATGATATTGCTTCTTTGAATTATGAACTTGACTTTGATTTTGTTGAACTAACTAGGAAGACTATTTGTTAATTGCTTATATGATAAGTGTTCGATACCTATTACTAGTTATATGTTTTACTACTTCATGTTATACTGTTAGGTCGACCTATGATACCTACCAGTACATATTGTGTTGTACTGATACTACCATGTGCTCTTCTTTGTTTAGTGAAGATCGTGTTTTTAGAGGCTGAGATGCGACCTCGGCTAGAGTAGAGTGACTGACTGCACATTCAAGGGTGAGCACTATATTCAAAGCTACCATGGATCTTCCATGAGTTCTTGTCCATCTTTCAGGCAATGGAACTCTCTATCCTTATTGTTTTTATTTGATGTTAGATTCTTAGACTATGTTGGTTTAGTAGTTCTGGATGATGACTTACAGTTTCTGCGGATATGTTAGTCGAATATTTTCCGCACATTCTTTTATTACTTTATTAATATTGGTTCATTTATGGTTTAAGTGGATTCATTATCTATTTTCTTGAATTGGTTATCTAAGGGTTGGTTCTTGGGTTATTTGGTTCTCCCACCAGAGGGTTAGTGTGGGTGCCAATCATGACCTTGTCTGGGTCGGTACAAAGTTGGTAACAGAGCCCCGGGTTCGTTGATCTCATCATACCAAAATAAGTCTAGTAAAGTCTTTGTAATGGTACGGAGACCTATGTATTTCTCTACAAGAGGCTATAGGACTTTAGGAAACCTCAAATTCTTCCATTTCTCATGATGTAACTTGATTCCAATTGGTATCCGGAAATCCAAATTGGTATCTAACCCTTTCATTCTTATTCTCGCAAATGGTAAGAAAACGTTTATCTGAAGCTTGAGTAGTAGCACCTGAGCCAGTTTTTGAGGCTGCGATTTATGGTAGGGTCAGAGTCATAGGTAGAGCCAAAGAAAGGAGAGGGGGTGCACTTGTCAAGGGTGGAGCTTGAGTTGCAGCTCTGGATCGTGAAAAGTCAGCATCTTCTCCTCCGCAAGAGAATTCTTCTGAGGTTGTAGTAGAGAAAGAGGTTCGAGTTAAGAAGAATGAGGCGACAGAGACAGTCCAGGGGATAGGTGCGCACCCAGTTCAGGGAGGTGTAGCACAGGTCCCATTGTCATATGAGGTAATCCAGCATGTTTTGAACTTTCTTAGTGGTTTGGCAGGGGATGGGGCTACTCTTGCAATCCCCGTTATTCATCATTCTGTGACCCAACATGCTGTAATTGTGGCACCGTAGTTAGTCGCTACTTTTGAGATAGGCATGTTTCCTAGACCAGTAACAGGCCTTGTTATGACTGGTGGTGAGCATGAACTGTTCTGCATGTTCGTGAATATAAGGCCTCATGTGTTTCATGAATTAGAATCGGAGGATGTCTATGAGTTCATCATAGACTGTCATGAGAGGTTGCATAGGATGGGCTTTATTGAGAGGCATAGGGTAGACTTTGTGACGTTTCCCTTTCAAGGGGATGCCAAGATGTGGTGGAGGACATTCGTGAACTACAGGTCTACTGGGGAACTCCCTGTGACTTGGAATTACTTCTATCAGGTCTTTCTAGAGAGGTATGTCCCCCAAACCTTGAGGGATAGGAAGAAATATGAGTTCACAAATATTTCACAAAGTAATTTTTTGGTGGATGCTTATGAGACCATTTATATGCCCTGGATCATTATTCTTCTCAGCTGATTAATACAAAGAAAACGAGGATCCATCATTTTGTAAAAGTTCTGAATACAATATTGCATATCAAAGCCTTGCAGGTAGCATCTTCAGGTAGGTCATTTCAGGAAGTGGTTGAGTTCATAAACAATGTTGAGGGGGTGAAGCAGAAGAGTCAGGAAAGAAAGGATGGCTTTGAAAAAGCCTCGGTTTGAAGGTGGTTACAGTGGTCAATTTTTGAAGGGTTGAGGTTTTTAGGGATACCCTGCACACCCCATTCATTTGTCAGCTCTGATTTCTGTTGGGGGTCCATCAGGGACTAGTCAGCCTGCACCAGACTTTGATGGGTATTTAGCTCAGTCGACTTCAGCAAAATGACCTAATTTTGACCGTACTTGCTTTGAGTGTGGTGAGCATGGTCATTTGAGAAGAAACTACCCTCGTCTTTGACATGCATCACAGCAGCAGGCTCCCAGAGCTTTGGTTCCAGCTGGTAGAGATATTAGTTTTGACAGAGATCATCTGTAGGGCAGGCGGGGCAGTCACATGGTAGGTAGGAGTGGCGCTCAGCCTAACCGGGGTAGTGGTAGAGGAGGTAATCAGCCCAATAGGGGTAGTGCACAGATGGCAGATAAGAATCATTTTTATGCTTTCCCGGGTAGACTAGAGGCAAAGGCTTTAGACGCAGTGATCATAGGTACCATTCTTGTCTGTGATTGTATGGCTTTAATTTTGTTTGACCCTGTGTCTACCTTTTCTTATGTGTCTGCTGGTTTTGTTGAGAGTTTTGATATGCTGTGTGAATCCCCTGACCTTCATGTTACTGTATCTACTCCGATAGCGAATTCTGTGGTGCTGAATAAAGTCTTTTGGGCTTGTTTTGTCATATTCATAGGGCAAGAAACCTTAGTCGACTTAGTTATTCTTGACATGGTAGACTTTGATGTTATCTTGGGAATGAGTTAGTTGTCTCTGAATTATGTTATTTTAGACTGTCATGCTAAGACAATGGCTATGGCTATGCCTGGGTTGGATAGGTTAGAACTAGAGGGTAAGTATACTCCGACACCAATGAAATTTGTGTCATTCCTTCATGCTCAGAGTCTTATGGGGAATGGATGTTTGGCCTTCCTATCTCATCTTCGGGACACCAGTTTGGAGGTCCCATCTATTGAGTCAGTTCCGGTAGTGTATGACTTTCATGAGGTATTTCTTGTAGATTTTCCTGGCATGCCACCTGACCAAGATATTGATTTCTTCATTGACTTAGAGTTGAACACTCGTCCTATCTCCATTCCTCCCTATAGGATGGCACTGGCTGAATTGAGAGAGATTAAGGCCCAGTTGAAAGAGTTGTTGAGTAAGGGTTTCATCCGCCCAAGTTCCTCCCCGAGAGGTGCTCCAGTTATCTTTGTTAAAAAGAAGAATGGCAGTTTGCGCATGTGTATAGATTATAGACCGCTGAACAAGGTCATTATTCATAACTAGTATCTTCTCCCCCACATTGATGACCTATTTGATCAGTTACAAGGGGCTTCGGTGTTCTCTAAGATTAACCGAAGGTCTGGTTACCATCAACTGAAAATCCGGCTTTCAGATATTCCTAAGAATGCATTTTGAACCCATTACGGGCACTATGAGTTTATGATAATATCGTTTGGGCTGACCAACACCCCAACTACCTTCATGGGCTTGAGGAATGAAGTATTTAAGCCCTATCTTGACTACTTCGTCATAGTATTCATTGATGATATCCTAGTGTACTCTTAAGGGTCATTTGGTAGAGTATTTACAAATAATACAGAATATAGTGTATTAGTAATGCTTGCATTAATAATGCTTGTATTAGTTATGCTTGCATTAGTTATCAGCGTTTGGTTTGGTGTATTAAAAATAGAGAATGCATTGCATAATTTTTTAAAAAAATATTTATTTAAAAAAATACCCTCCACATATATGATGAAAAAGATGTGCAAAAAGGTTTTGAGGAACAATTGTGTCTTTAACCATGCTAATGCATCAATTAGAACTCATTGCATTACTACATGGAAATCTATGGTATTAGTAATGTTCACACCCAATTTTTGCCCTCCACATTCATAACTAATTTCGAGATTCTACTATTTTTAAATAATTTTAAAATAATTGTCTTTACAAAATTTTAAGGTTTTCAAAATTAATTTGAGGATAATTTAGTAATTTTAGGTGAAATATGTATGCTCTATATTTAATTATATAGAAGTATAAACTTTACTTAAAAGAAATATTTTGAAAATTATTTTAAATGAAAATCATGTTTAAAGTTGAAAATGCTACATTTTCCTCAAAATTATTCTAAAATCAAGAAACGATCATATAATTAATTCTTTGATTTTGAAGGGTTAATTATGTTTTTATAAAATTATTATTCTTAGTTATTAAATATAGGAGCTCATTTAATTGATTAGGGATTTAATTTGTTAATTTCAATTTCAGCCTAAACTCTCTAATCTTGTCGTTTGGCTATATTTCAAACCAATTTTACTCCCTTCTCTTCAGCTCATCGCTAGACCACATCAAATAATTCACCCAAGCCAAATCCATATTCCCCTAACCTGGCCCAGCTCATTATTCCCTCATCTGCTAAGCATATACACGCTCAACTTCTACTCCCTCATTATTTCCCATCACGTACGCCTCACGCTCCTCTCTCATACAATACCAGCTCATCCATGTACTTTGTCTTCTCCAACGAAACCCTAATGATTCTAAATGACAACAACCAGCATCAAAGCTCTGTCTGTTCTCCGTCATATCATGGATTTTCAAAGTCGAAGAACCACGAAGGTTCTACAAGGGTAAAAGTGTCTCTCTCAACGTTCTTATCCCCAAAATCGCGGCTGATTTAGCTCAACTTCGTACCAATAAGGTACATGCATGGCTTAATCTGGCTGGAGCGATTTTGAAATCGAAAAAATCCTTGAAATTTTCCCATTTTTACCCTGTTGTTTTCCCACCAAATCTGCCCACAAATTACCCTATATAAACCCTCTAAGATTGAGGTGTGAGTAAGCTGGATTTTTGGGAAATTTTTGGGGATTCTGGTGGAGCATTCCATCAATCTTACGTAACAAAAAAATTTCAGAAAGAAACACACTAAAGATTAAATTCCAGCGAAACCAGTGATTCCGGTGGTGGTAGAAGTTCCCGACGAAGCTCGTGTTTTAGTTCGCTTCCCGAAAACAGGTGACCTTTCTAGTTAACTCTCTTGTTCTCTCAATTTTCATTATCATGGTGATATTAGGATGGTTTGGACTGATCTTTTTTGGAAAATATGTGTGTGATGTTTGGTTATGAAGTAAGAAATTATAGCGTTTGGTTTGACTGATTTCAAGGGGATTATCGAACCCAGAAATTTCTCAACTTTTACCTCGCTGATTCTGTTTCTTTAAAAATGAGTGTATTCATTATTATGTTCGTATAAGAAGTTTATTTTTCATAAAAAAATCTTCTTGACCTCCTATGTCGAGCAAGATTAATTGAAAAGGGCAAGTTTTGTCTTTGGGATTACTCTTTAGCTTACCCCAAAGAACCAAACGTTAGAACAAGATTAGAACTCTACTATAGTTTTAAATTTTGTACTATAGTTGTTTAGATGAACCATTTGCATATTATAACCTTCATCTTCATTTCCTCCTTTCCTTCAATGCCTCTCTTTTACTTTTTTTCTTGTTTATGTAAAAACGTGTTTAGTATATGCACATGAGCTCCCATGAGAACTGCTATTGAAAAAATGAGCAAGGATTTACTAAAATGTTTCATTAAAAATTTAAAATTTTCTTTAATAAGATGAGTCTTGGTGTATACTTACCCCATGTGCATACCTTTGTTTTGGGTTTTGGTTTTGTCAAAAAGATTGAAGTCTTGATAGATTAACAATGTCTCGTCCAAATGATTTCGAAATCCTTCAAAATTTCTATTCAAAACAGGTTGGTTTTAACTATTATTTGGTTTCCCTGTATTAAATCTTTATTTTGAGTTTCCAGTAGTCTGAAAATGTGATAAAAGCTTGCTGCCTCTGCATTAATAAAATCTTTTCTTTTTGGTTAAAATTAGTGATCTTCTCTAGCGCTAAGAAAACTCTTTCTCTGTTGAGATGAATTTCAAGTTGGGATTCCCTTTGCTTTGTTGTGATCAAGATTTTTAAAAGTATATTGAATGGCAGAATACCTGGGATTTTTCTTTTGTTTAAAGCAATTCAGTTAAATATGGTTTAATTATCTTCAGAAAATGCTCTGTAGTTTCTTCTCTAAGGAAATGGAAGACTACATTGTTGATGTTTTGTTACCTTGAATGATTTGTTTGTTTTGCCATACTATATATATGCTACTTCTCTTCTAGTTTTCATCCTGTTTTTGTTTAAATATGGACTGTTCCCCTTGACCAAGACTCAAAACTCACCTACTATAAAGGTTGGTAACTTGAGTTAGTGAGTAGAGAAACCATCCTGGGATATTGTGAAATTCATCACCTGATTTAAGTTAGGCTCAAATCTTAAAATCATAGCTTGGATGAATCACCGTTAGGATGTTTTCTTCTCTTTCCCTCTAGTGTGAGTCTCCTTGCTCCCATTCTTTGTTGCAGTAAAGGTCAAGCACCCGAGCAAATTCTAAGTCTTAGCCTTCCTAAGGTCTAAAATGGGAGTTTAGTTTCATTTTTAAATTATTGTCCCATGTTCTCCCAAAAGGATTCTTCCCTCTTCTTTAAACAGCATGACCGGTAAGCATAATAAAGTCCATTAGATCTTAATTTCTTACTTGTAAATGATCTGGTGTGTCCCTAGCCACTATAAATTTGTTAATTATGGTTATAGTTTCCTTTGTTTTGTTCGTAATGTTTGATTTAAATAGTTGTTTCTTTCTTTTTTCTTTCGGGTGAAATAATGCCTTCCCTTTTATTTACTACTGCATGAAGAAAATTTTGAGTGACACTGTGAACTTGTATTCCATTTTGCTTAAAAATGCTCAAACTACTTCTCCAAATTAACGCATCGAGATGCATGTTTCACACCATCTTAGCCCCATTATCGAATTTATGAATCATGGGATGATTTGTAGTGTTATAATTTGCACTATTTGTACATGGAGTTTTTCTTATGCAAATTCTAATCCTTCTATTTGGTAAGTTATCTTGATAAGTTACTTGGTATTTGGTAATTTCTCTCTGTTTCTTAGCTTTTAAAAGCATTTCAAAGATAACTTGGTCATTTATGTTTGGATATGTACTAATTGATTAGCATATGTTTCAAGTATATTGAATGGATATGTCAAATATCTCTCTATTTGTACTTGGATATGTCATTTATGTTTCAAGTATATTGAATGGCAGAAAACCTTTGTTGTTTATTTACTTGTTGATATCTAAATTGTTTTGTTTATGGTTTTAGTAATAATAACTTAAAACCTCCTAATGTCATGTCATGCCAAGAGCTGAATGAACAAATCCAAGTATACAATATTGGAAAAGAAAAGTATGAAATCATGGTCCTTGAATGACTAACCAAAGGGTCCAAGGATTTCGAGAACCAGGAAAGGCCCTACCTAAAAGAGGTTGAGGTATTTAATCTGGGAGATGACGGTCGAATCAAAGAAATCAGCATCAGTGTTCATTTGACAAAGGCGCAAAAGAAAGAACTTATCAGACTGCTCAAATCGTACATCGATATATTTGACTGGTCCTACAACAATAAGACAGGAATGAGCACAAACATCATCTCCCAAAATTTATTGGTCAATCGAAAATTCAATCTAGGGAATGGATAGTTAATCCTTCCCTCCCACAAGAGAAAGAAAAGTTTGCACCAAATTGGTAAGGAATGTACATCATCCAAAAAGTGCTATCTGGAGGAGCTTTGATTTTGTCCGAGATGGTTGGTCAAGTATGGCCCAAGCCTATATCAACTCCGATGTTGTGAAGAGATACTATGCCTGAAGATGATTTCTTTTCCTTTTTTTTCTTTCCATGTAATTGCACTTTCTGATGGTAATCGTTGTTATGCTTTGTAGTAGCTTAAAATTCCCTATCCTCTTTGTACGAACTACGTTTGACCTGAATTCGCAAGAATGAGATACATAGACTCTCCGTGTCGGCTTCGGTCAACCCCTTAAAAAAATCTATCTTTCCCCTTCCTATCTTTAACTACGTTTGACCTGAATTCTCAAGAATGAGATACGTAGGCGGCTTTTGTCGGCTTCGGTCACCCTTTTATTTACTTCCCAATCTTCTCCCACTATGAGTGTGGGAACTACGTTTGACCTGATTCTTTCTTCAATGGGATACGTAGGTGCCACAATGGCTAGGTCATATTACCCCAAGAAATGAAAACTGAGGCAGAATTTTTTTAGAAAGGAATCTCAAAAATTCAGAAGGCAAATATCGTTCTCCAACAAATTAGAATTCAAATTATGCTAAAGAGCAACTGAACTGAATTTTGAGAAAAAGATCTCATAATACCCACAGAGTGTCAAAATTCTTATCAACGGGATGAAATTCATCACGAATCCTTTAACTAAGGAAGAAATCTCAAAATTTCTACCAAGCTTCATTCGAGAGTTCAGAAAATATAAACTCCAAAAATTCCTCAGCACCAGGAGATCAGAGTCTACTTTAGAAATCCCTAAGTGCGACAAAGTCCGAGGTGGACTAGTCCCCAGCTATGATAGATTTCTCGAAAGACCATTTCCAAATTCCCCAGCTAGGATGACGAAGCATCTCCAAAGCTCGTCAGCAATGTGTCATATATGTCAAAACCTCGAGTAAAAGGCGTTCATTGAGCTAGTGCATGACATGACAAGATTGACAGAGATTTTCTTAAAACTATTTCTTCAAAATCAATACTCTCAAAAAACTATTTTTGAAAATATTTTACAAGTTAATTTCTCCTTTATAAATTTGACTTTGTATTACGTCTACTGTGACACAGGGAGTCAAGGACGACAAATGCTCGAAGGTGGCAAATGTCCAGAGATTACAAAGCAAGGAACAGAAGATTAAGGAGGTCGACACAGATTAAGTTTCGCCAAAAACTAACAATTTTTCTACGGATGCAGGTTATCCTAAAAAGTGTTAGGGATCGACGAAAATCTCTCATCCTGCGATGGGTTCAAAGCGATACAATGATATCAAACTACTAAGATCGGCAAGAAAAAGCCAAAATAATGGTAAGAAGCCAAAAGAAACAAAGATTCCTAGAACTGACGAATCTTCTAAAGATTTGCAGGAACTACCAGATAAGGAGAGATAAAAACTTCCACAAATTTCTCAACAGATCATGGATCACAACCAAGGCGTGATGTTTGAAAGTAGTACACGCAAAAGTGTCAATGTGCTGACATGAAAAACCCAAAGGACCATCGGATGAGAGTTAGGTGATGCCCTCCTTGAATCCCAGCGAATCAGGGATTATGACAAACATGTGGTATTCAAATGCGGTATTTATAGTTGTCCCTAGATATGGGTTCAACCATTTATTTATAACATAACCCATTATTTGTCTGTCCACTCAAGAAGAGGATGATGATTTCAAACAAAGTTATTTTTTATTATCATTATGAACACTTTCTTTTCAAGCTTTTAATGGATATTGATTGTGGTCGCTTGTAAGAACGATGCTATGGTTGCTAATTATTTACCTTGAGAGAAGATGCAGAAGTAGAAACCAATGCATCAATAAATGTGGAGGTGATGTTTTCTATAACTGCTCAATGGGTCATTGCATCATAAACGCTATATTGTGTTACATTATGCATTCATATTGCACCATGTCGCATTGCATCATACTGCATTACATAGCATTGCATTATGTCGTATCACATTACGTCATATTGTATTGCATCATATTATATCATGTTGCATTGTATTGTATTGTATCATATCATAGGAATCATATCACGAGGACCATCATCATCGAATACCACAGATACACATTTGTTGCAAAGATTATTTTCCTCTACCGGATGGTTTTAAAAAGGATGACATCCAGAGGCGTCCCTAAGTCACATTTGATGTGCAGGATCGACCCAAGAGTATTTATTTCCAATATAGCATGGAGACAACAGAGTCTGACGTTGAGGATATTTATACATGCATACTCATTGTCATGCAGAGATGACAAAGTCTGGCATTTAGCATATTTGTATTCAATATCGCGTGAGACGTTGAAGTCTAACATTAAGGATACCCGTATGTTTGGAAGAGGCATTTATATTTGATTCACCCCAAAGATCAAATGACGCCTGCTGGCACATTTAAAGAACGCATATTTTCCAAGGGGGGTTTATAAGACGCCATCTAAAATTGAATGATGGACTGGATTTCCTAAAAAATGGTAGGACAAAGGTTGTTTGTAAATCAAACGATGTCTGAAACCGGATAGTGTGTAAGATTGCCCAAATTTGATAGAGCAAGAGTTATCTACAAGATGCAGTGATATCTAAAATAGAATAGTGTGCAAGATCACCCAGGAATTGACAGTTCAAGGGTAATTCGCAAGTCGCAATAATATCCAAAATTGGATAAACAGTGCAAGACTACCAAAATTGACAGTCTAAAGGTTATCTGTAAGCCACGATATTTTCACGTTGATATTGTGCAGGACTACCCAAAGACTAACAATTCAAGGGAAATTTGTAAGTCGCATTACATCCAAGATCAGATAAAAGTGCAGGATTACCTAAAGGCTAACAATTAGAGGGAAATTTGTAAGTCGCCTGACCGCCTCTATCCAGAGTCGGATGATGTGCAAGATTACTCGAAAACTGATAATTTAAGGGACATCTGTAAGTCACCTCTATCCAAAGTTAGATAATGTGCGAGATTACCTAAAGCTTGACAAATTCAAGGTATATCTCTAAGTCGTGTCGATACGGATGATGCACAAGACTTACCCTAAAGTCATATGCAAAACCCTTTACCAATAGCCACGAAGTCTATCACATTCAAGAGAATGCTACAAATGGTTACGAGGATCGTTACATCACAACGACTACGAAAGTCATCATATTCAAAGATTGCCACTACCAATAGCCATGAAGGCTATCACATTTAAGAGAATGCTACAAACGGTTACGAGGACCATTATATCGCAACGGCTATGAAGGCCATCATATTCAAAGATTGTCACGACCAACCGCCACGAAGGCAATCCTCTTTGATGGCTATGAAAAGCTATCATGTTTACTTATCACGGGAGTTATTATTTCCTAAGATGACAGGGATATGAAAGGATGACATCTTTTTCAAAAAACAACAGATACGAGAATGAGGTACAAAATTTATATCTCCTTATCAAAATTACTTTTACTCCTAACAATTTTGTTTTGAAATATTTTTGAGAGCATACGAGAGGATTAAAATCTCAAACCAGGATGACAGGTGCAGAACACATCAAAAGGATGTCACAACATGATATTTGAACGTAATCCAAAAATGAGGTATGATAAAGAAGCTATCTCTCCAAATGGAATTACGTTACCACTAACAAATTTTTTTTTGAGATGTTATCGAGAGCATCCGAGAAGGATGAAATTATCAAACTAAAACCACAGATGCAGACTATGCTAAAAAGGATGCATCGCAATGTGGAACTTTTTCTTAGCAGCGAACTGGGACATAGTCCGAGGAGGAGTATCAAACTCTTTGGATGCGAGCTGAGGGACGACTTCCACTACCATCAAACCACACACCCATCAGAAGGCATGTGGGTATTTCCTCGTTGGGTCTTAGTTTCGCATCCAGAGTATTTTTTAAACTAACATTGTGTCACAATCTGATTTCTCAGGTCATTATGGCACCTACAACCCCCCAGTAGGCGAACCAATTCTCGTAGCCCGGAACGGTTAGTAATGGGCTACTACCTAACCAATACTCACAATAAACATAAATAAGTAGAAGCAAAATATAAAGATAGACAAAGCAGAAGCAATAACCCGAATATATACAAAATGAAACTACACCAACCCCAAAACTTGGTATCGATAGTACAAAAACTTTTGAATAGAATACAAGTGTTAGAAGTAACAAAATGATAAGTATAAATGTCTCTGAATATACAAAGAGTAACAGTACAAAAGATGAGATATGGTCAAGCCCCGACCGCCAAGCGCTCACCCTAGTCTGGAATGTCCAAAAGCTGTAAGAGTCTCCAATGCAATCAACGGCAAAAGCTCAACTAATATATGCACCAGAAAGATGCAAAAGTGTAGTTGTAACACCTCATAAATCGAACTAGCTATCTAAGTCTGAAACTCAGAAATTTTTCATGTTTTCAGGAATGACGGGTCCAAACCATGGACCGTGGTTTGAACCATGGGTCAGGGAATGGAAATCGTGGTTGCCTTCTGTTGATTCAACTCTGGTCTGAGAACCATGAGTTGGTTCTATGGACTGTGATTCAGACCACAGTCCATCTTGTTAACTCGTGGAACCAGATCAAAGGCATGACAAGTTCCTTAGAAATGACGACTCAGATCTATGGCCCATCGTTCAAATGACAAACCATCCTTCTGAGTCATGGTTTGATCTAGAGATCAGCTAGGTCCCCAGCATCGATGAGTCCAATTGACGACCCGTCATCTATTCTACAGGTACATCTTGTTGACCCATAGATCACCTTCCGCAGCTTGATTAGTTGTCTAGGAACCATGGTTGGAACCATGGGTCATGGTTCAAATGACGGCCCATAGAACTGACCCGTGATTCCTAAAGCCGGACCCTTTTTCCAGCTTTTCTTAATTATTTCCCAAGGGTATTTTAATTATTACCTACCCTTTTAACTCCTAAATGATGTCATTTTGACTATTTCAAGAAGGTTTTTCACCCTCATTAGCCTAAGTTGCTTCTCAAATCTTCATTCAACTCCTAAAAGGAAAAGTTCTTCTCCAAGCTCCAAGTCTCAAGCTTCAAGTTCAAGTCTCCTAAATCTTTTCAATTTCAAGTGGGTTAACTTCAATCAAGGTATGTGGGTATTCAACAATGAGTTCCTCTTACCCTTGTGCCCAAAACCCCCAATTCTTTCTTTGAATTATGAACTTATGAATTTAGGGTTTGATCTAAATTGGGGAAAACTTATGAAATCAGTTTCTATGCTTAAATTCATGGTTTCTTAATACTTATTTATGATTTGATCATGATTCCTTTATGAGATTTAAAATCTCAAGCATTTAAATTGATTTCTAGCATGATTTCATTGAATTGCATGTATTCAAGTGTAACTGGACATTATTAGATATCATGACCTTAAGAACCTATGAAATTGCATGCCTAATTCTTCAAGTATGAATTTAGAAAGAAAAGTGTGATTTGAATTATGGCTATGCTTTACTTTAAGAACTCATGATATGAGAATTTCATGGTAACCAATGTATCTTCATGCTTTTCAAAGAAGATTTTGGTATTTGATTATACCTTCATGAATTTATGAGCTATATGCATGTTTTGAGAGTAGTATTTAGCACCGAGTAATGGGGGTTCGATTACCCAAGTTCAAAACTATGTTGCTAGTGTAGGTTATGATTTGCCCTATGGGATTATGAGAGTGGATCCACATCTTTATTATGGTGTCTATGCTTAGCGGGCATTAGGACAGCTTTGCCAACTAGGGTTATATAGTTGAGTATGGTGACTTGTTCCTTGGTAAGGTTCAAGTCAGCTTTGCTAACTAGGGTTATATATTTAGATTCCATATAGCTCACATGGTCTATTGTCGCTTATAAGAAACTCTCGTATGAAATCCTTTGACTTACTTAAACTCATGTATCTACTTTGAGTTTTGACTCTTATTTCATGATTTACTACTCTTATTATGATGTTTACCTCTGATAACTTCTTCATGTATGAACTAAGTCTTATTTAAGATTTAAGTATGTTTTCATCATATTCATATGTATCTCACATACTCAATACATCCTATAGTACTGACGCATATCTTACGCTGCATCCTTTGATGATGCAGATTCAGGTGTTCATCCTCAGACTCGTGGCTAGATCTTCCAGGCTACTCTCTGTCAGTCAGCTTGGTAAGGTTCAAGTCAGCTTTGCCAACTAGGGTTATATATTTAGATTCCATATAGCTCACATGGTCTATTGTCGCTTATAAGAAACTCTCGTATGAAATCCTTTGACTTACTTAAACTCATGTATCTACTTTGAGTTTTGACTCTTATTTCATGATTTACTACTCATATTATGATGTTTACCTCTGATAACTTCTTCATGTATGAACTAAGTCTTATTTAAGATTTAAGTATGTTTTCATCATATTCATGTGTATCTCACATACTCAATACATCCTATAGTACTGACGCATATCTTACGCTGCATCCTTTGATGATGCAGATTCAGGTGTTCATCCTCAGACTCGTGGCTAGATCTTCCAGGCTACTCTCTTTCAGCTGTTAGTGAGTCATCTTAGATCGAGGACTAGTCTAGCCTAGAATTTCAAACTTTCAAACCCAGAGTTTTCTAACTCTAAAACTTGGCACGATTGGACTAACCGTAACGACGGACCCGGTCGTTACAACAGATACCAATTTACCCATCGTTCATCCTCGAATGATCAAACCCAAATTTACGGAAAATAAAGGAAGGGACGTGTAGTACCTGAATCCTCAAAAAAATGAGGGTACTTGTCCCGCATGTCCTTCTTGGTTTCCCAAGTGGCTTCCTCAACCGAACGATTCTTCCACTGAACCTTTACCATATCAATCACTTTTGTCCTCAACCTCCGGACATCCCGAGCAAGAATAAAGATTGGTTCCTCTTCATAACAAATATCCTTATCGAAAAGTACCTCATCCAACTTGATGATGTAGTCTCTATCCCCATGGCATCGCTTAAGCATGGATACATAGAATACCAAATGGACGCCTGACAAAATAAGTGACAGTGCTAACTTGTAAGCCACTGGCCCCACAATCTCAAGAACCTCAAACGGACCGATGAATCGAGGGCTAACCTTGCCCTTCTTACCAAACCGCATAACTCCCTTCATTGGTGACACTTTCAATAATACATGTTCACTAACCTGAAACTCAAACCACCCAACCAGTGATCTGCAGCTTCTCCCATACAATGCCTCGAATGGTGTCATGTCTATACTGGAATGGTAGCTATTATCGTACGAGAATTTGCACAATGATAAGAACCAGTTCCAATGGCCTCCGAAGTCCATCACACATGCTCTCAGCATGTCCTCCAATACCTGGATTGTCCTTTTTGACTGACCATCAATTTGAGGATGGAAGGCTATGCTAAAAGTGAGTTGTGTACCCAACTCTTCATGTAGCTTGCCCCAAAATTTAGAGGTTAATTGTGTACCCCTGTCTGAAATGATGGACAGTGGCACCCCATGCAATCTCACAATCTCCTTCATGTAGATCTTAGCTAATTGTTGCGAATTGTAATCTACCCTGACTAGAATGAATAGAGCGGACTTGGTCAGCTGGTCAACAATGACCCAAATTGAGTCATACTTCCCCAATGTCCTGGGAAGATCCACCACAAAGTTCATGGCTATCCTTTCCCATTTCCACTCTGGAAATGGCATTCTCTGAAGTAGTCCTGCAGGTCTCTGATGCTCATACTTTACCTGCTGGCAGTTCTGACATTTGGACACAAAGTCAACAATGTCCCTTTTCATTCCGGGCCACCAGTAACGATGTCTTAAGTTTCTGTACATTTTGGTCACACCCTGATGAATTAAGTATCACAAACCATGAGCTTCTGGCAATATTTTCTGAATTATATCATCAACCCTAGGAACACAAATCCTTTCTCTGAAATGTATCACTCCACCGGAGTCTAACGTGACGTCCTTATATTCCTCGGATATTACCTTACCTCGAAGCTTACTCAGTTTCGGATCCTGAAACTTTTTGGCCTTTATTTCCTCTATAAAGGTGGCTTTGACCTCAATGCTGACCAACAACCCACCCTGTTCTGAAACACCCAAGTGCATGAACTTGGCCTCCAAAGCCCGAATTTCCCTTGCTAGTGGTCGTTTGGACATCCCCAAATAAGCCAAACTACCCATGCTAACTGTTTTCTGGCTCAATACATCTGCCACCACGTTAGCCTTACCCGGATGGTACTGAATAGTCACATCATAGTCCTTCAATAACTCCATCCACCTTTTTTACCTCAAATTCAAATTCTTCTGAGTGAACATATGCTGCAGAATGCGATGATCGGTGAACACCTCACACTTGACACCATAGATATCGTGTCTCTAAATCTTGAGTGCAAAAACCACGGCTGCCAACTCTAAGTCGTGAGTCGGGTAGTTCCTCTCATTCACCTTCAACTGCTTAGATACATAGGCTATCACATTCCTATCTTGCATCAACATAGCACCCAAACTAGAATGTGAAGCATCACAGTAAATAATAAAGTTTTTACCTTCAACCGGCAAGGACAATATAGGAGCCGTGATCAGAAGTGTCTTGAGCTTTTGGAAGCTCTCCTCGCACTTGTCGGACCATACGAATGGTACATCCTTCTATGTCAGCATGGTCAGGTGACTAGAAATAGGCGCAAAACCCTTAACAAACCCCCGATAGTACCCTACGAGCCCAACAAAACTCCTCATCTCTGTCACAGAGCTAGGCCGGGCCCAACTCTTGACTGCCTCAATCTTCTAGGGATCCACCATCACCCCCTATTCTGACACTACATGCCCCAAGAACGCAATTGAAGTCAACCAAAACTCACACTTAGTGAACTTCGCATAAAGCCTCTGGCGTCTCAAGACGCCCAACACAATACGAAGATGATTAGCATGCTCCTCCCTACTCTTGGAGTAGATCAAAATATCATCGATAAACACAATCATGAAGGAATCCAAATATGACTTAAATACCCCATTCATCAAACTTATGAATTTTGTCGGCGCATTGGTCAAACGAAACGACATTACTAGGAACTTGTAATGCCCATACCGAGTCTGAAAAGCAGTCTTAGGAATGCCCTCAACCCTAATCCTCAACTGATGGTACCCTGACCTCAAGTCGATTTTCGAAAACACCAATGCACCCTGAAGCTGGTCAAACAAATCATCAATGCGGGGTACAGGGTACTTATTCTAGATGGTCACCTTGTTTAAGTGCCTATAATCTATGCACATCCACATACTACCATCCTTTTTTCTTTACAAACAGAAAAGGAGCACCCCAAGGCGATGCACTGGGATGGATAAATCCCTTATCTAGGAGTTTTTGCAGCTGAGTCTTAAGTTCCCTTAACTCTGTCGAAGCCATACGATACGGAGGAATGGAAATGGGATGAGTGTCTGGCTCTAAGTCAATACAAAAGTCTATATCCCTGTCTGTAGGCATACTAGGCAAATCCACTGGAAACACCTCTAGAAACTCAGAAACAATTGGAACTAACTCAATAGATGGGAACACTATCATTCTGGAGATGAGCCAAGAATACTAGACACCCCCTTCCCACTAGCTTTCTAGCATGTACACACATTTCCACTCTAGTCTATCCTTATTCGGAATCTCTAAAGCCACAGCCTTGGTGTTACAGTTCAACACAGCTTGATAAGGGGACAGCCAGGTCATGCCCAAGATAATGTCAATATCAGCCATATACAGAATTACCAAGTCTACCCAAGTATGCAACCCCACAAACACCACAGAACAGTCATGATAAACAAGAGTCATAATCACAAACTCTCCAATCGGGGTAGAAACATGGATAAGGGAATCAAGGATATCACAAATCAATTCCAGACCCAACGCAAAACTCACAAATATATAAGAATATGTAGAACCTGGGTCAAATAATACCAAAGCCATTTTATCGCAGATAAGAATGGTACCTGTGATTACCGCATCTGATGCTTCTGCCTCAGTTCTCCCTGAAAATGCATAGTAAAGAGCTCGATCATCAATCCGGGCAGTTTCCCAGGCTGGCTGCGCTGCACCCATGCATGTGTTGTTGTTCCCTTTGTCACCCCGGCCTCCCTGAAAGTTTCCTCGACCACCTTATGGACGATCTCTAGCATTACCTCATCTACCTGCTGAGACCACCGCTCTAAACTGTTGCTGACCCTGATTACCTGTTTGTCTGAGTAGGCACTCCCTCTTAAAGTGGCCCAGATCACCATAACGGAAGCAACCACGGTCAAGTGTAGGCCTGCTAGCTAATGTATAAGATGCTCCCTGGCCTCTAGGAGCTGAAGACTGATTATGAGCTCCCTGATGACCACCTGTAGCAGCTAGCAGAGCTGAATGAATAGGACGGGCTGGGTATGCCTACTAATTCTGGCCCCTGGAGTATGAACTACCAAAATTTCTCTCATGCCGGGGCTTCTTGGCTAAAACCTTAGCTTGCTCCGCTTGCCTGACTCCCTCAAGTTTCTTCACATAATCCACCACATCATTAAAGCCATTTCCTGAAGAAGTCATATGAACTGACAGTACATGTAGCTCAGTATTCAAATCTTTCACCAATAACTGGACCTGTTCCTCCTCAGAACCCAATATCTGTGTGGAAAAATGAGACAAGATATGGAACTTAGCCTCGTAAGCAGAGACTGACATTCTACCCAGCTCCAAGTTCAAGAACTCATACTTCTTTCGGTCCATCAAAGTACGGGGTACGTACTTCTCTAAAAAGAAAGCGTAGAATTGTTCCCAATTCAATGGGGGTAGAACAGAAGACCGACACTCCACATGAGACCTCCACCACTGCTTAGCATCACCCTGTAGCTAAAATATGACAAACTCAACCCCATGATGACGTACAATACCCAACTTGTGCAACTTTTCATAGCAATCCAAGATGAACTCATAAGCATCCTCCCTATCAGTACCTTGAAATGTAGGAGGTTTCAGCTTGAGAAACTTGGTCAGCATCTCCTGCTCATTCCCTGTCATCACAGGGCCGAGCATTGGCCTGAAGAAGTCATTCGTGCTTGAAGCTGCATCCATCCTAGGCGTTGTAGTAACCGCTGGCTGAGTATCCAAGGCCTGGTTTGCAGAAGCCGCGGGTATGGCTCCAGTACCAACAAACCCACTCTAAATATTCCAAGCCTGCTGAAAGGCTTCTGGTGTCATAGTAGGGAGGCCTGCACCCCCAACAGGTGTCGCCTCCTCCTGCGCCTCACCATATTCAGCCACCACTTCTACATCTTCAGCAATATTTTCCTGAGGTGGTGTAGGGGTCGTTTCACGCTCTCTAGCAGTTGCTCGAGCTCCACCCCTGGTGGGTGCGGCTCTACCTCGTCCTCTTCCCCTTCCCCGACCTCTACCATGGACAATCAGGCCCGCTACTGGGACCGCTACTCTATCTCTATTGTTCCTTGTGTTAACCATCGGCGGACAGAAGATTGAATGAGATTAGATACCAATTTGTATCACCAGATACCAATTTGAATCAAGTTATGACACCAAGGAAAGAAGGAAGATATAGTTTTCCTAAACCCCATAGCCTCTCGAAGAAAAGTACGGACGTCTCCACACCATTCCGCAAGACTCAACTAGATCTATTTGGTACGAAGAGATCAACGAACCTACGGCTCTGATACCACCTTTTGTCACGACCCAGACCATCATGAGTGAAATCCACCCAACCCATTAATGAGCGAACCAGTAGAGTTCAACTCTTAGCCTAGTCTAACAGCCTAAAACCAGCAGTAGGAATTAAACTAGCAGTTTCAATAAGCAAAACAAAATACTATTAAGATTAGCCTGCAGAAAAATACCCCTAGAATCTGAAAGTCATCGTACCAAACACTACCAACACTAGAGTATGGGGATGCAACCCCAAAACTTAAACAATAAAGAGATATTCTAATCCCGAAACAATTGGGCTACAACTCAAAAGATAAACACCAAGGTGACTTGGTCTAACAGCTCACCCTTGATATCTGGAACAGTCAGGCCTACAGGTGAGGTTGTGCGTTAACTGCAAGAAGATTTCCTGTACTCACAAAAAGACAAGCAAGTGCAGTATCAGTACATAGCCACCATGTACTGGTCGGATCATCAGTCAGTTCCAAATATACACTGTGTATTCAGCACAATAAATCAAGTATAAGTACAGAAGACATGCAACAAGTCATATAACCAATAAACCATCTTTTTTTGTCTAGCCTGGACCCACCTTGGGATCCCCTCTAAACAACACCTAAGTATTAAACAGACAACACCAACTCAATAGATATAACAGGATTCCCGGTCACTCAAGGACCACCAACAAATATCACATGTTGATAAAATAGCCTGGTCCACTCACGGAACTAATAACTGTCAATGTAATACAACAATATCAATGCAATGATGCAGTAAAATAAACCTGTACCAGGCGTGGTACCTGAGCCAACCGTTAGTATTTTATACCAGGCGTGGTACCTGATCCAACCATTTGTTATACCCATACCAGGTGTGGTACCCGAGCCAACTGTTAGTATTCTCTACTAGGCGTGGTACCCGAGCCAACCGAATATCAGTTAATCCACATTCAAACAATGAACAAACAACTTGTAAAACCAACAAGCAACACACCGTTCAATTCACAGACTATAAAACAGCACCCTTAGACATTCTAAAAAAAATCCTCTAAGTAATGTAATTCATACAAACACTTAGATAAGAGTACATAAACATACAACATTCACAGGAATCATAAGTTATCACCTACCTCGAAATTATCCAAGTTCTACTCAACCCGAGCTTTCTCGTGTTCTGAATTCCTTTCTCGTTATGGGTATAAAACAACATACAAGTACTTTAATTAACAACAAGGCCTGCGTATTACCCGGATTACACCAAATCCCAAATCCCAGACCAACCATGATCATTCTACCCTTTTCCCCGAGTTTTCTGCTATTAATTCCTCTAGTTCTATCATTATCATGGATAAAAATAGAGAATTAAACAATCTATGATCATAATACCTTAGTTTTTAACAATACCCAAGAACTTTCATGCCTAGAATCCCCCTTCTTTCCCAGATTCTATCATTTTTAGGTTATTTCAACCCTTCCCTAAGTTCCCTCTTAGCAATTCTACTGCGTAGGAAAAGTAGCATGAAATCTGGGGAGTAGAAACCTTACCTTTAGGAAGAAAAATAATAAAAAATGGAGGAAAATTTCCTGAAATCGCCTTACCCTTCTCCCAAAATAAAATTGTAAAAATTGAATGTTTTGGGGAATGTTTCTGCTTTAATTCTGTCGAACCCGCTATAGCGGTCCACTCTGCTATAGAGGTCCACTCCACTATAGTGGTACCGTCGTAGCGGAGTCATCCGCTATGGCAGAGGCTGACCGACGTTGACTTCCGCTGTAGCGGTAATTTTTCTGCTACAGTGGAGGTTACTACAGCAGAGTGTCAATCACTATAGTGGTTGACATGAGATAGAAAGTCATAAAATCTCCAAAACTAGTCCATTTTACAACACACTTGTTTTCTCGATGTTTCGAAATAACCTCTTCACGTCAATCTCGATTTCGGGAGTCTTACTTACTCGAATTCGATTCAGAAAAGTCCCCCGGACTCCTTTATGTCTTGGCTACGTGAAAAACTAGCTGAAAACAAGACTCCTAACCCAATCCTTACCTAAATTTCCCTAGACTTCACCTCGCTCCAAAACCGGCCGAGGCTAGCATAGCCCAGAATTTCAAACTCCCAAACCTGGAGTTTTCTAACTCTAAAACTTGGCACGATTGGACTACCTGTAATTACGGACCCAGTTATTACACTTAAATTCCCTTCATGTAATGACATGTTCCATAATTATGGGTAAACTATTAATGCAAAGAAACGGATTAGAAAACTTTTGAGTTGGGGTGTTAAAAATTTTGGGTTAGGCTAGTCTCGGATGAATTCTGAGCGAGGTAAAGTCTAGGGTAATCTGGTAAGGGATTGGGTGAACTCTATAAGGTTGAGATAGATTTCCTATTAGCTAAGGAATTAAGGAGTCCGTAGGACTTTTCATAAATAAATTTGGGTTAGTAGAACTCCCTATATCAAACTTGACGTGAAAGGGTTAGTATGGAATATCAAGGTTTGAAAGTGTATTGTAAAATAGGTAAAACTAGGAGGATTCTCGAGGTTCTGTCCCATGTCAACTGCTGTAGAGGTTGACATGCCTCTACAACGATGATTGTTATAGTGGAGAAATTCTCGCTATAGCGAAAGTCAAGGCAGTCAACCCTACTATAGCGGGTGGCTTCCTCTATGGTACCGCTGCTATAGAGAATGGGATTGCTATAGCAGAGTAAGTCACAGTAAATTCAAAAACTTTCTCAACAATATTCAAAAATTCTCAAAAACGTTTTGGAAAAGTGCAGAGGCAAAAAAGGGTGAATCCCATTGATTTTATATCGGAAATCTTTGTAAAGGTAAGCAATTTGTTTTTCTAACTTAGTACTTCGATTCCTACACCTTAGAATTTCTAGTTACTAGTAGTGGAGAGAGTTTGGCTTAACCTAAAGGAAACAATCTGGTATAACAAGAAATGTGGGTGTAGAAAACCTTGGGTTTTGTGTATAATTGTTTATTCCATGATTTTTATACCGTAATTTGCTAATGTGACCATAAAATTGATAGTTTAGGCGAATTATTGGTGGGAAGGCCCTAGGTTGGATGGAATGATCATGGGTTTGGACTGGGGATTAGGATTTGGATATAATCCAGGGATATTTAGGCCGCATTGATTGATTTTAGTATTATGCAGTTGTTTTTAGACCAAGGGCATATGAAAGCTTCAAGAAACAGGAAGTCTCTGGTCCAGTAGAGATTTCAGGCTAATTTGAGGTAGGTGATGGTTGATTTTTTCCCATTAACGATATGTGTGCTTTGATAACTATTGCTTTAGTATTGTCTGCACATTACGTGGTTTAGGGAACAGAATGATGAATGTTTATGATATCCATTATCAATCATGGGAAATGAACTATCTTAATTACTTGTTGGTTTACAAGTGTGGTTGTATTCATTATTGTTGATTGATTGATTATATGTGATATTCGGTTGGCTCGGGTACTACGCCTGGTATAAATTATTGGTTGGCTAGGTACCATGCCTAGTACGGGATATTTATTGGAGCTGTTAATATGGACTGGCCCAGACCATTTAGGCTAGCCCCCACAGGCTTTGGAATTTGACGGATTAGGCTGGGTTGTCCCATCAAGATGATAGGCCAGAAACAACAAGCCCAACCCATCACTCTGTTGGCTGTGGGCCTCGACGGGACAGCACATTTTTATAAAAAAAAAAATTATTATTATTATAATTTTTTAATTTTAAAAGACAATATAAGATGGTGTTACTACTTGCTAATCAAGTCTCAAATTCACAAAAGATAATCCTAATAATTTGTAAAACTAAATAACTTTTGACATGATATTGTTCGAACCTAATAGAGATATTAACATATTTTATAAATATAATTAATATTTAAATAGTAATGATGGTTTGAGTAGACTTTGAGTTTGGACTTATCCTGTTCTTTTTAGTACTTTATTTTATTTTTATTTTTTAATTATTTTTTTATT
Source organism: Jaltomata sinuosa (assembly GCA_003996215.1). Taxonomy (NCBI): domain Eukaryota; kingdom Viridiplantae; phylum Streptophyta; class Magnoliopsida; order Solanales; family Solanaceae; genus Jaltomata; species Jaltomata sinuosa. Next base: position 166,740 of record QJPP01000349.1, on the reverse strand, counting down.
TACCCCACGGGTCAGCCCAACCCATATTGTTCAAGCCCTACAGGCCTGCGGGTTTATTCAAGTTGAGCTAAAAAGCCCTGTTCTTAAATGGGCTATAAAAATCTTAGCACAACCCTATCAAATTACAGGTTGGGTCGGGCTAGCCCAACAGGCCTAACCCATATTGATGGCTCTAATATTTATTGATTGGCTCATGTACCATGTCTGGTACAGGTTCTAATATGGTTGGCTCGGGTACCACGCCTAGTACATATTTGATTGTGTTCTATTTGATGGTTCCATGAGTGGATCGGGTTTGCTTCTTGAGTGATAATTGTTGCTTATTGGTCCATGAGTGATCGGGTAGTTGTGATAAATGTTGGTTTAGTTCTTGTGTAAACTGGGATTGCATGTTAAACACTATAGGTGTGTCCTAGCGATCCTTGGGTTGTCCAGGTTACTTGAAAAGGGGTGATTTGCATACATTATTGTGTTGTCAAAGAGTTTGGATATGTTTCATGTGGTTGTTAAGTCAGGTTGATGACAATGAGTTTGGGTTATATTTATTGACTTGCTTATATATGTTTTGTCCTGCTTTACTAAGTTTTAGTTAAGTTTTCATATTTAATTTATTGAAGCTGGTCGATGATCCTACCAGTACAATATTGTTTTTGTGTACTGATACTGCAGTTGCTCTTATTTTGTTGAGTACAAGGCATATTCCGGTGGCTGCTGCTGCGTGACTTCAGCTGTTATACGAGTGCTTTCTAAATTCAAGGGTAAGCTACTTTTTTCAGGATGCCATGAATTCGTCTTTCCTTTCTAGTCCATTGTTCGGACTCAGACTACCTTTATTTTGGGATTGCATCCCCAAACTATAGATTTGTTAGATGTTTTGGTACACGACTTTTAGATTCTAGGGGTTATTTCCGTAGGGATTTTCTTATTTACTTTTAGTTATGAATTCTTAGTTTAATTAATGCATTTTGGTTTAGAGCTGCTTAGATTTGATGTGTGTTGGTTGGTTACTTGGTTTGCTCACCGAGGGTTTTGGATGGGTGCCACTCACGATGGTTTAGGTCGTGACAAAGATAGTAGCAGAGCCCTAGGTTTGTTGATCTCATCATACCAAAACAAGTCTAGTAGAGTCTTGCGGAATGGCACAGAGATTTCTATGCTTTTCTTTGAGAGGCTACAGGATTTTAGGAAACTATCTCTTCTTTCTTCCTTCGTGCAATAACTAGATTCCAATTGGTATCTGACAATCCAAATTGGTATCTAACTTCCTTGATTCTTTTGTCCACAGATAGTTAACACCAGAATAAATGTAGCAAGAGCAGCAGCTCTAGCTGCGGATCGGTGGCTAGAGGACAAGGAAATAAAAGGGACAAGGGCAGAAGAAGAGCAACACCCACCAGAGGTAGAGCTCAAGCAGTGGCTGATTAATGGAGGCGACCCCTCCCTCACCCTAGGATCTTGTTAAGAAGGAGTTAGAGATTGTGCGCGAGGAGGGTGTGGAACATGAGGAGGCGGAACCGGTTTGAGGTGCATGACTACCTCCCTTGTCTTCTGAGGTTGTTCAACAGGTGTTTGCATTTCAGAGTAGGCTGGAAGGTACTAGAGCCACCCCCACTATGCTAGCAAATTAGGTTCTGGGCTCTCATCCAACTATTGCCATAACTCCCAGGATGGATGAAGTGTCGGGTAATGATGCATTCTTTTATCCAGTGCTAGGCCCTGTTATGACCGGTATCGAGCAAGAGTTGTTGACCAAGTTATTGAAGATGAAACCTCTGTCATTTCATGGTACAGAGAAAGAGGATGCCTTTGAGTTTATTCTGGATTGCTATGAAAAGTTGCATAAGTTGGGTATTGTACAGCAGCATGGGGTGGAGTTTGTTACTTTTTAGCTACAGGGTGACATCAAGCAGTGGTGGAGGGCTCATGTAGAGTGTTGATCTTCAGCCTTGCTTCTAATGACTTGGGCTCAGTTTCCAGCCCTGTTTTTGGAGAAATATGTGCCTCGCACTCTAAGGGATTGCAAGAAGGATGAGTTTCTGGCCCTTGAGTAGGGCAATATGTTTGTTTCAGCTTATGAGTCTAAGTTTCATGCCTTGTAGCGTTATGCTACCCAATTATTGGGCACTAAAGAGGAGAGGATTTGTCTGTATGTTAAGGGTCTGAACACCAAGTTACAGGTTCTTTCTGTTCATATGACTTCTGCAGAGAAGAGTTTTAATGAGATGAATGACTATGTAAACAAATTGGAGAGGGTCAGACAGGTTAGGCAGGCTAAGGTCTTAGCTAAGAAGTCCCAGAATGAAGGTAATTTCAGTGGTTCTTACTCTAGGGGTCCCAGTCAGCATGTCTATTCGGCTAGCCCTATTCAATCAGCCCTGCTAGCTTCTATAGGTGGTCATTCAGGTATCAATCAGTAATTTTCAGCTCCTAAAGGCCAGGGGGCTTCTTATACTTCTGCCAGTCGGCCCTCTCTTGATCGCGGATGTTTTCATTGTGGTGATCCAGGTCATTTCAAGAGGGAATGCCCTCTCAGACAGACAAAAAATCAATTGCAGAAGCAGACTAAGGCTGTAGTTCAAGCAGGTGGAGGAGGCCATGGCAGGGGGTGCCCACAAGGTGGAGGCCGTGGAAACAGAGGGAATGGTAATGTGGGAAGGGGAGTGGTGCAGCTAGCAAGAGAGGTTTCCCAAATTGATGACAAAACGCCTTCCTGGGGAAATCTGAGGTTGAGGCATCGGATGCTATGATAACAGGTATAATTATAGTCTGTGATGGATGACTTCTATTTTATTTGATCCAGGTTCCACATATTCATATGTATCTGTTAAATTTGCCTTGGTTCTGGATTTGATTTGTGATGTTCTTGTCACGCCCCAAGGCTACCCCCTTGACGTAATATGGGACCTGGGACCACAAGTACCCAAGCTAACCCTTAGTCATAGCATAACTTAGATAATTCAAATAGACAAGCAGAAGCATAATAGGAAGGTCCAAAATCAAATGTATAGATAATCAAGTCAAATAGGAATACAAATCCAAAAGGAGAATTGCATACTGTCTATGTCTGGAAAGCCTCTAACTATCATAAAGAGTTACTGGGATAAGCCCCTCAGCTATCTCAGAATCTGAAATGAAAGCATAAAGATGGACGCTCTAACTCTAGTCCTCGAATAATGAGGACTCACCAATAATCAGCTGAATGTCTGGCATAGTCTAGCCACGAGTCTGAGGGCAGGTGCCTGAATCTACATTATAAATAGTGACTATTTCTCATACCTAGTTGATAAATCTTGTGATGTATCACGTAAGGAGCAAATAACAATTGTTTTCCGATATATTGATAGATGGGGATCTGTTGTGGAACGGTTTATAGGGATTGTTCATGTTCAGGATACTAGTGCTTTATGTTTAAGAGAAACAATTGTTAACTATCTTACTCAACATTCTTTGAGTTTATCTTGTATACGAGGACAATTTTATGATAGAGCAAGCAATATGCAAGGGTGTCTAAGTGGCCTTATAGTTTTGATTCAACAAGAAAGTAGATCAGCTCATGCCATTCATTATATTTCTCATCAACTTCAGTTGACTCTTGTTGGTGTGTCTAAAAAATGTCTTCAAGTTGGAGAACTTGTATTGTTGGTTTCCAATGTCTTGAATATAGTGGGAGGTTCTTTTAAACATATGGATGGACTTCGACAAGCTCAAGCAGAAAAAGTTCAAGAGGCGCTAGATATGAGCGAGATTGAAACTGGTAAGGGCTTGAATCAAGAACTTGGTCTTGCTAGAGCTGCTAATACTCGTTGGGGTTCACACTATAAATCGTTTAAGAACTTTATTAGTATGTTTGGTTTATTACTGATGTCCTTGATACTTTTGTTGTTGATTCTGAATCTGTTGAAGAAAAGCTAGGGCAACAAGATATCTCAAAGTTTGTCAAACATTTGAGATTGCTTTCATATTGCACTTAATGAGAGATATTTTGGCAATCACAAATGAGCTTAATGAATCCTTACAGAAGAAAGAACAAGATATTGCAAATGTAGTTTTAGTTTTTAAAGTGGTGAAGAAACGATTGCAAGATTTAAGGGATGAAGGATGGAATTCACTTATCGAGAATGTGTATGCATTTTGTGTCAAGTATGTTGTTTTGATACCCAATTTTAATGAATTTTATGTTAATTTTGGAAGATCTCGACGAAGAGTTGTCAAGTATACTATCTCACATCACTATCGCGTGGAAGTATTTTTTAAGATTATTGATGAGAAACTTCAAGAACTCAATGATCATTTTAATGAGGTGAGAACAGATTTGCTTATTGGAGTTGATTGCTTGAATTCGATTGACTCACTAATTTTGACATCAATAAAATATTGAGAATAGTTAAATTATATCCTGGTGATTTTGGTGAAAATATAATGGTTATTCTCAAGAATGAATTAGAGGCTTATATTGTTGATGTTCATGACTTTGATGAAAACTTCTCTAATCTAAAAGAACTTGGTGACCTTTCTGAAGAGCAAGTTAAGACAAAGAAACACTTTAATTATCCTCTTGTATTTTGTCTTGTAAAGTTTGCATTGCTCCTGCTGGTTTCCACGCTACAGTTGAAAGAGCCTTTTCGGCAATGAAGTTGATCAAGAGTGAATTGAGAAATCGAATGGATGGTGATTTCATGAGCAGTTGAATGGTGCCTTATGTAGAAAAAAATATTTAATATTGTTTCTGATGAAAGTATTATGAATAGGTTTCAAGAAATGAAAACTCAAAGAATAGAATTGTAACATTATGTTTTACTTGATCGAACTTTATTTTGTTTGCTTCATTGCATATTTATTTTTTATTTATTGAATCCACTTGGTGAAAAGTCTGGGTCCGCCACTGCCCACATGAACTAGATCCCGAGAGCACCTCCAGTCTTGAAGGGACCAAATTCTCAAAGTTACTCCCAACTTCCATTCAAGGCTAGCGCGACACGGGAACCTATTTCGAAAAGCTTGAGGATGTCAGATATATCAAATATGATGGAATAACGGATCCGCACGAGAACATCTTGGCTTTTACAATGGCTGTCAAAGGGAACGACTTGGCTAAGGACAAGGTTGAGTCGGTCTTGATCAAGATATTTGGAGAGACTTTGTCTTGAGGAGAGCTTGTGTGGTACTCTTTATCAGCTAAAGATTCTATTGAGTCTTTTAATATGCTAGAAGATTATTTTATCAAGGAATGCACATGTTGAAGCCAGGAAGGTGCAGCCCAGAAAAGCAGACATCTTCAAAATTGAGCAGGGCGACTCTGAGCTACTCTGGGACTCATTAAAAAGTTCCAAAGAGAAATGACGTTGCTGCCAATGGTTCTGGATGACTAGGCCGCGGAGGCTTTGATAAAGGGTTTGAACCCTGAATGTTTAGTCACCTCTCTAAAACTTAAGGAAAATTGGACAGAGTATGAGGCTACAACTTGGGTCGACATACACAATCGGTATGAGTCAAAATTTTGGGTTATAATGGATAAAGAATTCGATTGAAATTGTAAGATAAGGAAGTAATTTAAGCCTGATTCTAATGTTCATGGCAAGCAGCGTCATCGAAAAACTTGATATTGTTATATTCCAGAGCTATGGAGCTTGAGATTACAAAGAATGAGAAAATTACTAGTGGATAAGTAAAAATCATATAATCAACAACAAATAATAGAAGACTATCTATAAATAAACCTTGGAAAGAACTATCCATGAATCTCACCCCCATGAAGACTCTCATTTTATCATGTTTGCTTCTGTTATGTAACAGTTGGAGAAGACCGTGAATATCTTCCGAAAATGTTTAGTCTTGCCCTTATCTTGTCTGGTCACAGCCAAGTTTTTGATCTCATGGTACTGAAGCTAGGCAGGCTCACTGGCGTGATACCGCCCTCAAATATCTTCAATGCGGATCTCATGTGAAAACGCTTGCTTCTTCGGTCATGTTTAAGAAAAGATACTCGACACTTGTTGGTGCTTAGTCACATCTGACTTGTCCTATCTTCCATATGTCATCTCCTGATTTATTCACACCTAGTCTAATTTTTATCCTATACAAATAGCAAACGAACTAAACCAAATATGTGTTCGTTCGAATAGGATTGCATAGTTTAAGTAATTAAAAAAAACTAAAAAGTTGAATTCAAATATACTAAGGACCCGTTTGGCCATAAAAATAAAAAATGTATTCGCTTTATTTGGTAATTTTGAAGTTAAAAATAGAGTTGGAGTTGTATTTGACCATAGTATTTTCAAATATATTTTAGACTTTTGATGTACTTTTTTATAAATATGATTTATACCCTCAATTTCTAAAAACTAGCAAAATAACCTAAATTAACTTTTACAACTCCACTATAATACAAAAAGTAAATAACATTACTATTAAACATTGAAAACAATCGCATGGAGCGATGTTTTTGCCTCTCATAACATCACCAATAAACCATTACTATTGTAGTTGACATTGTTTTTAATTTGGTTGGTGGTTTATGTACAAAATAAAAAGTTGGTGTAGTATTTAAAAAAAAGTGAGAAAAAAATTGAATCTAAGAATAGTGAATACACCTCAAGAGGTATTTTTCAAAAAATTAAAAATTGTGAAAACATATTTCGAAATATGTTTGTGATTTTCATGGCCAAACAAGTATTCCAGAATAAAGTGAAAACGTATTCCGGAATATTGTGAATAATATTTATGGCCAAACGCCTACTAAAAAGCCAAATTAAAAAATCGAATGCATACCCTAGACTCACGTTAGAGTTATTTATTGGATAGTCATCCAAGTTGCAAAAGTGACTTAGGCCTCATTTATTTTTATTAAGATTAAGACGTTTTAATCTGAATGCATATTTAAATATTAAGATTTAGATGTCTAAATCTGAATACATATCTGAAATATTAAGATGTTGTATTAAGATGTGAATACCAAAAAATTAAGATTATTTTTTCAACACTGAATATATAAAACTTGTCGTTATTTTAAGATCAATAATCACAAAATCTTAATAAATACTAAATTGATCTAATATTATATCAATAAAATAATTTTAAAAAATTATATGTCAGTTAGAGATGATAATGTCTAGAGTTGGTGGTTGAGGGTGATGATTAGGGATTGTGTTTGGTGATAGTGATAGTTCTGGATAGTAGTCAGTGGTGATAGTGCCTGACAATAATGATTAATAGTGGTTATTGATCGCGATCGTTGGTGATAACAACTAATAATTATAGTGGTAGGTGATGATGATGATGATTGTAAATGGTGGTCAATAATGATAATTACAGCTAACTTACTTGATGATTGTAGTTTATGATGGTAGTTGTAGGTAGCTATAACGACCAGGTTCGTCGTTACGGGTAAACCATTCGTGCCAAGTTTTGGGTTAAAAGACTTCAAGGTTTGGAGTTAAAAATTCTGGGCTAGGCTAGTCTCGATCGGTTTTGGAGCGAGGTAGGGTCTAGGGTAATCTGAGTAAGGATTGGGTTAGATATCTTGGTTTGAGCTAGTTTTCCTTGTAGCTAAGACATAGAGGAGTCCGAGGGACTTTTCAAAATCGAATTCGGGTAAGTAGAGCTCCCGAAATCGAGGTTGACGTGAAGGGGTTGTTTCAAAATATCGAAAAAATAAGTGTATTGTAAAATGGATACTTTTGAGGGACTTTATGACTTTTTATCCCATGTAAACCACTATACCTCCGCTATAACGAAAATATTACCGCTATAGCGGAAGTCAACGCGGGTCAGCACCGCTATAGCGGTAGGGGACCACTATAGCGGAGCGATGTGACCAAAAAACTCAGAAAATGAGTTTTTAATTTCATTCTCTCCCATATCCTCAAAATAGACAATAACTATTCCAAAAACTCTCCTAGGTTGCTCCAAGGCTTGGGAGCCATGAGGAGGAGGAATTCCGATAAAACAGATACGAAACCATGGATTTGGGCCTGCAGGACCCCTAGAAACGCCTCCACAGAGCCATAAATGCACGGTTGTAGCTGTTTGGCGACCAGGTAGGCTAGGGTTTCATTGAGTAAATAGACCTGCTTACATTTTGTACTTATTGTATAGTGGGAAAGGAGAATTCATGATTAGGCCTCCGGGCACGAAGTCTGGTGGTTTCGATGTTGGTTATGTAGGTGCTAGGAATTGGTTGGATTGAATTATGGGTTATTGATAATTGTTTGGGGCTGTTTATGTTGTCTTGGTATGATAAAATGATAGGGCTCAGGGACTGGGATATCGGGAAGGTTCGGGGAACCGGGAATTGTAAGGATAAGTAAATGGGTATGAAAATGGGAAACTCCTAGGTGAGGTTTCGGTATACGAAGGTCATGATAAGTGGTGTTGGTTTTTCTAAGGGCTAAGGGGTGGTAATTCATATTGTTATTATTTATGTAACTTCTGAAATCAATGTGGTTGTTAAATTATGCTAAAAAGGGAAACAGTTCATTATTCGTGAACAAAGGGTGAGTGTGTTTGGCCTCCAAGCGGAGGTCGAGGCTAAGTTATATACCCAAAAAAGAGAGTAGGTGATGGTTTACGATTCCTGTGAATGTTGTATATTTTGTGCTCTTATCTAAGTGTTTGTATGAATTGCATTGCTTAGAGAAATTGTGTAGAATGTCTAAGGGTCCTGAATTACAGTCTATGAATTGAACGGTGTATTGCTTGTTGGTTTTACAAGTTGTTTGTTCATTACTTGACTGTGGATTGTTGACACTAGATGTGTGAGGGGTATAACAAATGGTTGGCTCGGGTACCACGCCTGGTACGGGATAATTTTAATGGTTGGCTCGGGTACCACGCCTGGTATGATATACTAACGGTTGGCTCGGGTACCACGCCTGGTACGGGTATAACAAATGGTTGGATCGGGTACCACGTCTGGTATGGGATATTACTAAAGATTGGATCGGATACCACACCTTGTACGAGTTTATTTTATTGCATTGTTGCATTGATATTGTTGTATTGCATTGACTATTATTGGTTCTGTGAGTGGACCGGGTTGTTTTATTGAAATGTGATATTTGTTGGTGGTCCTTGAGTGACCGGGAATCTTGTTGTATCTATTGAGTTGGCCTTGGTGTAGGCCAGGTTGTTATATTATGTTATTAGTTTGGTCTTGGTGTAGGTCGGGTTACTATATTATGTTATTAGTTTGGTCTTGGTGTAGGCTGGGTTGTTATAATATATTGTGGATTTGGTCTTGGTGTAGGTCGGGTTGCTATATTATGTTATTAGTTTGGTCTTGGTGTAGGACGGGTTGTTATAGCATATTGTGAGTTTGGTCTTGGTGTAGGTCGGGTTTCTATATCATTTTATTAGTTGGCCTTGGTGTAGACCGGGTTATTATGTTGGTTATTAGTGGGTCTTGGTATAGACCTAGTTTGTCATGTTAACACTAGATGTGTGAGGGGGATCCGGGTGGGTTCGAACTTTTTGAAAGAGTTTATGTGCTCATAAATTGATGTCATTAAGTTTAATAATGGCGGTCATGAATTATCATGGTTATTAAGCCAAGGGTAGGTCTTGGTGTAGACCGGGGTAGTCTGTTGAACACTTAGGTATGGATGGAGGATCCTTGGAGGGTCCGAGTTATGTGATCCAAGAAAGGATTTAGATGTATCTCTATGGTGGTCATTGAAGGTATCAATGGGTGTCAGGTGAATTACATGTGGTTGGTAATGTAGAGGAAGACTGAGAGTCTGGGTGTGGTTATTGGTTAATATAACCAGGTGGTAAAGTTGTCCTATCCGAACAATGGTAGGTAATACGTGGGTATAAGTGGTTTGGTTGGGCAGTGGGCCGGATTTAGTCTGGATATTTAGTCAAGGTAGTTGACTGGGGTAAAGGTTAAACGTGACTTGGGAAGTCTATGTGTCAAGGTGACTTGGGAAGTCTAGGTGACAAGGTGACTTGGGAAGTCTATATGTCAAGGTGACTTTGGAAGTTTATGTGTCAAGGTGACTTGGGAAGTCTATGTGTCAAGCTGACTTGGGAAGTCTAGGTGACAAGGTGACTTGGGAAGTCTAGGTGACAAAGAGACCTTGAGAAGTCTAGTTATGAGTGAGACTTGGAAAGTCCTAGATGTCAGGGTCAAGGCTAAAGGTGAAGGAGGGAGCTATAATGTTTATTTTCATGTTTTCCCTATTTTTCTATATGATAGTACGTGTGGATTCGGGTCGACCGATGATGCCTACCAATACGTGTGGTTGTACTGACTCTACTCTTACTATACCTTTTTGGTATAGTCTGGTTGCAGAGTTGGTAATGTTTCATAGGTACATGATGATGGTGATCTCCAACAGCTTTAGTCCTTTGATTCCATGACAGAAGTTGTGTCTCTTTTACATTTTCTGTATAAATCTTGTAGTAGCTCTTGTACCTACTTAGACTAGGTCCTAGGGAGGGTATTTTTAAAGGTTGTAAAGGTTTTTCGCAAATTCTTTAAGTCATCTATTTTATGAACTTTTTCTGTAAAAGGATTTCTCATGTATAAAAATGGACTGATTAATGATTCACTTTAATTTCCGCAAGTTACCTGTTGAACGGTTGGTGAGAATTCTTCTATCTAGGTGGTTAGGGTAGGCGCCCACACGGCGATGTAGGTTGGGTCATGACAGTAGCTGGTGGTGGTAGTTGCTAATGGTAGGCGAAGACGGTAGCTAGTTGTGAAAATGGTTGGAGTAGTGGTTAACTTCATGAATTTTTTTATAGAAACCTTTAAATAGACATCTTAATGATATCAAAAAAAATTAACAGATCTTTAATTATTCAAATCTAATTAGACTCATTAAGTGATTGTAAAATTATACAGACAAACATACTTAATTATTAAGATCTAAATAATTAAGATTAAGACTTTTATTAAAAAAAATTACTACAAAAGGTGATTACATTGTAACCAGTGGGCGCGAGATGACAGACCATCTCTGCCCTTAGAGAGGTTTCTCTCTTCTGCGATATAACTTACAAAAGGAGATATAGAACAAATGTTGAATTTGGAAATTTAAAACAGATTCATCATTTGTTCATATCCTAATAACTCATTTCCTTCTTCATTTTCCTAATCCTGAAATTAGTCATTCCACACTTATCTAGTCGGTATGCACCAATTGTAGTTTTAGGTAAGTTTTGAGGATTCGAGAACACACTAGTCAGAACCTGTATAGATCCTTGCTTAGAGAGTATATCAGCAACTGAATTGGCATCTCTGTAGCAGTGCCTGATAGTGCCTCCAGTCTTGTTAAGTTTTTCCTGGATTTCTTTAATCAAGTGTTGAAATCTCCATGATGGTTTGCTAGTTCCATTGATCATGTCCACCATAATTTGGAATCCATTTCAAGTATTACATTGTTCACTCCCATGGCAATATTGTAGTTCAGAACAATAGCAGCAGTCCTGATTTATGCTATATTATTGTTGCAATACTCCAGTGATTCTGAGAAGGCTAGAATCATTTTTCCCTCATGGTTTCTGATTATCCCTCCTGCTCCCGCCTTTTTTATGCCACAAATGGAGCTTCCATCAGTGTTGAACTTGTACTGGCTCAGGCTTGGTCTATTCCACACTACTGGGACACTGTTAATTGGAGTAGTATAATTATCTACAAGAAACATATATATGGCTCCTAAGTTTGAGAGTATATGTCTAAAATTGATTTAAACATATTTTGTGCACACTAAATCTTTTAAATTTATTAAAATTAAGCATTTTAAATTGTATGTGACACCAATAGTTAAAATTAACTAAAAATCTGATCACCGAGATTTTAGTACAAATGGTATCATAGTTTTGGATCAAATTATTCACAAATCATAGTGAATCATCTAGAGTTCATGATGGACACTTGGCTTGCCAAAGTTTTGACAGATTACCTGATATTTTTTACGTACAGACAAACACTTACATTGCCACAAGTCCTAGGAGATCACTAGGACTTTTGCATACATTGTGTTGTGACTTGAAAAAAAAAATCAATCATCTTAGAGGATCACCAAATCTTGCACATAACTTTCACAAATCTGTTTTAATTTCAAAATGAATCAATTCAACTCCAAATTTGATATCAAAACCTTTTAATACCAATCCCAACATGCAATTCCCAATGAATAAATAAATAGACACAATTTGTTTTCTTTATTGCCGAAAAAATCAATCCCAGCTTCTCCAGTGACTTACGAGATGAAGAGAAAGAAGAACCCAAGTTTGATGTTTCTAATGAAGAAAAGGAGAATGATAATTCAAAAGAAATAGCTGGAAGAGAAATGGGATATGCACGTGACCTTGGACCACAGCCATGTGTATAAACAATAGGAAGGGACAATATAGTAAATTGTAAATAAAATTCTTTGTGTATTTATTATTATTAGAAGTTTATAAAAGAGTCGGTTAGAATATTCTTAGGGTTTCCATTGAGGTGTTAAAATACATGATACATTGTACAGCAAAGGACACACAAGAAATACAAGAAAAATTTCTCTACGCAGTAATATATCAATTCTTTTTCTCTTCATGGTATCAGAGCAACTTTGGATCCAAATCTGAAGTTTTTTTTTTTTTTTCCATGAATAAGAAGTTTTCTTGCTTCCTTCAATCTCATAGCGATGGTTGATCAAGTGACAAAAACTTCTTCGAAGAATTCTGGTGAGCAAATTGATGTCTCTCATCCTCTTTACCTTTCATCTTCAGATTCACCAGGAATGAATCTTATCAACAATAGATTTGATAGTAACAGCTTTGGTAGCTGGAGAAGAGGGATTCTGATTTTCCTCTCAGCCAAAAATAAACTTGGATTTATTTTTGGCTATCCCTTCGGGAAGAAAGGGTACAAAACTCTTAATCTACAGAACAATCACATTGTGATTTCTAGAAATGTGAGATTTTTTGAACATATTTTTCCTTATTCCTATCCTACAGCTTTGGGTAAATTATTTCATGCTTCCTCTATTCCTGATGCTGATGTACCTACTGATTCGGACTCTACTGGCACAAGCTCACCTGTTTTGCCATCCAGTACTCTACTTTCCTTACCTGTTTTGCCTCCTTCATCTACATCACCTCCTACTTCCTCTAAATCTACTATTGCTATAGATGTTGTTCCTGACTCAACTCAGGTGTTGTCTTCTCCACAGGGCCAAACATTGCACAAATCACAAAGGGTAACTTCTACTCCCAAATTTCTTTCATACTATATTTATAATTCTGCTTCTTCTATAATTTCACCTAACCCCCCTTGCATCCCTATACAGTATTTTTCCTTTGCTTCCCTTTCCTCACAGAATAAGTCATTAATTAATTCCATATGTCAAATTCATGAACATACTTCTTACCGGCAAGCACTGTTGCACCCTGGCTGGAAAGCTGCTATGTCTCAAGAATTTGCTGCACTAGAATCCAATCGAACTTGGGATTTACTCCCTTTGCCTCTTGGAAAAATTGCATTGCCCTGCAAATGGGTTTACAAAGTGAAATTACGGTCAGATGGTACCTTAGAAAGACTTAAAGCTCGTCTAGTTATAAGGGGAGATACACATAAAGAAGGATTGGACTACTTTGATACTTTCAGTCCCGTAGTCAAAATGACAACAATAAGATGTATTATTTCTATTGCCATTAAGAAAAATTGGAATTTGTTTCAGTTGGACATCAATAATGCTTTCCTTCACGGTGATTTGGATGAGGAAGTTTATATGCAGTTTCCTCTTGGTTTGCATCCCTCTCCTCCTTCTACTTTTTATCAATTGCATAAGTCTCTCTATGGTTTGAAACAGGCTTCCCGCCAATGGTATGCAAAGCTATCTTCTTCCTTAAAAACGAGAGGCTTCATTTCATCCCTCAATGACTACTCATTGTTTTTCAAAGTTTCTGGCTCTTTCATCACTATACTTGCAATCTATGTTGATGATATTTTGCTCACCGGAAATGATTCTGCTTAGATCTCTAACATCAAGGAGTTCTTGGACTATGAGTTCAAGATCAAAGACTTAGGTCCATCTCACTATTTTCTAGGCATGGAGCTTGTTCGTGAAGGGGTGGACTGGTTGTTACACAACGAAAATTCACTCTAGAACTTCTCAAGGAATTCGACTGCTTTGATTCCCGAATTGCTTCCACTCCTATCAATCCCACTCTCAAGCTCACATCCAATTGTGGAGAACCTCTCAAAAATCCAATCGAATATAGAAGACTAATTGGAAAATTGAATTTCCAAACCAATACAAGACCAAATCTTTCTTTCAAGGTTCAAACCTTAAGCCAATATATGCATTCTCCTTGCACAGGATATTATCAAGGTTAAAAACACACTCTGAGATACTTATTCAAGGATCCAGGTTTGGGTTTGTACTTAACGTCTGATCCAAATTTTCAATTACTGGCTTATTGCGATTCAAATTGGGCATCCTGCTCAGAGACTCGAAGATCTGTGAGTGGATTCTTTATGATTTTGGGAGGTTGTCCAATTTCCTGGAAATCAAAAAAACAACAGGTTGTGGCACTCTCATCCACAGAAGCTGAATATAGATCTATGAGAAGATTGGTGGCAGAAATTACATGGATAGCAAGATTGCTAACTGATTTGTCTGCAGATGCAAGTTTGCTTATGCCTCTTCACTGTGATAGTCAGGCGGCAATTCATATAGCAAAAAATCCAGTCTCTCACGAGCGGACGAAACATATCGAATTAGATTGTCATTTTGTCTAGGAGAAATTACTGGAAGGTTTGATTTCACTCTCTTTTGTGCCTTATTCATCTCAAATTGTTGATCTATTTACAAAGGAACTAGCAGGACCTTTGCATCGAGCTCTATTGGTCAATTTGGGTGTCCGAATGATGGCCTCCATGGTATCAGATCAACTTTGGATCAAAATCTGAAGTTTTTTCTTTTTTTTTGCTTCCTTGAACAAGAAGTTTTCTTGCTTCCTTCAATCTCATAGTGATGGTTGATCAAGTGACAGAAACTTCTTCTAAGAATTCTGGTGAGCAGATCGATGTCTCTCATCCTCTTTACCTTTCATCTTCAGATTCACCAGGAATGAATCTTATCAACAATAGCTTTGATGGTAACAGCTTTGGTAGCTGGAGAAGAGGGATTCTGATTTCCCTCTCAGCCAAAAATAAGCTTGGATTTATTAATGGTACCTGCAGAATGCCAGAAAAGGACTCAAATATGTTAGTCCAGTGGCAGAGGTGCAACGACATGGTACTTTCTTGGTTACTTAATGCTCTAAGTAAAGAAATTGCGGAAAGTGTTTTGTATTCTCAAACTGCGGTTGAACTTTGGAACGAATTGGAGGAACGTTACGGATAAGATGATGGAACAAAATTGTTCCAGCTACAAAGACAACTTAACACCATGAGTCAAGGTTCTCATGATGTGGCTGGATATTTCACTAATCTTAAGAGGATTTGGGATCAGATGAAGGAGATAAACACCTTCGTGACTTGTAGTTGTGAGTGCAAGTGTGGGGCTAAAACACATAATCAAAAGATGAATGAAGATCAGAAATTGATTCAGTTCTTAATGGGGATTAATGAAAGCTATAATGCTACTAGAGGAAATATATTGATGATGAAGCCTTTGCCATCTGCCTCACAAGCTTATTCTATTGTACAACATGAGGAATCTTAGAGACAAGTCCACTCTAGGAGTCAAGTATCTTCTGATTCTACAACTTTCTATGTAAATGAAAGAAATCCTCAAAAATAGGCATCACAGAAGAAACAATTCGAGAACAAGGGAGGACAACAGTCAGGTATAACAGAGGGTAAAAGGACTGACCTATACTATAGGTATTGCAAAAAGACTAACCACATTAAGGAAGATTGTTACAGGTTGAATGGGTACCCTCCACACTATAAGTTCAATAAGCAGAAGAAAGGAGGAAATTCAGAATCATATGCTAATGGTGTGAATGCAAAAGAGATGCTCAACTCTGAGAAGTAACTCTTTCACTAAGGAGCAATGTAATAAGTTGGCTCAATTTTTCCGAAATATGCAAAGAGAAGATCCTAGTTCAGCAAATTCAGAGGCATCTGGCAGTGCAAATCTAGCTGGTACAACCATTGTTTGTCATCTTTTCTTTTCCCTTTTCTCTAAATACCAATGCAAGGATGATAGTAACATCTTTGCTAATTTCTTTTCTACATTCACCAACAACATCTATATCATTGACACTAGTGCTACACAACACATGACTTTTGATCTTTCCCTGTTACATAATACAAAATACCTCAGCATTCCCGTATTAGTCACATTACCTAATTCTTTCAAAGTAAAAGTTCACACAGTAGGCAGTATGCATTTAAGTAAAGATATCGAATTACAAAATGTGCTTTTCATTTCTTCATTCAAGCACAATCTTCTTTCTGTCTATAGACTTTGTGAACAGTTTGATTGTGATCTCATTTTTTCTAAACTTGGATGTAATATACAGGTCCCTTCAATGAAGAGGGAATCTCTTTTTGGTAGTGCCAATGTAGGGATCTATGTGATGAAGGGCAACACCACGCGGCAGCATCTTACCTCACAACAATATCTTCCTTCATCTTCTCAGCTTCGGAATACAGTGGATAGCATCAAGAGTTTTTTTGTCTAGTCCTTTGTCTGAAGAGTCTATTAGTTCTAGGCTTACATGCCATAATGTCTTGAGTCCTGTTTCAAGTTCAGTTTCAAATATCAATAAAAATGTTTTGGATTCTCATGTTATTTCGTCAGATAAATTATGGCATTATAAATTAGAGAATTTGCCCTACAATGCAATGAAAAACATTAAATCTATTCCTCTTTCTTCTCATACAAATAAATTTCCTTGTGATATATGTCCCATGGCCAGACAAAGTAAACCTCCCTTTCCCTTAGTTCTATCACTACAAAAAATTGTTTTGAGCTTATACATATTAATACATGGGGTCCTTTCAGTGCTCCTACTTATAAAGGGGGAAAGATATTTTTTAACCATTGTTGATGATTTCTCTACTTGCACTTGGACTTTCCTTTTAAGTACTAAATCTGCTTCTTTTTCCACATTAAAGTCTTTTCTCCTTTTTATTGAAAGACAATTCTCAACTAAAGTTAAGATGATTAGATCAGATAATGCTTTTGAATTAGGCACAGGGACTGAACATAAGACTTTTCTTCAATCACAGGGTATCCTACACCAAACTACTTGTGTGGATACTCCACAAAACAATTGTGTGGTCGAGCGTAAGCATAGAAATCTCCTTGAGACTTGTAGAGCTCTTTTATTTCAATCTCATGCTCCAAAGAAGTATTGGGGGGATTGCCTTTTGACTGCCACACATTTGTTGAACAGGTTTCTTTCTAGAGTTTTACACAACAAAACACCTTATCAAGTGTTATTTGGTACAATACCAGATTATTCATGTTTAAGACCATTTCGTTGCCTATGTCTTACTTCAACCTTACCTAGACACAGAGACAAGCTCAGTCCTTGAGTTGTCCCATGTATTTGTTTGGGCTATCCCATCAGGAAGAAAGGGTACAAAACTCTTAATCTACAGAAACAATCACATTGTGATTTCCAGAAATCTGAGATTTTTTGAACATATTTTTCCTTTTTCCTATCCTACACCTTTGAGTAAATTATTTAATGCTTCCTCTATTCCTGATGCTGATGTACCTACTGATTCTGATTCTACAAGGAACTCTACTGGCACAAGTTCACCTGTTTTGCCATCCAGTACTCTACTTTCCTTAACTGTTTTGCCTTCTTCATCTAAATCACCTCCTAGTTCCTCTACATCTAATATTCCTATGTATGTTGTTGTTCCTGACTCAACTCAGGTGTTGTCTTCTCCACAGGGCCAAACATTGCGCAAATCACAAAGGGTAACTTCTACTCCCAAATTTCTTTCAGACTATATTTATAATTCTGCTTCTTCTATAATTTCTCCTAACCCCCCTTGCATCCCTATACAGTATTTTCCTTTGCTTTCTTTTCCTCACAGAATCAGTCATTAATTAATTTCATATGTCAAATTCATGAACCTACTTCTTACCGGCAAGCACTGTTGCACCCTGGCTGGAAAGCTGCTATGTCTCAAGAATTTGTTGCACTAGAATCTAATCGCACTTGGGATTTACTCCTTGCATTTCCCTCCAAATGGGTTTACAAAGTGAAATTACGGTCAGATGGTACCTTAGAAAGACTTAAAGCTCGTCTAGTTATAAGGGGAGATACACATAGAGAAGGATTGGACTACTTTGATACTTTCAGTCCCGTAGTCAAAATGACAACAATAAGATGTATTCTTTTTGTTGCCATTAAGAAAAATTGGAATTTGTTTCAGTTGGACGTCAACAATGCTTTCCTTCACGGTGATTTGGATGAGGAAATTTATATGCAGTTTCCTCCTGGTTTGCATCCCTCTCCTCCTTCTACTATTTATCGATTGCGTAAGTCTCTCTATAGTTTGAAACAGGCTTCCCGCCAATGGTATGCAAAGCTATCTTCTTCCTTAAAAACTAGAGGCTTCAATTCATCCCTCAATGACTACTCCTTATTTTTCAAAGTTTCTGGCTCTTTAATCACTATACTTGCAGTCTATGTTGATGATATTTTGCTCACCGGAAATGATTCTGTTGAGATCTCTAACATCAAGGAGTTCTTAGACTATGAGTTCAAGATCAAAGACATAGGTCCATCTCACTATTTTCTAGGGATGGAGCTTGTTCATGAAGGGGGTGGATTGGTTGTTATACAATGAAAATTCACTCTAGAACTTCTCAAGGAATTTGAGTGATTTGATTCCCGAATTGCTTCCACTCCTCTCAATCCCACTCTCAAGCTCACATTCAATTGTGGATAACCTCTCAAAAATATAATCGAATATAGAAGCCTAATTGGAAAATTGAATTTCCTAACCAATACAAGACCAGATCTTTGTTTCACGGTTCAAACCATAAGCCAATATATGCATTCTCCTTGCACAGGACATTATCAAGGTTCAAAACACACTCTGAGATACTTATGCAAGGATCCAGGTTTTGGTTTGTACTTAACGTCTTATCCAAATTTTCAATTGTTGGCTTACTGCGATTCAGATTTGGCATCCTGCTCAAAGACTCGAAGATCTGTGAGTGGATTCTTTATGAGTTTGGGAGGTTGTCCAATTTCCTGGAAATCAAAGAAACAACAGGTTGTGGCACTCTCATCCGCAGAAGCTGAATATAGATCTATGAGAAGATTGGTGGCAGAAATTACATGGATAGCAAGATTGCTAACTGATTTTTCTGCAGAACCAAGTTTGCTTGTGCCTCTTCAGTGTGATAGTCAGGCGGCAATTCATATAGAAAAAAATCCAGTCTCTCACGAGCGTACGAAACATATCGAATTAGATTGTCATTTTGTCCGGGAGAAATTACTGGAAAGTTTGATTTCACTCTCTTTTGTGCCTTTTTCATCTCAAATTGTTGATCTACTTACAAAGGCACTAGAAGGACCTTTGCATCGAGCTCTATTGGGCAAGTTGGGTGTCCGAACGACGGCCTCCAACTTGAGGAGGGATATTGCCGGAAAAATCAATCCCAGCTTCTCCGGTAACTTACGAGATGAAGAGAAAGAAGAACCCAAGTTTGATATTTCTTATGAAGAAAGGGAGAATGATAATTCAGAAGAAATAGCTGGAAGAGAAATGGGATATGCACGTGACCTTGGACCACAACCATGTGTATAAACATTAGGAAGGGACAATATAGTAAATTGTAAGTAAAATTCTTTGTGTATTTATTATTATTAGAAGTTTAATAGAGAGTCGATTAGAATATTCTTAGGGTTTCCATTGAGGTGTATAAATACACGATACATTGTACAGAAAAGGACACACAATAAATACAAGGAAAATTTCTCTACACAATAATCTATCAATTCATTTTCTTTTCATGGTATTAGAGCAACTTTGCATCCAAATCTGAAGTTTTTTTTTTTTTTGCTTCCTTGAACAAGAAGTTTTCTTGCTTACTTCAATCTCATAGCGATGGTTGATCAAGTGACAGAAACTTCTTTTAAGAATTCTGGTGAGAAGATTGATGTCTCTCATCCTCTTTACCTTTCATCTTCAGATTCACCAGGAATGAATCTTATCAACAATAACTTTGATGGTAACAGCTTTGGTAGCTGGAGAAAAGGGATTCTGATTTCCCTCTCAGCCAAAAATAAGCTTGGATTTATTAATGGTACCTGCAGAATGCCAGAAAAGGATTCAAATATGTTAGTCCAATGGTAGAGGTGCAACTACATGGTACTTTCTTGGTTACTTAATGCTCTAAGTAAAGAAATTGTGCAGAGTGTTTTGTATTCTCAAACTGCGGCTGAACTTTGGAACGAATTGGAGGAACATTACGGATAAGCTGATGGAACAAAATTGTTCCACCTACAAAGACAACTTAACACCATGAGTCAAGGTTCTCATGATGTGGCTGAATATTTCACTAAGCTTAAGAGGATTTGGGATCAGATGAAGGAGCTAAACACCTTCGTGACTTGCAGCTGTGAGTGCAAGTGTGGGGCTAAGACACATAATCA
Organism: Jaltomata sinuosa; assembly: GCA_003996215.1. NCBI lineage: Eukaryota > Viridiplantae > Streptophyta > Magnoliopsida > Solanales > Solanaceae > Jaltomata > Jaltomata sinuosa. Next base: position 146,163 of record QJPP01000349.1, on the reverse strand, counting down.
AAAGATGAATGAAGATCATAAATTGATTCAGTTCTTAATGGGATATTGATGATGAAGCCTTTGCCATCTGCCCCACAAGCTTATTCTATTGTACAACATGAGGAATCTCAGGGACAAGTCCACTCTAGCAGTCAAGTATCTTCTAATTCTACAGCTTTCTATGTAAATGAAAGAAATCCTCAAAAATGGGCATCATAGAAGAAACAATTCGAGAACAAGGGAGGACAACAGTCAGGTATAACAGAAGGTAAAAGGACAGACCTATACTATAGGTACTGCAAAAAGATTAACCATATTAAGGAAGATTGTTACAGGTTGAATGGGTACCCTCCACACTATAGGTTCAATAAGCAGAAGAAAGGAGCAAATTCAGAATCATATGCTAATGGTGTGAATGCAGAAGAGATGCTAAACTCTGGGAATGCAGGATATAATTTCTCAAAACTTCTGAGCAGTAACTCTTTCACTAAGGAGCAATGTGATAAGTTGGCTCAATTTTTCCAGAATATGCAAAGAGGAGATCGTAGTTCAGTAAATTCAGAGGCATCTGGCAGTGCAAATCTAGTTGGTACGACCATTGTTTGTCATCTTTTCTTTTCCCTTTTCTTTAAATACCAACACAAGGATGATAGTAACATCTTTGCTAATTTCTTTTCTACATTCACCAACAATATCTGGATCATTGACACTAGTGCTACACAAGACATGACTTTTGATCTTTCCCAGTTACATAATACAAAATATCTCAGCAGTTCCCGTATTAGTCACATTACCTAATTCTTTCAAAGTAAAAGTTCACACAGTAGGCAGTATGCATTTAAGTAAAGATCTCGAATTACAAAATGTGCTTTTCATTTCTTCATTCAAGCACAATCTTCTTTCTGTCTATAGACTTTGTGAACAATTTGATTGTGATCTCATTTTTTCTAAACTTGGATGTAATATACAGGTCCCTTCAATGAAGAGGGAACCTCTTTTTGGTAGTGCCAATGCAGGGCACTATGTGATGAAGGGCAACACCATGCGGCAACAATTTACCTCACAACAGTCTCTTCCTTCATCCTCTCAGCTTCAGAATACAGTGGATAGCGTCAAGAGTTCTTTGTCTAGTCCTTTGTCTAAAGAGTCTGTTAGTTCTAGGCTTACATGTCATAATGTCTTGAGTCCTGTTTTAAGTTCAGTTTCAAATATCAATAAAAAAAGCTTTGGATTCTCATGTTATTTCGTCAGATAAATTATGGCACTATAGATTAGGGAATTTTCCCTACAATGTAATGAAGAACATTAAGTCTATTCCTCTTTCTTCTCATACGAATGAATTTCCTTGTGATATATGTCTCATGGCCAGACAAAGTAAACCTCCCTTTCCCCTGAGTTCTATCACTACAAAAAAATTATTTTGAGCTTATACATATTGATACATGGGGTCCTTTCAATTCTCCTACTTATAAAGGCGAAAGATATTTTTTAGCTATTGTTGATGATTTCTCTAGTTATACTTAGACTTTCCTTTTAAGTACTAAATCTACTTCTTTTTCCACATTAAAGTCTTTTATCCTTTTTATTGAAAGACAATTCTCAGCTAAAGTTAAGGTGATTAGATCAGATAATGCTTTTGAATTAGGCACAGGGACTGAAGCTAAGGCTTTTATTCAATCACAGGGTATCCTACACCAAACTACTTGTGTGGATACTCCACAACAAAATGGTGTGGTCGAGCGTAAGCATAGACATCTCCTTGAGACTTGTCGAGCTCTTTTATTTCAATCTCATGCTCCAAAGAAGTATTGGGGGGATTGCCTTTTGACTGCCTCATATTTGTTGAAAAGGTGTCCTTCTAGAGTTTTACACAACAAAACACCTTATCAAGTGTTATTTGGTACAACACCTGATTATTCATGTTTAAGACCATTTGGTTGCCTATGTTTTTCTTCATCCTTACCTAGATACAGAGACAAGATCAGTCCTAGAGTTGTCCCATGTATTTTTTTGGGCTATCCCTTCGAGAAGAAAGGGTACAAAACTCTTAATCTACAGAACAATCAGATTGTGATTTCCAGAAATGTGAGATTTTTTGAACATATTTTTCCTTTTTCCTATCCTACACCTTTGAGTAAATTATTTAATGCTTCCTCTATTCCTGATGTTGATGTACCTACTGATTCAGACTCTACTAGGAACTCTACTGGCACAAACTCACCTGTTTTGCCATCCAGTACTCTACTTTCCTCACCTGTTTTGCCTCCTTCATCTACATCACCTCCTACTTCCTCTACATCTAATATTCCTATGGATACTGCTCTTCCTGACTCAACTCAGGTGTTGTCTTCTCCACAAGGCCAAACATTGCACAAATCATAAAGGGTAAAAATTTTTAAGACTATATTTATAATTATGCTTCTTCTGTAATTTCTCCTAACCCCCCTTGCATCCCTATACAGTATTTTTCCTTTCCTTCCCGTTCCTCATAGAATCAGTCATTAATTAATTTCATATGTCAAATTCATGAACCTACTTCTTACCAGCAAGCACTGTTGCACCTTGGATGGAAAGTTGCTATGTCTCAAGAATTTGCTGCACTAGAATCTAATCGCTCTTGGGATTTACTCCCTTTGCCTACTGGAAAAATTGCATTTCCCTGCAAATGGGTTTACAAAGTGACATTACGGTCAGATGGTACCTTTGAAAGACTTAAAGCTCGTCCAGTTATAAGGGGAGATACACAAAGAGAAGGATTGGACTACTTTGATACTTTCAGTCCCGTAGTCAAAATGACAACAATAAGATGTATTCTTTCTGTTTCCATTAAGAAAAATTGGAATTTGTTTCAGTTGGACGTCAACAATGCTTTCCTTCACGGTGATTTGGATGAGGAAGTTTATATGCAGTTTCCTCCTGGTTTGCATCCCTCTCCTCCTTCTACTGTTTATCGATTGTGTAAGTCTCTCTATGGTTTGAAACAGGCTTCCCGCCAATGGTATGCAAAGCTATCTTCTTCCTTAAAAAACTAGAGGCTTCATTTCATCCCTCAATGACTACTCCTTGTTTTTCAAAGTTTTTGGCTCTTTAATCACTATACTTGCAGTCTATGTTGATGATATTTTGCTCACCGAAAATGATTCTGCTGAGATCTCTAACATCAAGGAGTTCTTGGACTATGTGTTCAAGATCAAAGACATAGGTCCATCTCACTATTTTCTAGGGATGGAGCTTGTTCTTGAAGGGGTGGACTGGTTGTTACACAATGAAAATTCACTCTAGAACTTCTCAAGGAATTTGACTGCTTTGATTCCCCAATTTCTTGGAAATCAAAGAAACAACAGGTTGTGGCACTCTCATCCGCAGAAGTTGAATATAGATCTATGAGAAGATTGGTGGCAGAAATTACATGGATAGTAAGATTGCTAACTGATTTGTCTGCAGAACTAAGTTTGCATGTGCCTCTTCACTGTGATAGTCAGGTGGCATTTCATATAGCAAAAAATCCAGTCTTTCACGAGCGGACGAAACATATCGAATTAGATTGTCATTTTGTCCTAGAAAAATTACTGGAAGGTTTGATTTCACTCTCTTTTGTGCCGCCTTCATCTCAAATTGCTGATCCACTTACAAAGGCACTAGCAGGACCTTTGCATCGAGCTCTATTGGGCAAGTTGGGTGTCCGAACGACGGCCTCCAACTTGAGGAGGGATATTGCCGGAAAAATCAATCCCAGCTTCTCCGGTAACTTACGAGATGAATAGAAAGAAGAACCCAAGTTTGATGTTTCTGATGAAGAAAGGGAGAATGATAATTCAAAAGAAATAGCTGGAAGAGAAATGGGATATGCACGTGACCTTGGACCACAGCCATGTGTATAAACATTAGGAAGGGACAATATAGTAAATTGTAAGTAAAATTCTTTGTGTAGTTATTATTATTCGAAGTTTATTAGAGAGTTAGTTAGAATATTCTTAGGATTTCCATTGAGGTGTATAAATATACGATACATTGTACAGCAAAGGACACACAAGAAATACAAGGAAAATTTCTCTACGCAGTAATCTATCAATTCTTTTTCTCTTCATTCTTCAACAAATTGGATCCAATAATGATGTTCTTTAATTTTTAATTTAGTTGTGTTCAGAATTTATTGCAAGAACAAGAATGAAAATGAGCATGGTGAAGAAGAAAGGAGAAGGAGGAGGAGAACGAGAAGGAGAAGTTTTAATGGATATGTAGAGCCGGGGCTATTTGTACACAAGTATTTTGTGGTACAGAGATTAAACAACAGCTTTTACGAAAGACAAAAGATGAAATTTCACGAAATTGACAATGTATGAATTTATTTTTTGAATGTTTAATTTTATATGTTATAGATTAGTACACAATGCATAATTTAATATAAGCATTTACTTTTAAGCAGATAAAAATTTATATTTTAGTATTTTCAATCCATGTATTACTAAAATCGAAATGTATTGGTTCTTTAAATTTTGGAACTTGAAAAGATTTTCATGCTTTTTTTTTTCTTTTCTTTTGTTTGTTTAATTAGAAAAAAGTCCGAAAAGAAGTCCTAGTCATTTGCGTTGAAGAGATTGATATTTTCTTTCTTTACCTTAAATCTTGAGTATTTAGTTAAGAAAACCTAATATATAGGAATACTGGTACGTAGTTCTATTTATATTTATGGTCTGGATCACTACAAAAATTATTTACTTGCAAATATAAATAAAATTTTGGTTAAAAGTCCTACAAAGAGATCAGATCATTTTGGTTTGCAAGGTTAGATAATTCTTACGAACTAAATTTGAATGTTTGCATTTCAACATCTTTTGATATGTTCAAATTTAATGAGCTAGATCAGTTGCATTTTTCTTTCTTTAATGTATATCCGAGGGGTGGTAAATGAGTGGATTTGATTGGATATGAATGAGTTGAAAATAGTTTGAGCAAAAATGGGTAATTATCCAATTTGCTCGTATCGATAAGGGTAAATATGATTTAGGTAATTAATGGACGGACTGAATATGAGTTTATCCATATTTCACTTACATTGATTGGAGAATTTAAAAATTTATATGTTTTAAGTTGTGTAATGTATTTTTTTTTCTACCCACCCCTCCAATTTTATAAAAAAAATAATTTTTTTTAACCCCCCAACCCCAACCAATTTTTTAAACTACTCCCACACCCACACCCACACCCACCCCTATCCCCCACCTCCACCCACCCTCAATTTTTTTATGTTTTCCGGAAAAAAAATATTTTTTTTGTTTTTTTCCAAAAAAAATAATTATTTTCTACTCCCCAACCCCACCTCCACCCACTCACACTTAATTATTTTTATGCTTTTCAATTTTTTTTTAATATTTTCCAAAAAGAATTATTTTCTACCCCCCCACCCCCCACCTCCACCTCCACCCTATCCTCCACACCCCCATTTCTTTTTTATGTTTTTCAAAAAAAAATATCTTTTTTGTGCTTTTAAAAAATATAATTATTTTTCTACTCCCCAACGCGCCCTCCCCCCACTTCAACCCCACCTCCACCTCCCCCCGCTCTCAATTTTTTTTTATGTTTTTTTAATTTTTTTATCTTTTTATATGTTTTTCAACAAATATATATATGTTTCTACCCCTGCCCCCCACCTCCACCCCCCCACCTCCACCCTCCCCACCCCCAATTCTTTTTTATATTTTTTTTAAAAAAAATAATTTTTTTATGTTTTTCAAAAAAAAAAAAATTCTACCCCCAACCCCAGCCCCCCACCCACCATACCCCCAATTTTTTTTATGTTTTTCAAAAAAATATATGTTTTTCAAAGAAAAAAATATTCTATCCCTCAACCCCACGCCCCACCTCCGCCTCCGCCTATTCACTCCCAATTTTTTGTACGTTTTTCCAAATAAAAAGTTAAATTTTTTTCATATTTTTTTTCCACCCCACCTCAGCCTCATCCACTCCCCTTTTTTAAAAAAAAAATCATATTTTTTTTTTAATTTTAGCACAATTAGAGTTTTTGATTAGAAGTGAGTGATCTATTATGGGTCTATATGGATATTCATATTTTATCCATTATTATCATATTTTTATGAGCTTTTAAAATAGGTCGAACCTCATATTTACCCAATTAAAATATGAGTGATCCAACTCATTAAATATAAATTAAATAAACTCATTTCATTAATATGGACTAAAATTGTCACCCTTATATCTTATAACATCAATAAAGTATTTTTTTCAAATTTATCTATAAAATAAATTATTGAATTCAACTGAATTTAATTGGATTGATTTACTATTACTACCTCCGATTTATTATAAATGAATTTCTAATCAAATAATATTAAGTCAGACAATCATTATGATTAATGATTTCCTTAATAAATGTGTCAAATTCTTGAACAACACTTAAAATACAAGAACCCATTTCTCCCTTTCTAAAAATAGTTTAGAGTATCAAATTATGTCGCCTAAGCCATATAGTTCAATGAGTGCAGCCCATTTTGCCTCAAATTCATCAATAATAATACTATCAAAAATAATGGATTTGAATTCCTTTTTGACAACTTTATGATTATGAGCACACTTTAGTCTAATCGATAACTTGGTGAAGATGTGTCAAATGCAATACCTATGAATTGCATTTGGTATCACATGTCTAATGGTTGCCTTGATACTCTCACACTGGTCTGTGAGGATTGATGTCGGAGGCACATTGTCCATGGCACTAAGCCAAGTTATGAAAATAAACTTGTATGTTTCAATGTCCTCATTAGTAATCAAAGCACATCCCAAAAGTATGGACTGATTGTGATGATTCACACCAATAAAGAAAGCAAATAGCATGCTACATTGATTCACAAGGTAGGTTGTATCAAAACATATAACATCACCAAACTCACGATATGCATACTTACAATGTGTATGAACTCATACCATATTCCTAAGTCTATCATTATTATCCGTGTCTACTAGATAAAAAAAATCCTATCCTTCATCTGCATTTCACAAAAGAACCTGCGTATTGCTTTACCATTACTGGACAATGTTCTAAGCCTCCTCTGCGAAAGAATGTAATTTCTGCAGTCCTTTGGGGTACACCTCATTTTTTTCGGATCACCAGCTTGGACTTCCAAGAGTCTTATGCTCTTTGAAGGTCTTAATCCTGCTATGTCGTGAGCTACAAGATTTCTCTTCAAAGTCTTGCTTAAATGTCTGTGGCAGGGCAAAAGGCGTGATAATGAAGGATTCAACTCATGACAGTGCTCTTGATGGACTGTAGAAACACGCCAGGAACCATCATGCATCAAACAGTTTATTTTAGCTTTACATTCAACCCTTTTATTGTGCTTCCTTGCTATGAATTTTCTACCCTTATTACAACAAAATGTCACATACTTAATTGAATCATCATCCTTTTTATTGGATATTTTTTACGCCAAAACCTTTCAATCGGCTGTGTTCTTTATAGAATGCAAACGCAGAATTAAGACTACTAAAAATCATATCTTCAATAGGACCATGCAAATATTGTTCATCAGTAAAGGTATCCTCATCCATTGCATCTTCATTTTCTTCTATCCCTTGATCCTCATATTCATATTCTTCTGGATCAGGACTACTATGATTTTTGTCTTTCTCCACTTGATCAGGATCTAGCATATTTGAATCTGCTTGAGCCAGCAAATTTGTAAAATGTTCATCGTCGATGTCCAAATAAGTGTTTGAATCATAATCATGTTCATCACCACTACCAACTAAACTATCACTATTGTCAATCCCAAAAATTTCATTCAAGGTTTTCCTTATTTGTATATGGAGATTGTTTGGGTCCATTTTGTAAAGATTATAGGAGCAAGAATTATGTAAGTAAATGAGAGATATGAGGACTTAAAATCTGAAAAGAAAAAAAAATGAATGACTTAAAATCGATAAAGGAGAACAATTCAAGAAGTAGATGTATTGGAAAAATCAAAGATATAGGCATGCTCAATTGTAAAGGTGAATTTTTTTTAAGGAAAATTTTAGTTAAAAACAAGGCGATATTGGACTTTTCTACTAAAGGGCATTATGAACTTTTTGCCCCAGTTGTGCCGAGTTGTGCCAAAAATGATTGTGTTATTTAGCAGGATTCTTAAAGTTAATAACAACAAAAAAGAGTTCCTATGAAGAAGAAATTAATGCAAGCAAAAAACAAATTAGTAATGTTGAGAATAAATATGTCACTGAATTTCAAACACCAGCTTTTACGAAAGACAAAAGATGAAATTTCACAAAATTGATAATGTATAAATTTATTTTTTTGAATATTTAATTTTATATATTATAGGTTAAATAGTACATAGTGCATAATTTAAGTAAATTATGAATTTATTTTTGAATGTTTTTTTATATATTATAGATTAAATAGTACATAATGCATAATGCATAATTTAATGTAAGTATTTACATTTTAATTACGAAGAAGAGCCAAATATACCCCTGTACTATTTGAAATGATTTAAATATACCCTTCTTTATACTTTGGGTCCAAATATACCCTTTTTGTTATACTTTGGGTTCAAATATACCCTTATACTATTAGAATTAGTTTAAATATATCTCTCGTTATACTTTTAGTCAAATATATCCTTCCAGATATATTTTTGGATTCAAATATACCCCTCCCATTATATTTTTGATTCAAATATACCCCTCGTTATACGTTTAGGCTGATTTAACCTCCTCACACCCCCCACCCACCCACCCACCCACCCTTTTTTTTATATAAAAGACGATTTACCCTTCTTTTTTTTATAAATGGACATGTGATGAGCTTCAAAATAAAAATAACTCATCACCAAATGTAAATATTTGCGCGATTCATTTTACAAACTCACCTATTTAATTTATCTTCGGCTCACTCCCTCGATTCATATAAAAATAATACATATATTCAGAATTTATACCCTTATCATCTAAACCTTTCCTTGGCCTACCTCACATTGAATAAACTTATTTACAGGAAATTTTTGAAGTTTTGATATATCAGATTTTTTTTCTTGCCATCATCTTTTGGTCTAACATTAGATGTTAAAACTTATACTTGAAATAATCATCTAAGCAAGATAACCATATATAAATGCAGGAAAAAAATTCCTATATCTGATAAACGGATTATTAATGTCAACGAGAAAGTATTCAGAAATAGGTGGAGCAAAGACTTTAAAGAGTTTGGATTCATGAGAAGCAGATCATTAAAAAAGAGAAGAAAAGAAAATAGAAGACTACAAGAAAAGAAAAGAACTTAAAGTGGAGGGAATTGAAATGGTTTAAATGGGTGAATGTCAAAAACAAGGGTAAATCAACATAAAAATTTAATGGGAGGGGTATATTTTGACCCAAAATATATCAGAAGGGATATATTTGGACTGAAAGTATAACGAGGGGTATATTTAAACGATTTTTAATAGTGCAGAGGTATATTTGGACCCAAAGTATAACGAAAAGGGTATATTTGAACCCAAAGTATAACGAGGGGTATATTATATTTAAATCATTTCTAATAGTACAGGGGTATAGTTGACCCTTCTCCGTTTTAAGTAGATAACAATTTATATTTTAGTATTTTTAATCATGTATTACTATTATCGATATGTATTAATTCTTTAAATTTTGGAACTTGAAAAGATTTTCATGCTTATTTTTCTTTTTTTTCTTTTGTTTGTTTAATTAGAAAAAGTCCGAAAAGAAGTCCTAGTCATTTGCGTTGAAGAGATTGATATTTTCTTTCTTTACCTTAAATCTTGAGTATTTAGTTAAGAAAACCTAATATATATAGGAATACTTGTACGTAGTTCTATTTATATTTATGGTTTGGATCACCACAAAAATTATTTACTTGCAAATACAAATAAAATTTTGGTTGAAAGTCCTACAAAGAGATCAGATCACTTTGGTTTGCAAGGTTAGATGATTCTTACAAACTGAATTTGAATATTTGCATTTCTACATCTTTTGATATGTTCAAATTTAATGAGCTAGATTGACTGCATTTTTCTTTCTTTAATGTATATCTTATCACATATTCAACAAAATATTTTTTTTCAAATTTATTTATGCAAGAAATTATTGTATTCAACTGAATTTAATTGGATTGATTTACTGTTGCTACCTCCGATTGATTATAAATGTAGTTCTAATCAAATAACATTAAGTCAGACAATCATTATGATTAATGATTTCCTTAATAAATGTGTCAAATTCTTTACTCGTTATCAGTTGGACTTTATTGGTTACAATGCAGTATTAGGATTAGGGTGGTATTTGAAACTTCGGTATCGTAATTTTGGTATTTGATTTTTAAAAATAAAATATCATTATCATATCAAATAATTTGATATGATTCGGTATTTTGAAGTTCGATTTTGGTATTTTGTGATATGGTATACCAGTAACCATAATTTATTCCACTTTGACTAATATATAATTGTATAATAGAGTGTTATGACTTTGACTTTTCAGAAAAATGTCTCAAATGTATCATACTAACACATGTAGAAAAATATATTAGAAAGAAAGTACAAACAATTCTTTTTGTTAATCAATTACACAAAAAAGACATTTCAATCAAAATAGAGTAGTCAAAGTTTTAACGTCTAACCATTTAATTTATACTAATAGAATTTATATTTGTTACTATTTTAATAATATATATAAATTATTTGTGTAACTATATATTTTGGTATGGTATTCGATATTTCGGTAATCGAATACCAAAAAAAATTAAAATGTATACAATCTACCATACCAAATATCATAATATACCAAAATTATGGTATTAAAAATTTTGATTCAATATAGTAATTCGATATATACTATACCATGCTCACCCCTAATTAGGATGCATTCAAGATTTTGGTAAAAAAATACTTAATTGCCGATAAATATTTATATTTTTTTTTCATGTTGGCAGTACTTGTAATCAAAGGATGAAACTCTCCAAGAGAAAGAAGAGAAAAGAAGATGTAAAGGAGCAACATATCATCACTTGTAATATGCCCAATGAAATGGCAATGGAGATATTAAGAAGAGTACCTTGCCAAGATTTGTTAGAAAATTTAAAGTTGGTATGCAAGAAATGGTATTCCATTATCTACAATGGGAGCTTTGCCTACTCACACTTTGAACACATAACTAGAAAACCGTCATCATTCTCTCAACTTAAGGCTCTTCTTATCTCCATAACTGATGGAAAATCAGTCACTGTTTCTTCCTTGGAATGGCATAATAATTTCAAAGACCATCCATTTGAAAATTTGAAGAGTAATCCTAAAGACTTATTCACTATTGAATATGCATTGGGGACACGTATTGATCTAATGTCCTTTCAGAAGGCAAATTGTGTGAATAGTTTTGTATGTTTCTGGAGTACACATCATGCTCATTTTCATATCTGTAATTCAATGACTATGGAATATGTCACAACTCCGCCAAATCCATATTGGTCTTCAAGCAGAGATGATCACACTATAGTTGGGCTTGGATTTTGCCCGATATCATATCAATACAAAGTGATCATTTTTCAACATCAATATGGACTTGACATTGGAGAACCAAAGAAGATTAAAGGTTCGATTTCAACTATTAATGGAAATGATCAATCATGGAAGCCTTTAAACTGGAATGATCTTTCATTTGGACCAGGTGGTAGGTCAACAGCATGTGTAAATGGGGTGTTATATTGGTGTACAGAGAGTCTTCACTACGATTCATATCAGTATGAAGTTAAATACGATACAATAGTACTTATTGCTTTCGATATAGCCAAGGAAGAATCTTCTCTGAATGAGGTACCAATAGAAAGCCTTGAACAAAGTGTAAGTATAGAGGAAAAGGGAGGAAAGCTTTGTTTGATGATAAACGAAATGTGTCACAATTCCAGTTGCATCTTGTTCAAGGGATATATTGCTCCTAATAATGATGATCTAGAAAGCTTAAATTCATGGATATTAGAGTTTAGTGTGACAATTCATGATATATACGGCTTACGCGGTGAGTATCACGTGAGCTTTACCAACGAAATTTTGATGGTTGATACAGAAGAGGAGATAGGCTTTTACGATGTTGCAACTGGAATGATATTGGACCAATTTCGAAGATCGACTTTAACTACTTCAATTTTAGTCCCTTATGTACCTAGTTTGATATCTCTTCACCATCGACCAATAAGAGAAAAAAATTATTTGGACGTCGTGTGTGGGTAATTATAAGTATTTTACATGTGGGGTGTAGCTAAGTTGGAGAGCTACCCACACCTTCATCCTAGTGATAAGAGTTCGAATTAAAGAGTATTCCTCTAGCCTCTGGGGGAAAAAGGGTTATAAGTATTTTTATTTTTCATCCATGTCTGAGTGATTTTAAGATTGATTGATATAAAGTCACAAACCACTTCATTTGTAGTTCATTCTTCAAGTATTTTTCCATCAATCAAATAAGTTTTTGTTAGCAGATCTTCAAGTTCTAGCTCCTAGTGATTCAAAGACACACATTTATTTTGGTTTGATTTTTTTTTTTCTAAACTAAGCCTAGTGTACTCTTATTTAATTTGGGATATTATGAACCATGTACTCTTATTTAATTTGAATTTCTATCGTGAAAATTAAGAATGTTATCGTATCAACTAAGCAATACATAGCTTAGATGCTTAGAGGTTTGAGGTTCGAGTCTTGGAATGAAAAAATTCTTGTGGTAGAGAATATTTTCCCGTTAATAGGGGTGCTTAAACAATACAAATTTAAATTAGTCGAGGGTCAATACGATATCGAATGAAAAAGAAACACAAGTACTGCGGAGACAATGTATATACAAAGACAATGTGAAACCATTAATAATTTAACTCTAGAATATTATTTGCTTTAACATCGTCAAGTTTAATAAACGGTACAATAATATTTACTTACAATCAACAAATATAGATGGGGATGTAGCTCAGATGGTAGAGCGCTCGCTTAGCATGCGAGAGGTACGGGGATCGATACCCCGCATCTCCATTGTTTTTTCTTTTTTCCACTTAAACAAACTTTACTTCATCTCTTATTGATGTTGATTGCCAGACCTACTGAAGTTGCCTCCTGCATTGCGTATTCTGTTATTCAAAATCAAACTGAAATTAATAATTCGAATAAAAGGAAGTGTTATTGGTTTATCGATAATAGGTTATCGGAAAGGTTCAATAACATTTTAGGTTTTTTTTACCGGATTATTGGTTTTGCAACGGTTTAAGATTTTTCTTAACGGATTAGCCAATATCTCAATAAAAATTATTAAATTATAATTTTACTCTTAGTCAATAACAACGAGCTCTTATTTTCGACTTGAAGTGTGTTTCTCAAATTCTGGACTTAACATAGATGTTTTGCTTTGTTATATCAATGGTTGCATATTGAATAACTTGGATGCTACACAGATGTTATTTAGTTATATTATGTTCCAATGTTTATTTTAATAAAATTTCCTAACAATTAAATCAATAACCAAATCGTGTTAACAACCAATAATTGAAAAAATAATATCTTAATGATTATGTTAAGGTTTAGCATATCTACGAACGGATAGCTGATAAGCTGAGCCAAATATATTCTAAATCGAATCACCCGATAAATACCCCTAGTATATAGGGCCATTTGGCGGAGCCAATTTTTTTTAATTAAAGGTGTTTAAAGTTGGAAGAAGTAAAAATTTATGATCTATTCCATTTTATAAGTCGTCAATTTTTTATTTTTATTTTTGTAAGTCATTAATTCTTGACAATTTTTGTTGTTAGCTTATAAATTTTGCTTCTTTTGTTGGGATCGGTTATCATTTTTCTGAGCCATCTGACCTCGTCAGACATGTCTCTTGGGCTCGTTTTACTGGAACAAATTATTTCGAAATTAGTTATCTCATGATTGTTATTCTATTCTCCATGTTGGATAAAAATAACTTATAGTCCCGGAATAAGTTAGCTCGTATTTTTTGTTAGTTTTAATAAGTTACATTAGTAAATAAAATTTCTATCTATTAGGTTTGTTCTAGTCTTTAGGAATTGTAGTTTAAACGTGGTTTGTTATCTAGTTTTTAGGAGAAAAACGTTGTGGGGTAGTTCCTAAATTTTAGCCTTATTTTTGCTATGTTTTCTGCTTATAAAAAGACTGCAGTCGCAGCTTTGTAACTATCCAGTCAATCAATTCCTTTTTCATCGTATAATGCGTTTTTTCTACTCTATCATTTTTTCACTTCTTGAATCTGTTGTATTCTATCAGTGGTATCAGGAGCAAGGTTCGATCCAGAAGAGAGAAAAGAAAGAAAAAAAAACATGTGAGGGAGAGTTTAATCCCCAGAAATTTATTCTTCGTCTATGGCTTCAGAGAGAAACTTTGTGCAAGCAGCCATTCCTTGTTTTTATGGTCATTATGACCATTGAAGTATGTTGATGGAGAATTTCTTGCGATCAAAGGAGTACTGGCCAATTGTTGAGGACGGCATAGGCGCTCCAGCGGAAGGCGAAGCTTTGACGAATGCTCAAAAGGCAGAGTTAGAAGCGAAAAAGCTGAAAGATCTGAAAGCGAAGAATTATCTCTTTCAGGCTATCGATCGTCCCATCCTAGAAACTATTCTTTGCAAAGAAACTTCTAAAGATATTTGGGATTCCAAGAAGAAAAAATATCAAGGCTCTGCCAGAGTGAAGCGTGCACAACTTCAAGCCTTGAGAAGAGATTTTGAGACTCTGCAGATGAAAGAAGGAGAGTCTGTAATGAATTATTGCGCTAGAACAATGGAGATCAGCAACAAAATGTGATTCCATGGCGAGAAGATGAACGATGTCACAATTGTTGAAAACATTTTGCGTTCTTTGACACCAAAATATGATTACGTTGTATGCTCGATTGAGGAGTCAAAAGACATAGATGCTTTGTCACTTGACGAATTGCAAAGCTCTTTGTTGGTGCATGAGCAGAAGATGAACCGTAGTTCAACTTCTGAGGAGAAAGGCCTTGAAGGCTTCTACTTTTATTTCTTCCAATCCTAGAGGAAGGGGTAGAGGTAGAGGAAGAGGGAGAGGAGATCGAGGAAATAAAGATGGTGGCAGGAATTTTAGAGCCAATGATGACTACGGCAAAGGCAGAGGAAGAGATTTTGACAAATCCAAGGTAGAATGTTATCGTTGCCATAAATTTTGTCATTATCGTTCTGAATGTCGTACTATGCTGCCTAATGAAAAGGAAGAAAAGTCAAATTTTGCTGAGAACAAGGAAGGAGAAACCTTGTTAATGGTAGTTCATGTCGAAAATGAGCCCGAGGAGCAAGTTATTTGGTATGTGGATACCGGCTGCAGTAACCACATGACTGGAAGTAAGTCTTCTTTTACTGATTTAAATGAAAACTTTGATCGACAATTAGTTTTGGTGATCTCTCAACGGTGAATGTGATGGGAAAGGGCAATATCAATTTTAGAACCAAAAATGGGTATGTGGAAATCATATCTAATGTGTTCTATGTTCCTGCTTTGAAAAGCAATTTATTGAGTGCTGGTCAACTGTTATAAAAAGGGTATGTCATCACCTTAAGTAATGATACATGTGAAATTTCTAATCCTTCCAGAGGACTTATTGTTATTGTGACAATGAGTTGAAACAGGTTGTTTCCTGTGAAGATTGAAAATGTTAAATCTTGCTCTATGGCGGAAGTGAAAAATCCATCATGGCTGTGGCATTTTTGATATGGTCACTTGAACTTTGGTGGTCTGAAGATCCTTCAAAGGAAGAGTATGATGACGGGATTTTCTGAAATTATTGTTCCATTCCAAGTTTGTGAAGAATGTGTTGTTGACAAACAACATCGTTCTCAGTTTCCCAAAAGTAAGTTATGGAGAGCCAAGGAGGTACTGGGGCTGGTACACTCGAATATTTGTGGGCCAATAACACCAATCTCTAATGGGGGCAAAAGGTATTTTATTACTTTTATTAATGATTATTCCAGGAAGACTTGGGTGTATATTCTGCAAGAAAAGTCGGAGGCTTTTAATGTATTTAAAAGCTTCAAAGCTCGTGTAGAGAATGAGACTGGAAGGACCATTAAGAACCTTCGGACAGATCACAGAGGAGAATATTGCTCTAAGGTATTTGATGAATTTTGTGACACTCGTGGCATTCGGAAAGAGCTCACAACATCATATATACCGCAACAAAATGGTGTGGCAGAGAGGAAGAATAGAACCATTCTCAACATGGTTCGTAGCTTGCTGGCTCGGGGAAGGGTTCCAAAGGAATTTTGGCTGGAAGCAGTGAATTGGAGCATTCACATCTTGAATAGAAGTCCTACTTTTGCTCTTTGAGATGTGACACCTGAGAAGCTTGGAGCGAAAGGAAACCGGCAGTAGACCACTTTAAAATTTTTGGGTCCATTGCTTATGCACATGTTCCAGAAGCAAAAAGAAAGAAGCTTGATGATAGAGGTGAGAAATGTGTTTTTCTTGGTGTTAGCGAAGCATCCAAGGCGTACAAGCTGTACAATCCATTGACAAAGAAGGTTGTGACCAGTAGAGATGTTGTTTTTGATGAAGAGAGCACTTGGGATTGAAATATACAACAATTTACTCCAATCTTAATTAATAATGAAGTCGAAGAAGCAGTTGTAGTACCCGAAATTTCTGAAATTTCTACTCAAGCAGCGGCTGAAATTTTACCATCAGTTTTGGAAGAAACTGTAGCTGATCAGCCTCTTCGTCGTGCTCGCAGAAGGCCAGCGTGGATGATGGATTATAAGGTAACATGAATTGATGTTAATGAAGATATTTCCCACTTTGCATTATTTGCAGATTGCGATCCTACAACTTTTGAGAATGCTGTCAAAGAGGAGAAATGGAGGAAAGCTATGGATGATGAGATTGATGTTATTGAAAGAAATGGCACCTGGGGGTTATCAGATCTTTCGAAGGGACACAAAACCATTGGTGTTAAGTGGGTCTATAAGACGAAACTGAAAGAAAATGGTGAAATTGAAAAGTATAAGGCGCGATTAGTGGCTAAGGGATAAAAGCAGGAGCACAGTGTGGACTACACTGAAGTTTTTGCTCCAGTTGCAAGGCATGACACCATCAGAATGGTAATTGCCTTAGTGGCACAGAAATCGTGGCCTATCTTTCAGTTGGATGTCAAATCAGCTTTCCTACATGGATACTTGGAGGAAAAGGTATTTATCGAGAAACCTTCTGGTTACATTAAAATTGGAGATGAGCATAAGGTATATAAGTTGAATAAAGCTCTTTACGGACTAAAACAAGCTCCGCGAGCTTGGTATAGTCGCATTGAGGCTTACTTTCTAAAAGTTGGTTGGTTTCCTGAAATGTCCATATGAGCACTCTCTTTTTGTTAAAATTGGAGAATCTGAAAAAATGCTCATTGTGTGTTTATATGTTGATGATCTTATATTTACCGAGAATGATAGTGCCATGTTTTCTGATTTTAAGAGATCAATGATGGATGAATTTGAGATGTCTGATCTTGGTAAGTTGCATTATTTTCTTGTCTTAGAAGTAGTGCAATCCGATGATGGGATATTTGTTTCCGAAAAGAAATATGTGCGGGAAATTTTAGACCGATTCAACATGAAGAACTGCAATCCTGTTGATACTCCAGTTGAGTTTGGCCTAAAGCTAAACAAAGCTGGAAGAGGAGATAAGGTAGACAACACATTTTATAGGCAAATTGTAGGTAGTTTGATGTATCTTACTGCCACAAGGCCCGATATCATGTATGTTGTAAGTCTTATAAGCAGATATATGGAGAGCCCCGACGAAATTCACCTTCTAGCTGCCAAGCGAATCCTTCGCTACTTACAAGGAACTAAGGATTTTGGTTTGTCTTACAAGCAGGGTGAGAAATCAGGTTTGCTTGGTTTTGCTGACAGTGATTATGCAGGAGATCAGGACGAAAGAAAGAGCACATCAGGCTATGTTTTTATGCTAGGCACAAGGGCTATTTCATGGTCTTCCAGGAAGCAAAAGATTATCACTTCATCGAGTACTGAGGCGGAATTTGTTGTTGCTACAGCTTGTGCTTGTCAAGCTATTTGGTTGAGAAGAATTCTTGAAGAGCTACAGTTCAAACAAGAAAGAGCAACTACAATTTTCTGTGATAACAACTCTGCCATTAAGCTATCAAAAAATCTTTTGTTACATGGAAGAAGCAAGCACATTGATGTGAAGTATTATTTCTTGCGAGATCTCAATAGTGAAGGAACAATAGAGCTGCAGTACTGCCGAAGTGAAGATCAGTTGGCGGACATTTTTACTAAACCTCTCAGGTTTCTCCCTTTCCAAAATATGAGGAGGTTGATAGGTATCAACACTATAGAAGAGTTTAAGAAGCTGAAGTTAACCTGAAAGAGTTCAAGAAACTAAAGTTAACCTGAAGCTTGAAAGCTTTCAGTTTAAGGGACGGTGTTAGTTTTAATAAGTTACATTAGTAAATAAAGTTCCTATCTGTTAGGTTTGTCCTAGTCTTTAGGAAATTGTAGTTTAAACGTGGTTTGTTATCTAGTTTTTAGGAGAAAAACATTGTGGGGTAGTTCCTAAATTTTAGCCTTACTTTTGCTATGTTTTCTGCTTATAAAAAGACTGCAGTCGCAGCTTTGTAACTATCCGGTCAATCAATTCCTTTTTCATCGTATACTACCTCTTTTCTACTCTGTCGTTTTTTCACTTCTCGAATTTGCTGTACTCTATCAATTTTATCCCAACTAAATATGAGATAAACTCATTCTAAAATTAATCTGAAAATTAGTTATCCCTTTTTCCTATTACCAAACGAGTCTTGTAGAAGTAACTAGCTTTGTAGAATTAATGTTGAAGCTGTAATCCGCTAATTTGGGCACACTTGACACCTTACTTGACCAGGGAAGGTTTTGTGCTTTCCTTTCGGCTAAAACCCCTTAGTAGTCGTTTGATAGCTAGTTATAATTATATAGATATTAGTTATATGGGTAATAGTTATTTCATTTTCTACTTCACATAAGATAATACATTAACTCTCTCATAATTTATACGTGTATTAGTTATGCGGATTTCTAAATTATAAATCAAATGTATTAATTTTATACACGAGTAACTTGTTTTCGAACTAGCTATCAAACATTGTACTATAACTTATACATAAATCAATACATGAATAATTTACTTCTTTACTAGCTATCAAACGACCCCTTAGTGTTCGTGCTTGTTTCCGTTTTTCTCCTCGATCTTGACGAAAAAGACCCATTATAAGGTTCATATCGACTAGAACTTTTATGGTCAACTTCTATTCGCTTAGAAGGACATTCTGATCAATCAACATACCTATTTTTAAAATCACGATCCCTAATTAAATGAAAGTTAGCTATATGTGCTATAGTCACCCTTCATATATAAGGTTTTGGAAGTGATGACTAATACTTTATAGAACTCGCATAAGCAAAGTATGATGCATCAATCTAATACTTTTACCTAACACATAAACGTACTTTATTCTAGTATATGATTTTTTTATTTTCATTTGGTATTTGATTATATATTTGACTTCGTATTGCGTTATGTCTATCAAAAGGGAAAACATTTTCTATTAAGATATTTTATTCATTCCTACCATTCATACTTAAAATTCTAATTAAAGATAGAAGAATGTTATTTATTCTACCACAATACATGTATAACTTATTCGGCGTGAAAATTGCCAAAATCCTTTGTAACACACATAACTCAATCTACCGTACACCATCAACTTCAAGTGCAATTAGGTAACATTCAATTATTGCCCCAGCCCCCAGTCACACAGCTTTGACTGTTAGTCAAAAGGAGGCCTAAGTTCTTCTAGAAAGCTTAAATATATTAAACACACACACAAAAAAGACCAAACGAAATAGTAATTATGAATCAGCCTTACCTTTTGGAAAAATTGTCTAATCTCTAAATATTTTTAAAAAAATTAAATTTAGGGGTTTGAATTTTAGTATTCAATCCGTCTTATGCATATATTGTCACTGTCATTATTCGAGAAATCAAATATTTTTCTTTATTTAGCAGCTTCAGGTGAAGAATTTTAATTATGAGTTCATTCAAATTTAATAATTTTAACTTGAACTTTATCGGATAAAGTTCAAATTTTAAATTTATTTCTGCTAACTAGGATTGTCTCAAATGTTTGTGTATAGAAGCTTATGATGTATATAATATATATTTCTATATGGTTATCCTAAAGATATAGGCGGAACACATTGACGGTCCTCTAAAGTTGGCACCAACTTTTGCTTAGACATCTCAATTAGGCCTTGTTCATTTTAAACACCTTATGTAGATTTTCGCTGAGTCATTTTGACACTTTTTGCTGACTTGGCACTTTATGTGTGCTACACAAATTATAAGTGCGTGAAAGGCTTAAATTTTGCATTTTTTTGTTTTTTGTTATTTCTTCTTCTTCCAGCTTCTCTCCTTCCAACACTTCTTCCACCCTCCACCACTAGCCTGCCGCCGCAACACAACAATTATATATCCAACCTTCTCCTCTCTTGTTATTCCTCGATGTGGCAAATTAAATCAATAATATATAGCCAAAAAAAAAACATAAAGAAACGGTTAATTCTTCTGCCACAAATGGCACCAATCCGGCCAAAGGGTTAATTTTTTTTTGGTATTTTTGAAACTTTCAGCAAAATACTAAATTTTAGGCAACACAAATCTTATCAATGATATGGGTTATCAAATGTTTGCTTGAAATAGACTTATCATGGGTATAACAAATTTTGATTTGAAATAACCAAAAAAAGAATATGTTATTATAATAAAATATTCTGATAGTGATGGAGGTCAAATTCGATGAACGATAAGAAGGATGTGTTAGTGGTTATGGTGATAGAAATTGAAGAAGAAGGAGACGTTGATGGTGATTATGGTGGCTAAATTTGAATGAAGAGGTAGTGGTAAAAAGGACATGGTGATCGTCGTCGTCGGAGGAGATGTGGAAGATAACCGGAGAAGAAGAGGAGGTCATCGGCGAATATACAAAGAGGACGTCGAAGAAGAATGATAGCTGCTACAATATCTTTTTTCCTTTTCTTTTTTTAATTGAAATGTAACCTTTTTAAAAATAATTAATTAAGTAGTTTTAAAAATAGGTTTTTTTTCCTCAATATACTTTTTAATAATTATTTTTGATATATTTGTCACATGTCTACATTTAATTCGCTAATTTGATAAGTCATCAGCGAGTGTGTTACACACACTTTACATATTTGGTTGATTGTATAAAAAATGTTAAAATGACACAGCAAATCCCTATATGAGGTGTTTAAAATGAACAACCCTTAGTTGAAATGTCTAAGTTAAAAGTCGTGTTAATTTTAAGAAACCGCCGATGAGTTCCACCAAAAATATAACTTTAACTCAAAGAATAAGCACCTATGTCCAAGTGCACATAAATTTCTATGATTTGAACTCCACGCTTCAAATTCCATCGTTCTTTTTCTGGAAAAAAAAGTATATATATAACAACTTGTAATTTGATTTAATTCATATAACTACTTTGGGCAAAGCAAATTATAAGATAGGATAATTGTAAGTTTTTGATATATACCACCATATGATTGTGATAGAATTGTGAACATATAATTTCAATATAACTAATATCAATATAATTAATGTCGACATTACTAATAAATTATATTCAATATTATTTGTATACACTCTATCAAATCGCGTCTTAGTTTTTCACGTTAACATCCAATAATAGTAGCAACATAGTATATAAAGTGTAATAATATAGAGAGAACAAAAGGAAGCTGGCTAATTAGAGAGTCAAATAAGACCAACTTAGGACCTATATGGTCATAGATTTCCCAAGTAAAATTTGAATTTTTTTTAACAAATAGTATTTGTTCATATAATTTATTATTATTTGGTAAAATTTTCTGGCAAATAATCCTAATTCTCAAATACTAAAAAAAACTAGTATTTGGGCCAAATTTCATTTTTTGGGAGTTTTTAAAAATTTAAATTCTGCACCAAACTTTTATCTTTTACAAAAATACCTTCTATTTATTCAAATTCTACACCAACTTTTATCTTTGAAAGGAACAATAGTTGTGTTTCACTACTTGTTATTTGCTGCAACGAAGATCCAACTGACTTGTTGCGGAAGTCATGAATCTTGTTAAGTCGACATTTCTATATTGCTATGTAATACAAACTTATGATTAGTTTTGATAGTTTTTAAAACTTATGAGTATTAATCATATTTCTTAAAAAATAAAATATGTTTTCCAAATATTATGACCAAACACATAATAAAATTTTACCCAAATCTTCATCCAAATAATATTTACCAAAAATATTTGGAAATCTATTACCAAACATTAGCTTAAAGTGTTTTATTAAACGTAGATACCCAACAGCTTTGACCCTTTTCCATCATATGTCTGCAAATAAAAGAGACAACACATGGCATCTTTCCTTCTCCGTACAATCTTTTTTAATCGAAAAATAGATAGCCTCCTCTTAATTTGAAAATGCACAAGATTATCATTTATCAAGATGCCAAAAAATTTAAGGATTCAATTTATAGAATATCCAATGGAGTACTGGTACAATAACATATTTAATATAATTTTATAAATGATATCTAAAAAAAAAATATGTGCACAATTTTATTTCTATTTTATGAAGATAAATATTAAATTAGATTTTTTTTAATTCCTAACCAAAAGAGAAATTCCATAAATCTCAAAGGCCAATTGGAAACCAAAACAGTCACATAAATAAAATGAATCTTGTGAAATTATATAAATTAAGATATTGAAGTTGGAATCTAAAGTTGTAACTTCACTGACGTATCCCAATGATGCGTTGATTCAGATATTTATCGAATTTTACCTCGTTTGTTTTCTTATTTTCTTCTCACGAATCTACAATTCGATAACAATTACGAATATCACAAAACATAAGCTGATATACAATACATATACATATTTGACAAAAGTCAATAATTTTAATCCAAACTTCATATATGTGTTAGAATTTTATTAAATATGTACTTATAGTGACCTATAAATCCAATAACATAAGTTCAATGATAAATTAGAGGATTCCTCTAATTCATAAACTTCATATTTTGAATTTATATATACTGTAAGATAATATTTCCTTTATCTTAATCTATGTGACATTTTTAATTGATACTAAATTTATGAAAAAAAAAAGAAGATTTTTTAGAAATTTGTGGTCTTGATTACTCATGACCATTTGTGTCGATATAAATCATTTTTTAAGGATAAAAAAATTAAAATTAAATTATTTTTAATTATAAAAAAGTCATATTCTTTTTGAGACAAATTAAAAAAAAAAAATTGTCAAATAAATTAAGACGAAAAGAGTAAATATTGATTATTTATAATTACACAAAATTAATAAAAGAAAAAGAAAGTACCTTCACATTTACAAAATCACCTAAACCGACACCGTACGCGCCACTAATATCAGTCTCACCCCCTTCCCCACCTTTCTCCTCCTTCTCCACATCTCTGTGAGCTCACTGAAGCATTCACACTTAACTACTCTTTCTCCATTAGAGCTAGGGTTTTACACTTCAATCATGTGAAACCCTAGCTAGGTTTCAACTTATAGAAATGGGGAATTGCTGTAGATCTCCGGCAGCAGTAGCCAGAGAAGACGTAAAATCATCAAACTACTCCGGCAACGATCACCGCCGGAAGCAAAATTCCGACGCCGGAAAAAATCAGAGGAAAACAACCACTGTATTAACCAACGTAAACAAAGAGAACATTGAGGAAACGTACTTAGTTGATAGAGAGTTAGGAAGAGGTGAATTCGGTATTACTTACCTCTGTATCGATCGTAACAGTAAGGAGAATTTAGCTTGCAAGTCGATATCGAAGCGAAAACTAAGGACAGCAGTGGATATAGAGGATGTAAGGCGAGAAGTGGCTATAATGAAGCATTTGCCACATAATTCGAGTATTGTGCGATTTAAGGAAGCTTGTGAAGATGAGAATGCAGTGCATTTGGTTATGGAGTTGTGCGAAGGCGGCGAATTGTTTGATAGGATTGTGGCCCGGGGGCATTATACTGAACGAGCTGCTGCAGCTGTCACGCGGACGATTGTGGAAGTTGTGCAGCTTTGTCATAAAAATGGAGTAATTCATAGAGATTTAAAACCGGAGAACTTTTTGTATGCGAATAAGAAGGAGAATTCGCAACTCAAAGCAATTGATTTTGGATTGTCAATATTCTTCAAGCCAGGTAAAATTTAAAAAGAAGAAAATTTTGATGCTGTTTTATAAGTAGACATAGCATATAAATTGTGTACACTGAAGTGGAATTATTTTACAAGATTTTTTCATTTGAATTCATAGTGATTCATACTTTTTGGAGTATTAATTTTATTAGACAGTGGATAAAAGTGGATTCTTGTGTATGCGTCTATGACATGTTACATGGATTGCAAATCCACTTGACGTCTGATTGAGTTTTATGATCAAATGAACAATTTATTTGAAGAACTGTGTGCTAGATATTTGTACTTGAAAATCGTTATCTTTATAAAAAATCTTCAAATGTGAGATGATGATGCTTGAAGCTTATTGTAGCTAGTACTTCCAAAATATGGTATAGAAGCCTATGTTACTGAATCATCATCCAAATATTTTTAGAAGTAACTTTGGCTAAGAACAGGATTGTAGTACTCTCATTCGCTTGCGTTATGCTCCTGAATAATGCAAAGGATATATTCATGTGTATCTCTAGCCACAATGTATGTCTTGTGACATATAGTCTAAGAAGTGATAAGCTAGGAGTTGCAAATGAAAACTGCTCCCAGATCTGGCATGATTCTGATTCTTAATACGTTGTGGTCAAGTAATTCCAATGTATCCTTGTTGAATTGATTGAACTGCAGTTTTGATATGTGACAAACAATTGAAATATTAAAAAAAGGAAAACAAATTATGGTTCGTTATCCTGTGGCTGGTTCTGTATTCTAGTTCTGAAGGATGATGATGTAAGATGAATGAATGGTTAGAGGATGGCAGTGCAGGCCTGGTAGTGACATGAATTTCCATATATGTAAGATATAGATGCACATACATACGGAATATATGAGACTGATTGATTGGCCAACTTGACATAGGGACCATCTTAGAGAAAGGGGTGAGTTGGGGGATTGGGGGGGGGGGGTATTGAGTGCTCAGTTTTTTGTTTACTTCAGGTAATAATCAAACAGGGCTGTATCTTTGCTAAAGTAATCTAGGCGTATTGGAAAATATTGTTATTCTTGTCTTTGTTTGGCTGTAGGAAAATTAGTGCAATATTTCTGTTTAATTGGGTAATAATCGGGCATGATTGTATTGGAAAATTGTTGTTATTCTTGTCTACCAGTATTGTTGTTATTCTTGTCTCTTACTTGTCCGACGAACTTTTACAACATTGTTATTCTTGTCTATTACTTGTCCGACGAACTTTTACAACATTGTTATTCTTGTCTATTACTTGTCCGACGAACTTCTACAACATTCACACCCCCCACCCCCCCACCCACCCAAAAAAAAAAAATTGGATAATGAGAGTCGACTTACTAGCTAAATAACTAGGATTAAGGATTTCACAGTTTCACTCCCACTTACTGACATTTAATGGACAAAGTTTCTCGTTATTACAGAAAGTTACTCTAGTCCTCTAAGATTTGTTGAAGTAATTTAACATATTTTTGCTTGAATGATAAAAATGTTAACCTTCTTTGGAATTTCTTTGTTTCTTATGTTGATAAGTAATATATACTTACGATTAAGTGAGTGCAGCAATAAGAGAATGCTGGATGAAGAGGTTACAACCAAAAACATTATCCCATTAAAAATTGTGTAACAAAGTGAGAAAGTCAAGCATGATATCAAAATTATATATATCAGCCATGTGGCACCAAAACTTAAGCAAAAACAAGGACTTTCATAGTTTCTCCATTTGAAAAACGTTGAGCATCGAATCCAAAACTTTAAGGAAATAGATGAAGCAGTCGAAGTCCTTATAAACACTTTTGGGAACACTCGTCACAATCTATATGAGACAGTATGTAGCTCAATATCCTTCTAACATGTAACCTGCTTTTGTGGTTTACACGTGATGTTTGATGCAAACTTACAAACTTGCTAATGAACTTACGGAGGTTGATTTTGATACCATCTGAAAGAATCTGAGGATCCAGCCGAAGACCTTGAGGCAATGAGTAGTTTTTCTAAGGACCGGAATAAGAGGTTTCAGCTTTTAGGGGTATTTAACATAACTAATAATTCTATATTGTTGAGTTGACATAGTTCTTTATAAATCCCTTCCGAAGCCCTTATTCAACCAAAATAGAACAATTGTAACTCAACACTTTCATATAGCAAAGACAACATTGATACGAATTGAATGTTTGAGTCCATTTTCTTTGTTTGCTGAACATCCTTGTGTTGCAAGCTCTTGTCATTTTTTTGTTTTTCAGTCCTCCTGGAAAATTGTTCTATTTGATCTCATACACTTGATTATCATGATATAGCTGTAACACATCTATCTGCATAAAAAAAAAAAGAGCACATTAATTAATTCTTGAAAATTTTATTTTGGTTTTAGGTGAGCGGTTTTCTGAAATTGTTGGAAGCCCTTATTATATGGCTCCTGAGGTGCTCAAGCGAAACTATGGACCAGAAATAGATATATGGAGTGCAGGAATCATTTTGTATATTTTGTTATGCGGAGTTCCTCCCTTTTGGGCTGGTAAATTGGATTTCCATGAAATTGAACCCTCCCCCTCCCTCTTGTTCATATGTATGATCTGACATGCAAACTACTCTCATTTGATAAAAGTCTCTCTTTTAATACAGAATCTGAACAAGGTGTTGCTCAGGCCATCTTACGTGGGGCAATAGATTTCAAGCGCGAACCTTGGCCAAGTATGTCGGAGTGTGCTAAAAATCTTGTACAACAAATGTTGGAGCCAGATCCAAAGCTTCGACTAACTGCTAAGCAAGTACTCGGTAAGTTGGGTTTCACATGTGGCGATTATGTTAAGTCTTGCCTCCCCACAGGGCACAGCTTTTAAGTAGCTTAGTTGGAGACCAATCTGCTCTAGATGTCCTTCAGGTTATTCAGGAAAACATGTGTTGCAGTTTGATAACTTCCCAAAATATTTTCTTTCACTAAGTACTCTGCCAGTTGGAGGGCTCAGCATTTGAGGCATGAGATCCACCTAGTAGTGAAATCCAACAATGGCAGCAACAAGCCTAATCAACAAGTGTGTTTTAAAAGTTTCTATACATGTATTTTAATATCTAATAGTTTACTTGAAACTAATGTGAGTTTCACCATAAGCTCCTGGTTTGCATGCTCTTGCCCCCCATTATGTTCCATCTGAATGACGTTTCAATGGTTGGAAAATAAAAAGCAATGTTATTGCAACTCAAGCAACCTGTCAAATTTGGGATGAAGGATGGGAAAAGGAAAAAGGAAATAAGACAGAAATGTTCATATAGGGAACTAGTAAAAATAAGGAAGATATAACTGAGTAAAATACTAAACAGTAGACAACAAATGGAAAGAAAACAGTGGCAACCCGTATTCATCTTTCAAATTACTTTAACTGGGATCTGCTGAAATTCTTGTGACATAAGTTTAACTTGGTAGTTATGGTTGCTGGGGATCCCAACCAATGGACTTCTAATGTAACACCAATATATGACTTTGATGTTTCATGTGTTTTGCTAATTAACTCTCTCTACACAGTTTCGTGTGTTTTGCTAATTAACTCTCTCTTGTAGAACATCCTTGGCTTCAAAACGCTAAGAAGGCTCCAAATGTTCCTCTTGGAGATGTTGTCAAGTCAAGACTTAAGCAGTTCTCGATGATGAATAGGTTTAAGAGAAAAGCTCTGAGGGTTAGTTTATTAATCTGTCGCATTTTGAACTGCATTTAACTTGCATGCTTCTGGAAGCATTAAAAGATGCCCCTCCACATGCAGGTGATTGCTGATTTCTTATCTAATGAAGAAGTTGAAGACCTCGAAGAAATGTTTAGCAAGATAGATACTGATAATAATGGTATTGTTTCAGTTGAGGAACTAAAAGTCGGGCTTCAAAAATTCAATTCACAGCTTGCTGAATCAGAAGTGCAAATGCTTATTCAAGCAGTGAGTCTTCATACATATTTTATCGAATGAGTCTCACTTTCCCCTTTTTGCTGTGTGATTTAGTTTTGATGCTCAATTTAGATGTTCCTCCTCTTCCCTGCTGAAGTGATCATATCACATTTACTGGTGGGGATTTTGTCCTCTGCATGATTGCTGTGTTCTGTCTTCCTAGCTAGTTTTCTTTCAAATGCCTTCAGAAAACATAGTTCATCCCCTGAAGCTTTTGGCTGTGGTGCAGTCCACATCATTGTTTGATCTTGTAGAAGAAAAATCGCATCATGCGGGTTTCTCTCTTTTTACTGAAAAGACTATGGTCAAAATACTTCCATGCAATAACAAGCTGTTAGATCCCTGTTCTCTATCCCCTAAAAGAACAAGTAGAGTAAAATGGCCAAGAGAGAAATGAAAATGATAAAGAAATCAAATGACAAACCCATAAATGCTTATGTGATTACTTGTTTCTAACAGATTGATACCAACGGCAAGGGGACCCTGGGTTACGGGGAATTTCTTGCTGTTTCCCTCCATCTTCAGAGGATGGCAAATGATGAACATTTGCACAAGGCTTTCTCCTACTTTGATAAGGATGGCAATGGTCATATTGAACCACATGAGCTTCAGGATGCGCTGATGGAGGATGGAGCAGATGATTGCACCAACATTGTGAATGACATTTTACAGGAAGTTGATACAGACAAGGTGAGCAGATTGCAGATAAAATCTTCTACAACTGAAGTTGAATTTAGAGTAGGATCATATCTACCTTATCTTTTCTTTTTTCATGAATTCAGGATGGCCGAATCAGCTATGAAGAATTTGTAGCCATGATGAGAACCGGGACAGATTGGAGAAAGGCTTCTCGACATTACTCAAGAGGGAGATTTAATAGTTTAAGTGTGAAACTAATGAAGGATGGCTCGCTTAACTTGGGAAATGAGTAAAGTTTATGGTGCTCGCTGTTTCATTCATCAAAATGAAGTACTGGATCAAATGCTTCTGTATCATAATTTGATCTCTTCATTATTTGTGGGATTCCCCATAGCTGTTGCCATGCCAGCGACGAGAAGAGGCGACTTCACTGTGGTAACCTCTTCAAATAGTTAATCGAGTAAACCAAATAGATTTGTAGCCATTAGGAATATGCAGTGTATGATTATGTCCTCTTACCTCTTATTTTTCTTGTTCCCAAAATCAAAAAAAAAAATGCAAAACTCCCTACAGCAGAGTTTGGGAACATAATATGCTAGTCTTGTTTAACCTCCCCTCATGTGTAATTATCATCGTCAAGGACTTTGACTGTTTATGCAAATATTTGAGTTGAAGTGCCGTGTGTGGGTGTTATTTGATACTGTTTAATCCTCATTTTCAGCTTTCGAGTCTGTTTTAAGTTGTCTGAACGAGTCACTGATTCCTTGGACAAGTCCCAAGCTATGATGCTCGGACTCTTCAAAAATGTTGCCGCACCTGTGTCGGATCCTTAAAAAATGCACTACTTTGGGAAGATCCGACACACCCGTCGGCATTGTTGAAGAGTCCGAGCAACATAGGTCCCAAGTAACTTGAGAATAACTCAAGTACTACCTTGGGGAACAGAAGTTCATATTTCTCAATCTGCATGCTATTTTTGGCTTCATCAGACCCCTACAGAGTGTCTTGTACTATCAGTCTAGTTAGAAATAGACATCTGAATTCCTCTGTTGGAAATTTCTTCGATTATTCTCTTGCCAAACATAGTATAGGCAGGCTGCCAGTACCATTTTATATATTTCAGCAGAAGCTGTTTTCTCCTTCATGGAAGATCTATGCCAGTTCTTCAGACCATTCTATAGTTCTTTTTCTTTTGTTCTTACTTAAAAGGTATCATCTGCAAACTAGCATTTTTGTATAACCCTATTTAACACTATTTAGCCGCTTCATAACTTTAGACTTATTAAACTTAAGTTGAAAAACATACGAGTTTGATGTTAGGCTTCAATCAAAATGTTCAAAGTTTCGCTCGGTAGTCTCAAACTTTAGATTCATATTTTTAATCTCATTCGTGATACTTTTAACTTAATTTAATCAATTTATCGATCCATCTCATTTCACTCATGATACCTCCTCCATACCTCAATTTATTTTTTCTAAACCCGAAATCAGCTCAAATTTATGTAATGGTCTTTGATAGGGCACAAAGATCAAAAATTAAAAAGAAGATGTTTGAAATTTGTGGTCTAAAACAAGCCATAATTTATGTGATGGTCTTTGACAGGGCACAAAGATTAAAAATGAAAAGAAGATGTTATGAAATTTGTGGTCTAAAATAAATCATAAAGAATTATTTTATTAAGCGTAAAATGAGAAGTATGAAGTTCAATTGTTATTACATATAAAAAAATGTTATTTTCTGGGGGACTGATTAAAAAAAAAAGTTTGTCACATAAATTGGGACAGAGAGAATAGTACTAAATAAAAAATGCCCTAATTTATAGATATCGTACAAAAGTAAAAAAGGAGAGAGGAAAAACTTCAGCTGAACATATTAAAAAAACTTAAATTTTTTATTTGTATTGGGTATTTACACAAAATCAATAGATAAAATGGACATGCGTCTGAATATATATAATTATTCCTTAATTATGATTAATTAAGGTATATTTTCACTTCAGTAAATCATTTGATCATAATAACATGAATTAATTTGATATAAATACTCAATGCAGATAACTATTTACAGTTAAAAAAATGGTCACGCACTCTCAAATGGTTAATTAACTAGGTTGGTTTTATTAAATAAATAGGTAGATGAAGAATCTAAGTTATGTGAAACGGAAAAGGACCAAAAATACCTTTGAACTATTTGAAATAGAGTAAATATACCCTCCGTATCATTTTTGGCTCAAAAATATCCCTGTCGTTGATATTTTGGACTACAAATACTCTCCAACTTAACACCTCATTTAACTTGATGACATGACGTACACGTGGCCGTCCAACTAGGACAAGGCCTGCCATATGTATGCCACCTCTGATCACAAACCTAGTCCATTATAATCCAACTCATTTCAATTCTATATACCCGTCCTGAATCCGCTGACCCATCCCAATTAAAGGAACAAAGTGTGGA
This sequence comes from Jaltomata sinuosa, assembly GCA_003996215.1. Taxonomy (NCBI): domain Eukaryota; kingdom Viridiplantae; phylum Streptophyta; class Magnoliopsida; order Solanales; family Solanaceae; genus Jaltomata; species Jaltomata sinuosa. Next base: position 114,855 of record QJPP01000349.1, on the reverse strand, counting down.
AGAGTAACTAAAAGCCATATTGAAGTACTAAAACACCTTCACGGTTGGGAGACAAGATTCTGCATTTTGAGCTTGAAGATCAAAGCCTTTAATTGGGATGGGTCGGCGGATTCGGGGAGAGTATTGAATTGAATATAGGTAGGATTATAATGGACTAGGTTTGTGATCTGAGATGGCATCCATGTGGCAGGCCTTGTCCTAGTTGGACGGCCACGTGTACGCCATGTCATCAAGTTAAGTGGGATATTAAGTTGGAGGGTATTTGTGGTCCAAAATATTAACGATAAGGGTATTTTTGAGTCAAAAATGAAACAGAGGGATATTTGCTCTATTTTGAATAGTCCGAGGGTATTTTTGGCCTTTTTTCGTATGCAAAATAGTAGTCTCCGGGTTGTCAAAAAGAAAAATAGAAGTCTCTGGTCGAAAAAAATAAACTTTTCGTTCATTGGTATCTTACAATGAGAATCTAACCCATTACAAAAGTGTTTTAGTTTTATGGCCTTTTTACAAGAGATATTATTTTTTACACATAAGAAATTTTATTTTTACACATAAAAGATCTGAAAAGAACACTTACTTAATTTCAAATTATAAAGAAATTTTTTACCCCATTTCCTCCTTTTTCTTTTAATTGTGTATATATAGGTATAGTATAGGTATATTATACTCACAAAAGTAAGTTTTCTGGGAAATGTAGTATTAGAATTAGGTACCATCCATGAAATTTAATTTTTAAAAAAACCACAAAGAGTTAAGTGGTAATAGAGTAATTCCTTCATTTTAATTTATGAGAACTTATTTGACTAATAGAGACAAAATTTAAGAAACAACTTTTGTTTTTGAAAGTTGTGATATTAAACTAGTCATTATATTTATGTAATTATATGACTTTTAAATTTATAGTCTTGAATATTTTCTCCTGAGCACTTTATATTACCTTTTAGTCAAATTACCTTTTACTTAATAATTAGAAGCTTAGTATGTTTTTTTTTTCATGATTAGATTAGGCATGTTAAACAAAACAGAAAATAACGTTTAACCCTAGTTTGCCGCACATACATATGTCAACCATATTTTATTATCACATTTGCTTTAATTAATTAATAGTGTTCTTGATAATCTAAATCCAACTCTTTTTTTTTTTTTTGCTGCAAAGGAAATATATTATATTAACTAAAGCAAACATTTCTTCTTCTTTTTTTGGCTATAATGCTATATCTAGTTTTACATATAATACAAACTAAGTTGTTTCCGCTGGCAATGTGTGGAAGTAAATTTAAGGGATAATACGAGTTTTTTTTAATTAGTGTATCCAAGTAAGATCTTTCTTGGATGTAATTTGGATTGATACAAATGTATTGGGATAAAAAAAAAATTACAATATTTATTGTAGCCTTACACATATAAATTAGTTATAATATTTTGTTTTATTCTAAAAATTTTATATCCAACTTCTAATATAAGATGTAATAGAGTGCTCAGTAGTCTTTCTAACAATATTCGTCACTTTCTTTAAATGATGACAACAATAAACAAAAATCAGTTAATTACTTCAACATTAATCTTCCAAGCTCTTTTGAGTTGTCTATGAATGTATGCCAAGCTTCTTCTTCTTTTTTTTTTTTTTTTTTTTTTTTTTTATAAATTGAGGGTAAGAGAAGGGCTATTGGGAGGGAATTACAAGGTGAAAAATCGAACTTTCACCAAGGAAGTGAAAGTTCAGATCAACCAACTAGCTACTAAGTATACCAAGCTATTTTGATATTGTCACAACATATTGTAACTGCTAACTACCATTTACTTTTTTCCTTTGGTACTTTAATTAGGCATTTTATTAGGTAGTCCTTTGTTTTATAATACTTGTGATGTTTCACTTTTTGAGAGTCAAACTGCTATAACTTTAATCAACATGACGTCAAAACAAGTAGATCCATCCCAATTACTGGTGTACCGTTCTCATATTAAATTATCCACACTCTAAATATCTTTTGTGGGTGAGGAGGGAAAGGGGGTGTGTGTGTTGAGTCCCACGTCAATGGAATGAGAAAAAATTAAGCTCTTTATATGATCTTGACAATCCTACCTCTTAAACTATCTTGTGGGATTGGAGTAGACCCAAAATCCATAACACAATTGTATTTGAAACTCACCATTTCACCCCAAGTGACTCACAACTGAGTCATTACAAAAAGTGGGAACAAAAGAAAAGTGTGGTTAGGAACTGGCCAACAAAAAAATGGAACTCAATTACCTCCTGCCTCAGTTACAATAATATTATAATATTTTCCTATTTAATTAAAAGATAGAAGACATTAAAACATGTGAGCATCTGGAAGACCAAAGGAGGACTTATTCTCTTCTTGTTATTGGTTTGTTTATAATAACAACGAATTAATTCTTGTCTAGTTTGGTATTGAAAGGTTTAAGACAAAAAAGGACTTATTCTTCTTTGTTTTATTAATTTGTTTATTGATTAAGTAACAATATATTATGCGTTGATTTGGACCTTGTCAACCGAATCAGTATATTATCCCCGTGGGAGAACTTCGATCAGAGACGATTTTTTTTTAAAATTTGTCTCTGCGATTGATCTTTTCTTTTTTATATAGCTGGACTATACGTACGTTTGCTTCACATCATTGATTTATATGTAAAATATTGAACAAGAATTTAATAAAGAGATCTCTTAGTGAAATTTTGCGCACTCCTAATTCTTTAGTGGATCAGGTTAGTTTATTTGTTTCACTGCAATAATTTAACCAGAAGTAAAGAAAGAGGAAACAGTGACACAATAAGGTTACATAAGAAATACCCGACTCACAAAGGTGAAAAATCACGACATACATCTTTGTAGGATTTCTTTCAAATTTCACTAAAACTGTGAGCTTCAACAAGTTATCCACAACTTGAAGTTTCACACAATTCAATATTATTCCCTAAACACGAATTTTAGAAAAGCAATAAATTACAACTCAATTGGATTTTCTAATACACAGGAAGACTGTAAAGCATATGACTATGAAACATGTTCTTCAAGTCGGTCATTTGTATCAAGTGTGCTTGTATCTTAGTTAGAACTCTCACAAATATTAATCTTGCTTATCTAATTGTGTTCTGCCTTTACTCTAGGTATAAGTGCATGCCGCTCATTGCAAAAGATCATGTGTGTACTTATAGCTTCTGATTGCTCTTCTTAATAAATCAGACTTCTAGCTCTACACGAACTTCCATCCTTCTTGGACACTCTTTAGTTTGCACCTTTTTGGACTTTTGTCGTCGTACTTTGTAGACTTCAAGATTTTTTCTGTTTGGGATTTCTTGATTTCAGGGAATTCTACTGTAGGCTGGACTCGGTGTGCTAGTGCGAGTATCACCTACCTGTTTCATGTACTTGGTCCAATGCTTTTATCAATCATCCAAATCTTCCTGAATCCAACAAATTTTTCCTTTTTGAATGATGACAAACTCATACTCCTTGTGAGCTGTGTTCAATAGGTTATAAAACATCAGAAGACACACATTAGAAGGAACAGGTCATAACAATAGGTTGTAAATATTACATAATATACATGTTTCCCCCTTTTGGAATCATAAAATACTGTAGGCAAAAAATGCTAGCTAAGTCGCTGAAATAATTATATACTCTTGGCTACTGAGGCTATCACATATACAATTATTAAAAAAAATCCCAAACTTAGATAGATATAGCAAAAAATTTGTGAAGTCAAGTAGACACTCAGAGACAAAGATAAAGCCAAGCATTTTTGCGAAGTCAAGTAGACACTCAGAGACAAAGATAAAGCCAAACATTTTTGCGAAGTCAAGTAGACACTCTTGCTCTATGCCATACTTAACATGGAGCAAGTCCATAGAATCCTTGTGAGAAGCACAAAGGGTTTCAAGCTCAGAATCCTTGACAGCACGAGCAGCCCTTACATGCGATGTCTAACGACCTGTTCCGTCGTTACTGAAAATATCTGCGATCAAAGCAAGTGTCTCTCATTCGTAATAAGAGTTAGAATTAATTTTTTAGTATGAGAGTACATTTGGTATGTACTAAGGTCATACAATACTCCTAGCACAAAGTTAAGTTGAAAGTTTCCTTACCGATTTAGTTTCGGGCTAAGTTCAAACTAGGGTCAACTTCAAACGAGTATTCCTCCTAGAATATAAGGAGTTAGGCCAATACCCACCAAATTAAAGATCTCTGAGTCCTATTTCCAACGCCATCGACTGTTTGTTAATCCGCTTCCCGAGTAAAAGGTTATAACTATTTTACTGAAGACTTTTCGTGCTGAAAAGTTGAGTCCGCTGTAGAGGAATTTAGGTCGCTATAGCGGTACTGCCATAGCAGTTGGCAGTCCACTATAGTGAAATGACAAAACTAGAAAGCCCAAAAATGAGTTTATAATCCCATTCTCTCTTTTTTAGTCAAAAACAGACGAGGGTTGCTTCAAAAACCCTTCTAAGCTGCTTCAAAACTTGGGAGCCATGGGGAAGGAAGATTCCGACTGAAGGAGTGCGAAACCACAGATTTTGGACTCATCATCCACCAAGGAATGCCTTCACGGAGCCAGGATATGCATTGTGCAGTTGCTTGGCGTCCAGGTAGGCTAGGTTTTTCATTGAGTAGATTTTGACCTACTTTTATTTCATATTATTAAATAGATTGACGGGAGGATTCATATTTTAGGCCTTCGGGCACGAAGTCTGGAGGATTATTATACTGGTTTGACTGTTTGATTGAATAGAGAATGATAGAGTCGGGGTGACATGTTCATTCGGGTGTATTTTATACTTGTTAAATTGTGTGTGATGCTAGACTCTAGAGAACTAGACGGTTGGGTTGGTTCGAGGAACCAGTAATGATTGGGGATGAGAAAATTGCTAAGTTGTAGTAGGTTCCCAGGAATATTTGAAATAAGGTAAATGGAATGAACATGCAGGGTCCAGAGTTTGTACTGTCAGAGGATGAAATCCCTAGGATGCGATTGCTTTTTAGGAATAGGGGTCCGGATTAGATAAATATAACTACATGTGTCTAAGTGATAAGTAGGGGATTAATCTTCGGGCGGGTCTAATTATATACTATTGTTTATAATTTTTGACGGTCCCATGAGTAGACCGGGTTTAATTATTGAACTGTGATTATTTTATATCGGCCCATGAGAGGCCGGTTAGTTGAACTTAAGTGTGAGGTTAGTCTTAGTGTAGACCGGGATGACATGTTGGACACTTACGTGAGGGTTATTGATTTCCCATTATGCAATACTTGTTCATGTATTTTTGCTTAGTATTGTTTGAGTTACATGCTTAGGAAATGAGTTTATGAATGTCTATTTATCCGGTTATCAGTCTTTGTGAAATGAACTTGTTTGGTTGCTTGTTGGTTTACAAGTATGCTTTATTCATGTTGTTGATGATTGGATTGATGTGACATTCAATTGACTCGGGTACCATGCCTGATACAGGAATACTAATGGTTGACTCGAGTACTATGTCTGGTATGGGAATACTAATGGTTGGCTCGAGTACTACGCCTGGTATGGGATACTAACGGTTGGATCAGGTACCATGCCTTGTACAGGTTCTATATTGGTTAGTTCGGGTACCATGCCTGGTACGGGTTTAATTATGCATTATTGACTGTGTTTGTCGATGGTTACATGAGTGAATCGGGCATCACATATTAACACTTAGGTGTTGGTCTAGGGATCCTTGATTGATCTGGTAATAAAAAAGGGTAAATATCATATTTATTATTATTGTTGAATGATTGTTGAACATGTTCCCTATGGTTGATAAGTCAAAAGGTAGTCTGAGAGTCTGGAGTTATGCTACTGGCTGTTATTATATGTTGTACTGCTTTACTCAATGCGGGTGTACTATTTGTTCTTCATATGTTGGGTTCCTGAGGGGGACCATAGTGATTATTATTTGTGTATAGTTGGTCCTTGAAGGGCCGAGTAGTGTGCTTATGTGACAAGGTGGTTCTTCTGTGAATCGGGGTCATATGTTATGGGCATAAATGATGTACTACGGATCCTTGTTTGGTCTGAGTTATATAAAAAGGATATATATTGATTGTCACTAAGAATTGTCAATGTCAATTAGACTTGCTACGTGCGGTTGATAAGCTAAGGAGGAGACTTGTGATTTGATTATAATGTTGGTTGTTGTTACTTATCGAGTATGGCCCTGGGGGTCATTGGGGCGATTTTATACTAGTAGGTGGGGATATGACAGGTGCGGTCTATATCACTAAGTAATGGGATTTACTCCGGGTTGTTGAGTCATAGTGATTGACTTAGGTAAGGAAATGGTAGTCCGGGTATGAACATAGTTGGTGATTATTGGTAAGGTGACTTGAAAAGTCTTAGGGTTATGTGTGACTTGGGGAGTCCTAAGTGTCAGAGAATAAGACTAGAGCGGTGTAGTTGGCAGCAGAAGGGTTAGAAAGATTTGGTTTCAAAATAGGTTGATCAAGGTGGATGTTGAGGGAATGAGGTGTTATAGTTTAAATGTGTATTTCCTTTGATTTCTTATATGATGGTATGTGTGGATTTGGGTCGACCGATAATGCCTACTAGTACGTGTGTTTGTACTGATTCTACTCTTGCTATACCTTTTTGGATATAGTCTGGTTGCAAGATTGGTGATGTTTCATAGGTACAGGATAACGGTAATTCTCCAGCAGCTCCTACTTCTTGTATCTATGGTGAGAGTTGTTTCCTCTTTTATTATGGTATCACTTTTGTAGTAGATCTTGTACCGGCTTAGACTAGGTTCTAGGGAGGGCAGTTTTTAAATTGTAATAATTTATTCTTTAAATATTATAAAGGATGTTTCTTGTATTTCAAAAAGATTTATTTCATGATTTTACTTCTTTTTCTGCATTTCCTGTTGGTTTGGGTGGTAAGGCTTCTCCTATCTAGGTGGAATAGAGTAGGTACCCACACAGCCCGATAGTTGGGTCATGAAAAATAGTATCAGAGCTCATATTACCAGTCTCCCAGTACAAGTGCAAAATATTGAATAGAGTCTCGCGGATTGGTATGTTAACGTCCACATCTAATCTCTGGGAAGCTATGAAGTATTCTAGGAAACATCTCTCTTCTTTCATTCCTTTTCGTGTAGTTCATTCACTTGCTTATATGGGTTGAGTCCAATTGGTATCTCTTGATTCCAATTGGTATCTTAATAAAGTGAAGGGTGTCATTGGACTCCGGTTGTGATAAGACAAGCAAGCGAATTTGGAACCGGGAAGATTCCAATTGGTGTCTGGCCTGGGAGACTATGTAAAGGATGGATGAATCGGCTAACGGTCATCCATGAAGCAAATAAAGGATAATGAAATAAAATAAAATTACACCAAGTAAGAAATAAAATTGAAGGAGCAAGGAATTGTGCCCCGCGCTTGACCAAATGGGGCTGTGGATCAAAATATGTGGAGCGCATAAGGTAAACAGTGCATGTTCGCTTTGGAATCCGCATGATTTTTTCCAAAAGACCTCACACTATTAAGAGATCTCACACCTATGTAGCATCCCAATCCATTTAGCTATCAATGTGAGACTTTTGTTCGCACACCTAACTATATATATTACTATCCTCTTAATTACCAAAAAAGGATTGAAGATTGTTATATAATGTTTTTAAGTACTCCTATTGGTTGCTTTTTACTACTTCCCCCACTCCAAATTAATTGTTATGTTTCTTTTTTCGAAAGTCAATTTTTTGGATAGATCAACTCAATATTTTATATTTAGATATATAAAAACTACATGATAAGTGCTACAAGTTACAAAATTTCTCATGTTAATTTGATGAGAAAATATATTTAAAATGCTAGTCAAACTTCACATAGTTTGACTATCGAAAAGCGAAACATGACAACTAATATTTTCTTTTACTTGTTCATTTTAGTAAATCAAACGAGATTTATTATTTCTTTCAATATTACCCTTATTATTAAGTAACTACTCCCTTCAGTCTATATTATATGGTGTTTTTAACTTTTATATTTAGTCCAAAATAAATTGCTTTTACATAATTAAGAACGTATTAATATATTTTTCTTTTTGAAAATTTACCCTTATTTAACACTCTGTTTGGAAGGTTGTTAATATTGTTTCATAATGTATTGTATTGTGTCGTACTGTTTTATTTTAATGAATACAATGTTTGAATAGATTGTATAATTTCGTCATTACATAATGTCACAACATAAATAATTTGAAGAATAAACCTACAAAAAAGTAAGATAGGCGGTAGAGCTACTATAAAAGGTAGGGTAAATGATAAAATTGAATCATTAAATAATAAATAAAGATAAAATGAGGAAAAAATAAGTAACGACGCTGTCACACCAAATCAGACATTACACAAAATGAAAATTTTCGTCGTTATATAACGATGAATTTAATGACACGACACAATAAAATTAAAGTAATAACAAAAATAAGGAAAAAGGACACCCCATGTCCATTAGGCCAAAAAAATTCCTTCTAAATAGCAAATTTTAAAATAATACCATAAAATGGCCAGTCGGGTACAATAATTCCACCCATTAGCCATTTTTAAATTGGGTCATTTCATCCCATTTTATACATAGTTTAATTTATTTATTTTTGCTACAATTTTTTTTTTTGGCTAAAGAATTTTGCTTTTTTTTTTTAAAAACAAAATTAAAAATAATTATATAGAAACTGTGTAACTATTGTATAAAATATGTATTTGTATAAGATATATATAAAGAACATATAGAATGTGTATAAATGTTGTATAATTATTATATAAAATACATATTTTGAATAATAATTACAGTTAAAGATTGTATAAAATGTGTATACAAACTGCATAATTGTTGTATATAATATTTATCGTTTTAAGATTTCTATAGAGAACTATATAATTGTTGTATAGAATATGTATTTATATAAGATTTTTATAGAAACTATATAGGATTTGTACATAAATTGAATAATTATTATATAAAATATGTATTTGTATACGATATGTGTAGAAGTTGTATCATTGTTGTATAGAATATGTATCTGTATAGGATGTTTATAGAACTGTATCAATATGTATCATGTATGTATTGTATTGTATATGTGTATCAATATGTATCAATATTTTGAAAAATTACATTTTTTTTGTTTAATCGTTATAAAAAAAAAAGGAGGGCAACAATTGGTAGAGCAAAAAAGAAAAGGTTAAAAAAAGTGCACTGAGTGTTTAATATGTATTAATATATTCTTTTTTAAAATTGTATTTTCAAAGAATGATTTTCTTTAAAAAAAAAAAAGAGTTGCAGAAAAAAGGCATAAAAAAGCAGTGAATTTTTTTTTTTTAAAAAAAGAGCAGTGATTTTTCTTTTGAAAAAAAGGTAGAGTAATTTTTTTTTAAAAAAATAAGTGAAGCAGTGAATTTTCTTTTTTTAAAAAGTAGAGCAACGCTTTTTTTTAAAGTGAAGCAGTGAAAAGGCAAAAGAAGAAGAAAAAGAATGGCACAAAAGAAAAAAAGAAGAAAAGGAAAGCGGTAGATGAAATGGTTATTTCATGGAATATTGAATTTATTGGCTATACAATGGGATTATTTTTAGCCCAAGTGATATTTATGTCCTTCTCCTTAAAAATAAACATTGTTCGTAAGCTAACGACACAATGTAGTACAATGGATAACAACCATCCAAACAAGTTTTTAGATAAGTAGGTTTTTACCTAACCAATTAATAAATCGTATTAAAAGGTATTATTTAGTTAAGAATAATTTTCATGAAAACAACTCTTACATTTTAGGGGTGAGTGATTTTCTGAAGGGGTGTGGTCAAATTAAAGTTATCATATATATAATAGGGATCGAAGGAAGTATATAAAGTATTAGTAGTTAAATTTAGATTTTTAAAATATAATTAACACTATTAAAAAAAAGTCAAAAACTAACCTCTAAAAATCGCTTAAAAATGTCGAAAAAAATCAACCTCATGAGGTCGATTCTTTTAGCTTCATAAATTGAAAAAAATTCAAACCGACCTTTGGAGGACGATTTCTTTAAAAAACTTAAAAGAAATTGAGATCGCTTTTTTCAGAAAAAAATAAATTTTGAAGAGTATAAGTAAACAAAGTTTACAAAATCTTCAACCAACAAGCATCAATGGTCTAATGATATATATCGTACCACGATAAAGATGGGGGCTCAAATTCAAAATAGTGCATTTTATTATTTAATAATGTAATTTAAAAATCAACCTCATAAGTTCAGTATTTTTCAAAACTAACTAGGAGGTCTTTTGCTATTGTTTTGATAAACTGATACTGGAGTTCGTATTTTGTAATATAGCCAGACCTCTCTATAATGACCCCTTGTTATTACAGGTTTTTATTATAACAATTTGATTTTCTCCAGAACAGATTTTTCATGTTATATTTTACTTCTCTATAACAACATTCTACCTATAACAACAATGACATTAATCATAATAATACACTCTTTGTAAAATTATCTCTCTATAACAGCCATACTCAAAGATTGTGTAGTAATATTTTGTAAGAAATATATTATGTATAAAATAAAATATTAAAATATTTATGGTAGTCATCATTAATGTCATGCACGTAGTAAATTTCAAGTAAAAATATCTAAAAGAAAAAAAAATTGTACTTATATGGTGATTGGTGTCCATCAGTTATGGTCGTAACTTCACGAGAAAAAAGGCTATTGATATTTGCCTTTTGTACGTTCATACTTTTTTCTAATTTTGCATATTTTTGTGTATAACAAACGTCAAATGTCACTATACATATATAACAGTAACTCGCTATAACAACCATGAAACATTCAGAGAAATGCTGTCACTATAGAAAGATCTAACTGTATATGGAATTTATATTTCAAATGTGAGCTTATTTAGAGTATATTTGGTTGTCGAATTATTGAAATTTAAAGTACAAATAATTTTTTTAAGCTTGTTCAGACACACATAACTAATATTTAATTTAATTTTTACATGAAAATCATAGGCGAATTTTCAATCATAATCACGTACATCTAAATTGTTCTCAAAGCGAGGTATATTTGTAAAAGAAAAAATTATAATGTAGACACAAATTATATAACAACCCAAAAAATAGATATTTGTGCACTTGGCCAGTTGGAAATTGGAATATGCATGTGGAGATTGGGTGACACATTAACGAGTCAAGATGTGACGATGTTTCAGTATGGACATTTGAAAAAGTTACCAGTTTTGGTTAGACTAGTATTTAGTACGTTAGTACACTTACTTGGAAAAATGTTTTGCCACTTTTAATTATCTCTTTTCCCTTTTTGTGGAAATTATTAACTTTGGGAAATAGACTCCTCAACTACCATATAGTCCCAATTGAAAACCACTGGGCTAAGTATTCATATTGATCCTTTAAAATAAAGATTCTTTCATCACAAATCAGTGAAAAAATTATGCTATAAGATATGATTTTTTCATGCATTTTCACAAATCATTTAACTGAAAAAATATATGGTGAAAAATAAATTCTCACTAAAATAGTGAAAAATTTCCTAATTTTTTCATATGAAAATATTACTATTTTTTTCTTTTTTTCACCAATTCAATCAAATAATCTATAGAAATTTGCTATTGAATATTTTTCTATGGAAAAATTGTGATTTTTTTATAATAATGTTAGGTATCTGATTGTGCTTTTTATCTACCAAAAATGGTCCTAAATAATGCATCCCAATTTGCACGTTTTAAAGAGGTGCAAAATGACACTTGTTTTGTCTATGTTTTTTTTTTCTTGTTCTTTTGCTATGAGTCCACATCTCAAATTTTGGAAGGACGAAACAAATTAAAGGTAATTGGAGAAAACTTGACTTAAAGATTTGTGATTAAAACCTGAGTTCATACACTCCATCCGTTTTCATTTAGTTGTCCCGTATATTAAAAATAATTTTATTATTATATAAATAATATTTTGGATTATTTTACTCGTCACATATTTTTATTTATACGCCCCTTAAAATATATTAAGTAGAAGACAATCTGACTAAACTATTCTTATGTATTACTCCTCTCATTTAATACTTCTTTCTTTTGCATCACATTAAGTAGAATTATGGACCAATTATTCTTAAGTAAAATTATGAACCAATTATTCTTAGTAAGGATGACAAGTAAGTGATCTGAAAGGAATATTAAGCAAGCAGCTTAAATACTTGTTAATTTTAAAAATCAAGAGAGAAGTAATTTGTTTTTTAAATTTTACCTTTAACATTAATTATTTTAAAATCAAGAAATACATAAATAAATAAAATTAAAGAACTAATAAAAAAATATTAATCAAATTACACTTATAATGATTTTTTCTTAAGAATTATGCAAAATCTTAATCTGACAACTAAATGGGAATGGAGGAACCATCAACCATGTGATATGAAAAAGGATATAGTAGGTGTGAGTGAGTGACCGATTTTAGCTGAGATCGAACAGATTGGACGACATGACGTGAGTGACAAAACATGATCTATTTTTGGGAAGGTCAATATCCTGAATCATGCCACTCAGTAACGAATAGTTTACCCGTAACGATGGACCTGGTCATTACAACAAATATCAATTTACCCATCGTTCATCCCAGAATGATCAATCCCAAAAATACGTAAATATAAAGAAAGAAAGAGTAGTACCTGTATTCTCAAACAAATGAGGGTACTTGTCCCGCATATCCCTCTATGTTTCCCAAGTGGATTCCTCAACCAGACGATGCTTCCATTGAACATTTACCATACTGATCACCTTTGTCCTCAATTTCTGGACATCCCAATCAAGAATCAAAACCGGCTCCTCTTCATAGCGAAGATCTTTATCAAGTAACACCTCATCCCACTTGATGATGTAGTCTCCATCCCCATGGTATTGCTTTAGCATTGATACGTGAAACACCGGATGGACATCTAATAGTCTGGGCGGCAACGCCAATCGGTAAGCGACGGTCCCTATGATCTCAAGAACCTCAAACGGTCCGATGAACTGGGGGCTAAGCTTGCCCCTCTTACCGAAACGCATAACTTCCTTCATATGGTGACACTTTCAACAATACCTGTTTACCAACCTAAAATTCCATATCCCAGACCTTGCGATCTGTATATTTCTTCTACCTGCTTTGAGCAGCTAGTAACTTGGTTTGAATGCCTCTTACCTTTTCTTGCGCTTCCCTTACCAAGTATACGCCCAAAGGCTTTACATCGCCTTCCTCAAACCACCTAATTGCTGACCTACAACTCCTCTCATACAGAGCCTCGAACGGTGCCATGTCGATACTGTTTGGCCTTTATCTCCTCTATGAATATGGATTTGACCTCAATACTGGCCAAAATCCCACCTTGTTCTGAAATACCCAAGTTCATGAACTTGGACTCCAATGCCTGAATTTCCCTTGCTAGTGGTCGTTTGGACACCCCCAAACAAGACAAACTGCCCATGCTAACTATTTTCCAGCTCAATGAGTCTACCACCATATTAGCCTTACTCGGTGGTACTAAATAGTCATATCGTAATCCTTCAACAATTCCATCCACCTTCTTTGCCTCAAGTTCATATCCTTCTGAGTGAAAACATGCTGCAGACTGTGATGATCAGTGAACACCTCACACTTGACACCATAGAGATAGTGTCTCCAAATCTTGAGTGCAAAGACCATCGCTGCCAACTCTAAATCATGGGTCGGGTATTTTCTCTCATGCACCTTCAACTGCCTAGAAGCATAGGCTATCACATTCCTATCCTGCATCAATGCATCACCCAAACCAGAATGTGAAGAATCACAGTAAACAATAAAGTCTTTACCTTCAACCGGCAAGGACAAAATATGAGCCTTGGTCAGAAGTGTCTTGAGCTTTTAGAAGCTCTCCTCACACTTGTCAGACCACACAAACGGCACATCTTTCTGTGTCTTCCTTGTCAAGTAAGTAGCAATGGAGGCAAAATCCTTAACAAGCCTCCGATAATAACCTGCGAGCCCAACAAAACTCCTCACCTCAGTCACAGAGCTAAGTCGAGCCCAACTCTTGAATGCCTCTTTATTCTGGGGATCTACCATCATCCCTTCTCTGATACTACATGCCCCAGGAATGCTACCAAAGTTAACCAGAAGTCACACTTGGTGAACTTCGCATAAATATTTTGACTCCTCAAAATGTCCAATACCATACGAAGATCTTTAGCATGCTCTTCCCTACTCTTGGAGTAGATCAAAATATCATTAATGAAAATGATGATGAACAAATCCAAGTAAGATTTAACCCCCCATTCATTAAACTCATGAATGCCGCCGATGCATTGGTCAAACCAAACAACATCACCAAGAACTCATAATGCCCATATCGAGTCCAAAAAGCAGTCTTAGGGACATCTCTGGGCCTAATTTTTAACTGATGATACCTTGACCTCAAGTCAATTTTCAAAAATACGAATGCACCCTGTAACTGGTCAAACAGATCATTAATACAGGGTAGAAGGTACTTATTCCAGATGGTAACTTTGTTCAACTGCCTGTAATCTATGCATATTCGCATACTACCATCCTTCTTCTTTACAAACAATACCGTAGCACCCCAAGGCAAAGCACTGGGATGGATAAATGCCTTATCATGAAGTTCCTGAAGCTGATTCTTAAGTTCCCTTAACTCTATCGGAGCCATACAATATTGAGGTGTCACGCCCCAAACCTAGACAGGGTGGACAAGAAATGACTTGTACTAAGTGAAAGAATTATTAGTCCTAAGAAAGTAGTAAGAAACTATACATAAATAATAATGGCAACCTTGCCACACAACCGAATAGACAACTGAAACCATAACCATACACGATAACTTTATATTGTCTACGAAACCTCTAATAAAATTTATTTCTATGCAATGACCAATGGTCAAAATAGGTCCCCGACTTACTCATATTATAACTATATATATGACTAAGAGTACTAGACATTATTAGATCCAAATGAGAGAAGAGATCACCCACTGCTTGGCTAAATACGAAATAAGTGCCTAATATAGAAGTCTGTTAACTGGTATACCTGATCCTGCATATATAGAAATACAGCGCCACAAAACATAGGGACGTAAGTACATATATAACATGTACTGGTATGTAAAACAGAGAGAATAACAAGTAGACATATGAGGATGCTCAATGAATTAAATGACAAAATGAGCAGCTAAAGGTAACTGAAGACTAGGAACTTTCATCTAGAACTATATCTTGTGAGCGTACAAGTGATGGATACACAATATATAACTGTAACCTATGCATTTGCCTTATTAAGTTATCATATAACGTCTTATGAGTTTATTCATCATTATAAAACACCTAGTAATTTGCCTAGGTGATGTACTATGACTGCTTTTAATACAAATAATCATATGATGGCCTACCAAAGGCGATCTATGTCAAATGAAAGGCATGTATTGTCCAAATGCTCATGACTATGATTCTATGCATATGACTGTAATCATCAAATATAAGGTTTGCCCTCTGTGGGCTCTCTATGAGGGTCTGCCCGCAGGTCACATATGCCATGTGTTGGCTCGAGTTAGGGAAAATAGTGCATGACATTTCAGCTGACTCCAAATACAAATGATGCCACAAGGGCAGGTACGCCACAATGTTTGGGCTCACTATAATGGTCTGGTCTCAATCCTGTGCACAAAATAGCATCGCACGGTGTGTCAAGTAAAACCTATGGATACCCTCCCATCGATAAGAATAACCTTTTATCACATAATGTCTTATAGGCTTATACAAGTAATTTACGATAAAGATTGTTTAGCCATTCAAGTAGTAATATCCATTTTTTTTACAACTAACTTCTTTAAACTAAATATCTATCCATTCATGCATTATCTCTTTTATTTTACGTTTTAACTATATCTCTATGTGATCAGATATACTAATGCAACTATACTATTGCGTATTCTTCTTATGTATAACATGTAATAAATACACTTTGTGACTTCTAGAGATTTCAAGTAACGACACTTTTACGCAAAATATTATGGATACTCGACTAAGAGGAGTAATATGAATATTATGACCTCAACGAATTGACATGTGAAATAGAAAGACAAGTAATTTTGAATATTATGACCTCAACGAATAGACATGTGAAATAGGGAGACAAGTAATTTCGAATATTATGACCTCAACGAATAGACATGGGAAATAGGAAGACAAGTAATTTCGAATGGAAAGAGGGTATAGATAATTGACCATGGAAGCATGTAGGCATGTGCTTGACATATACCAAAAGGATCTACTTATATGCCAAATATCATATGTTAATTGTTATAAGAGAAACGGGTGAGTTCATATTGTGCCTTAGCGGCGAAGGAGGTTTTAGCTTTACATACCTTTGGTACCTTCCTAGCTAACGGTAGTATCACGAGTCCCAAACAACTCCACATATAGGGGTGTAGCCTCTACATAGCCGAGGATTAGGTCCCACCATCCAATTGTCAACCAATCAACTACAATAATAATATATACTCGTCAATTAACCATAGTTTTATCTAACAATTTATTCCAATATTTTTCAGCTTAGGTTAATTTAACATCAAATTTTCCAATTAGTAGAAATTCCCAAAAATTCCACTTATATTCATCTTCTCCCTCTTTTAAGAACCCTAATTATCACGATCCATCTCAAGAGATAATGAAAATTAGAATCAAATATCCCAAATACCTATTCATAAAAATACTTAAGAGTAGGAAATTTACCTCTTGAAATTCACACCCTAATTTTAAACTTTGAAACCAAATTCTGAAAATTCCTTGAGGTTATCGCAAAATCCTTTAATTTGTGAGGAAATTTTGCCTTCCCCAAGCTTCCACGCCACCATGAACACATCCTCTTTTCCCACATTGTTCAATCCTTGAAATTGTTAAGAATAAATATTGCTGTTGATGCGCTAGTTTCATGACAAAGAGACCCCCAAAACGTGAGGTAGAAAAAGATACTCAATATGCCTTGATGCTCATTAATGTTGCTGACCCACTAGCCTCTTCATATCTATCCATATAGTGCAATTTATAAGCCTTTGGTGGACCACTTATTGACTGCCACCACTTGAAGAATGAACTAACAATTAATTTTCAAGAGTTAATAAAGTTTGTCCCTTTGCCACTAATTAATGAACTAGGCAAGTCTTTTTTCCTCTTTTAAGCCAACTCTTATATACATTGGGTCATGACTACTTGTATCAATATCCCTCATCCATATTAATGCATTTACTGTATCAAATCTAATTTGAATTATTCTGAGGTGTCACAGGAGGAATGGAAATGGGACGAGTGCCCGGCTCCAAGTCAATACAAAAGTCAATATCCCTGTCCAGAGGCATACCAGGAAAATCCGCTGGGAATACCTCTCGAAACTCCAAAACAACTGGAACTGACTCAATAGAGGGGGACTCCACACTATCATCCTGGAGATGACCCAAAAAGGCTAAACACCCTCTCTCCACTAGCTTTCTAGCCTGAACGAACGATATAATCCTAGTCAGCTTAGACCTGTACACACCTTCCCACTCTAGCCTATCCTTACCCGAAATCTCTAGAGCCACAGTCTTGGTATTACAATTCAACACAGCATGATACGGGGATAACCAGGTCATGCCCAAAATAATGTCAAAGTCAACTATATCCAGGATTACTAAATCTACCCAAGTATGCAGCCCCACAAAAATAACCAAAGAGTTACGATAAACATGAGTCATAATAACCGACTCTCCAACCGGGGTAGAAACATGGATAGAGGAATCAAGGATATCATATACCAAGTCCAGACCCAATGCAAAACTCACAGACACATAAGAATATGTAGAACATGTGTCAAATAATACCAAAGTCATTTTATCACAGACAAGAATGGTACCTGTGATCACCGCATCTGATGCCTCAGCCTCGGTCCTCCCTGGACATACATAACAGTGAGCCCATTATTAATCCAGGCTACCTCTCTAGTCGGCTATGTCATGCTCCTGCCCGTACCGCCATTCCCTCTGTCTTCCTGAACTCCCTGAAAGTTACCTCGCCCACCCTGTGGATGACTTCTAGCGTGACCACCTCTACCTGTCAGGACCACAGCCTTGGGCTACTATTGAGCCTGATTACCGGTCTACCTGTGAGGGCAGTCCTTCTTAAAGTGGCCCAGATCACCACAATGAAAACAACCATGATCAAGCACAGGCCTGCTAGCAGATGAATAAGAAGCTCCCTGGCCCTTAGGAGCCGAAAACTGCTGATTAGCTCCCAGACGACCACTTGTAGCAGCTGGTAGAGCTGACTGAATAGGACGGGATGAGTATACCTGCTGATTCTGATCCCTGGAGTAAAAATCACCATTATTTCCCTTATTCCGGGGCTTCTTGAGTAACACCATAGCCCGCTCCGCCTGGCTGACTCCCTTAAGTTTCTTTACATAATCCACCACTTCATTGAAGCTTTTCCCTGAAGAATTCATGTGCACAGATAGTACCTGAAGCTCAGTATTCAAACCTTTGATAAACAACCGAACCCGCTCCTCCTCGGAACCCAGCAACCGCGTAGCAAAATGAGACAAGGCATGAAACTTTGCCTCGTAAGTAGAGACTGACATGCTACCCTGCTCCAAATTCAAGAATTCATCCTTTTTCTGATCCCTCAAAGTACGGGGTACATACTTCTCTAAGAAAAGAGAGTGGAACTGCTCCCAAGTCAGTGGAGGTAAAATAGACGATCGACACTCCACATGAGATCTCCATCACTGCTTGGAATCACCCTGGAACTGAAATGTGACGAACTCAACCCCATACTGTTTGCACAATGCTCAGCTTGTGAAGCCTCTCATAACAATCCAGTATGAACTCATAAGCATCTTCCCTGTCACAACCCTGAAATGTAGGAGGTTTCATCTTGAGAAACTTAGTCAATATCTCATGTTCATTTCCTTTCATCACTGGGCCTAGAGACTGATTTGTAATGCCCGTGGGTATGGCTCCAACACCAACCAAACCACTCAAGAAGTTCCAAGCCTGCTGGAATGCTTTGGGCTTCATAGAGTGAAGGCCCGCACCTCCAGACGGTGCCACCTCTGCCTCATCCTGCGCCGTTCCATCTTCCACAACAACTTCCACTTCCTTGACAACCTATTCTTGAGGTGGGGGAGGGGTTGCCTCTCACACTACTGCAGCAGCTTGAGCCCCATCCCTGGCGGGCATGGCTCTACCTCGTCCTCTGCCCCTTACCCTGCCTCCACCACTGCAACCGGGCCTGCTGCTGGGATCGCTGGTCTAGCTCTATTGTTCCTTGTGTTAACCATCTGCGAACAGAAGAGTGAAAGAGTCAGATACCAATTTGAATCACCAGATACCGATTTGAATTAAGTTATAGCATGATGGAAGAAAGAAGTGTCAGTTTCATGAAGTCCTATAGCCTCTCAAAGAAAACTACAGACATCTCTACACCGTTCTACAAGACTCTACTAGACCTGTTATGGTACAATGAGATCAATGAACCTAGGACTCTGATACCATCTTTGTTGTGACCCAGACCATCGTGAGTGGCACCTACCCAACCCCCGGATGAGCAAACCAATAGAGTCCAACTCTTAGACTAGCCTAACGGATTAAAACCAGTGCAAAAATGTAAACTAGCATTCAATCATAAATAAAATCAACTCTATAAATAAAATAAATTGCAAAAATCCCTCTCTAGAATCTGAAAGTCATCGTACAAAAAGTATCTACCAAAAACTAAAGTACGGGGATGAAACCCCAAATATAGAAATAGTCTAAGCCCGGAAAAATGGGGTCCAACTCAACTAGATGGACACCAAGGCAGCTCGGTCGAATAGCACACCCTTGATATCTCAGAAAGTCAGGCCTACAAGTGAGGTCGTGCGTTAACCGCCAGAAGATTTCTTGTACTCACAAAAAGACAAGCAAGTGCAGTATTAGTACACAACTACCGTGTACTGGTAGAATCATCAGCCAGTTCCAAATAAATAATATATGAATTGTACAAAAATCAAGTAAGAGTACAGAAAAACACATAGGCAAGTCAACAAGTATTCATTGACTACAAGTCTCTACCTAACTTGTCCCATATGTAAACCACTTAACAGTTATGATCAATTATCCACAACAATATCAGTCATTTCCCATTACATATCCCAGACCAACCCTGGATCCCTTCTAGACAACACCTAAGTGTCAGACATACCACCCGGTCTACACCAAGACCAAAACTCATAAAGCAATTCAATTAATTTCGGCCTCTCAAGGACCAAAATACACAACCATAATTCAAGTTCACAACCCGGTCCACTCAAGGAACTATTAAATAGAGATGCAACAACACAATAAAGTAAACTCGTACGAGACATGGTACCCGAGCCAACCGTTAGTATTATCCCATACCAAACGTGGTGCCTGAGCCAACCATAAGTATTATCCCATACCAGGCGTGGTACCTGAGCCAACCGTTAGTAGTAGCCTATACCAGGCGTGGTACCTAAGCCAACCAAATGTCACATAAATCCACCGTCACAAATAATGAACAATCAATACTTGTAAACCAACACACAATACACCTAGTTCATTTCACAAGAATGAAAAATAGGACTTTTGGACATTCTAAATCATTCCCTAAGCAATGCAAATCATACAAATACTTAGACCAAAGTACACAAATATACAGTGCATACAGGAAGCAATAACCATCACCTACCTCGAATAAGCAAGCTCTATTATGCTAGAGCTTTTCCCCTTTCAGGATCCCTTGTTTGTTCTTGGTCTAGAAATAATACACAGTAACCAAAAATAAATACTTATGGCCTATAAATTACCCATATTATGAAAAATTCTAAACCCCAGACCAACCATGATCATTCCACCCATTTTTGGGCTTTCCCAACATTAACTCACCTAAATTCCTCATTTTTACGGATTTCCTTAGAGAATTATGGATAAATGATCATTACCCATTTAACAAGAATCAAGACGCAAGAACTCTAGCACCCTAGAATCCCCTTCTTCCCCAGATTCTACCATTCCTATGTTATCCCAAACCTTCCCCCAAGTCCACCCCTAGCAATTCTATAGTATAGGAAAGATACCACAGGGTTTGGGGAGTAGAATCCTTACCTTTAGGATGAAAAATCGGTAGAAATTCCCTAATATCGCCCACTTCTTCTCCCAAAATGAGTTACAAGAAAACTGAACTATTTTGGGAAAGTTTCTGCATTAAATCCCATCACGCTCCGCGATTGTGGTACTGCCATAGCGAAGTCATCCGCTATAGCGGAGGCTGACCGATGTTGACTTCCGCTGTAGTAGTAATTTCTCCGCTACAACGAAAGTCGCTATGGCAGAGTGTCAACCGCTACAACAGTTGACACGAGACAGAAAGTCATAAAATCACCAAAAATACTCCATTTTACAATACACTTATTTTTTCAACGTACCAGAACAATCCCTTCACGTCAACCTCGATTCCGAGAGTTCTACTTACCCGAATTTGATTCCGAAAATTCCCTGGACTCCTTTATATGTTAGCTACAAGGAAAACTATCTCGAATCAATACATCAAACCCAATCCTTACCCGGATTGCCCTAGACCATACCTCACTCCAAAATTGGCCGAGACTAGCCTAGCCCAGAAGTTCAAACTCCCAAACCCAGAGTTTTCTAACTCTAAAATTAGCATGAATGGTTTACCTATAACGATGGACCCGATCGCTATAGTAGGAACTCCCACTACTATAAAACTAAATTCTCGTTGTGATAGTGACGATGAGAATTTTGCTGAAAATAGATCTAAACACCAGAATAACCCTATCAAAATGATGCAACTACGTGAAGATTTCACTGTCAGACATACCACCCGGTCTACACCAAGACCAAAACTCATAAAGCAATTCAATTAATTCCGGCCTCTCAAGGACCAAAATACACAACCATAATTCAAGTTCACAACCCGGTCCACTCAGGGAACCATTAAATAAAGATGCAACAACACAATAAAGTAAACCTGTACCAGGCATGGTCCCCGAGCAAACAGTTAGTATTATCCCGTACCAAACGTGGTACCTGAGCCAACCATTAGTATTATCCCGTACCAGGCGTGGTACCCGAGCCAACCATTAGCAGTATCCCATACTAGGCGTGGTACCCGAGCGAATCGAATATCACATAAATCCACAGTCATAAACAATGAACAATCAACACTTGTAAACCAATAAGAAATACACCTAGTTCATTTCACAAGACTGAAAAATAGGACTTTTGGACATTCTAAATCATTCCCTAAGCAATGCAAATCATACAAATACTTAGACCAAAGTACACAAACATACAGTGCATACAAGAAGCAATAACCATCACCTACCTCGAATAAGCAAGCTCTATAATGCCATAGCTTTTTCCCTTTCAGGATCCCTTTCTTGTTCTTGGTCTAGAAATAATACACAGTAACCAAAAATAAATACTTATGGCCTACAAATTAGCCATATTATGAAAAATTCTAAACCCTAGCCCAACCATGATCATTCCACCCATTTCTAGGCTTTTCCACCATTAATTCACCTAAATTCCTCATTTTTACGGATTCCCTTAGAGAATTATGGCTAAATGATCATTACCCATTTAAAAAGAATCAAGACCCAAGAACTCTAGCACCCTAGAATCCCTCTTTTCCCCGGATTTTATCATTCGTAGGTCATCCCAAACCTTCCCCCAAGTCCACCCCTAGCAATTCTATAGCATAGGAAAAATACCACGGAGTTTGGGGAGTAGAATCCTTACCTTTAGAATGAAAAATAATGGAAAATCGGTAGAAATTGCCCAGAATCTCCCCCTTTTTCTCCCAAAATGAGTTGAAGAAAAACTGAACTATTTTGGGGAAGTTTCTGCATTAAATCTCATCACGCTCTGCTATAGCGGTACTGCTGTAGCGAACTCATCCGCTATAGCGGAGGCTGATCGATGTTGATTTCCGCTGTAGTGGTAATTTCTCCGCTACAACGGATGTCGCTATGGCAGAGTGTCAACCGCTACAGTAGTTGACATGGGACAGAAAGTCATAAAATCTCTAAAAATAGTCTTTTTTACAATACACTTATTTTTCTGACATCCCAGAACAATCCCTTCACGTCAACCTTAATTATGGGAGTTCTACTTACCCGAATTTGATTTCAAAAATTCCTTGGACTCCTTTGTATGTCAGCTACAAGGAAAACTATCTCGAATCAAGACATCAAACCCAATCCTTACCCAGATTGGCCTAGACCATACCTCGCTCTAAAATTAGCCGAAACTAGCCTAGCCTTAAATTTCAAACTCCCAAACCCAGAGTTTTCTAACTCTAAAAATTGGCACGAATGGTTTACCCGTAATGATGGACCCGGTCGCTACAGTAGGAACTCCCACTACTATAAAACTAAATTCCTGTTGTGATGGTGACGATGAGAATTTTGCTGAAAATCGATCTAAACACCAGAATGACCCTGTCAAAATGATGCAACTACGTGAATATTTCATACAAATGACAAACAATCAACCAACTGTTCATTAGGACGAACTAGAGGGAAAAAAAGCAGAATACAAATATTGTAATGTTGAATAGAGGTAAATAATATTCTATATACATTACGCTAGTCCTACTCATGTATATTGCACACTCAGATCCTTGGTTGTATGTATCAGGACTATCCCAAATATCGCTTAATATATCCAATGATGTTTTCCATATCTATGACTACATGTATCATGTGATGATATTTTTCTTAAAAAAAGTGTAACAACCAGTGATACATAGGTGGTGAACACATGACACATGGCAAAATGTATCAGGGCATATTTTCTATATTTTCAGAGTGATATAGCAGCCATTTATACATAACCGATGTATATCTATGATATATGATCTCATGTATCATGCCATATTTTCTATATTACAAACTGATATAAGTGATGCAACAACCATTTATACATAAGTGATGCGTGCCCTTGATACATGCAAACATGTATCACGTAATGTTTTCTATATGAAAACTGAAGGATAAGCATGAAAACTGAGCTTGCAACTTAAAACATGATAAAACTAACTTCGGCAAACATGGATGCATGCTAGGATCATGAGAGGAACTGATGGAAAAGAAGCAGAGGAACATACCCTTGGATGAAACTATTACTTCAAGCTAGAACAAAATCAGAAGGAAAGAGATGAGGGTACTTGTCTTTCATGGCAGATTCTGCTTCCCAAGTAGCTCCTTCAACAAGCTGATTTCTCCAAAGAACTTTCATCAAAGCAACTTCTTTGTTCCTCAACCTCCGAATCTGACTATCAAGGATTTCTAAGGGGACCTCCTCATAGGTGAGACTATCTTTCACACCTACATCTTCTAACGAAACAAACAAGGTCGGATCGCCAACACACTTCTTCAACAAGGAAACATGGAAAACTAGATGAACCGCTTCTAACTCTGATGGCAAATCCAACTCATAAGCAACACTACCAACTCTCCTCAAGATCCAATAAGGACCTAAAAAATGGGTACTGAGCTTCCCTTTCTTGCCAAATCTCATTACACTCTTCATGGGTAAAACTTTCAGAAAACCCCAATCACCAACTTCAAATTCTAATTCCCTCCTCCTAACATCCGTGTATGATTTCTGTCGATTCTGAGCGGTCTTCAACCTCTCTCAAACAAGCTAAACCTTCTACATAGTCTCATGAACCAAATCTGGACCAATCAAGGGTGCCTCACCTTCTTCGAACCAACCAATAGGAGATCTATATCTCTGACCATAAAGTACCTCATAAGAGGCCATCTGGATGCTAGAGTAAAAGCTGTTGTTGTAGGAAAACTTGATAAGAGGTAGGTGATCATCCCAATTTCCCTTAAAATCAATCACATATTCCCTCAACATATCCTCCAAAGTCTGAATTGTACGCTCTGCCTGAATATCTATCTGAGGTTGAAAAGTTGTGCTAAGCTTCACCTGAGTACCAAGACCCTTTTGAAACAATCTCCAAAATTAGGAAGTAAACTGAGGACCTCTATCTAAAATGATAGACAACGGAACACCATGCAATTGGACTATCTCCCGGATGTAGAGTCTGGCATAATCGTCTACTGAATCTGTAGCCTTAACAACCAAGAAATGGGATGATTTTGTCATCCAGTCGACAATCACCCAAATGGAATCATATTGCCTTCGAGTACGAGGCAAACCTGTAATGATGTCCATATTGTCGCTTCCCACTTCCAAGTGGGAAGGTCAATATCCTGAATCATGCCACTCGATCGCTGGTGCTCCACCTTCACTTGCTGACAGTTGGGACACTTAGCCACAAAATTGGCTATGTCCCTCTTCATACCACTCCACAAAAAGACATCCCGTAGATCATGGTACATCTTGGTGGCACCGGGGTGGATGGAATATCTGGAACCATGAGCCTCAATCAAAATCTACTGACGCAACCCATCTACATCGGGCACACATAGTCGACCCTAATAACAAAGTACACTATCTCCTCCTTGGGAGAACACCTCATCCCTTTGTTGATGGACTGCACCCTTTAGCTGAAGTAAGATGGGATCCCTGTCTGGCTTTGCCATCACCTCTGCTACTAAGGAAGATTCAGTACCATTTTGGACAATAACACCACCTTCCATCGAGTCCATAAGGCGAACTCCCAATCGAGCTAGCCTATGAACCTCTTTAACCAGTTCCTTCTTTCCTTCTTCGACTGAAAACACACTACCCATCGACAATCTACTAAGTGAATCTGCCACAACATTGGCCTTACCCGGATGGTAAAGCACACTCATGTCATAATCCTTAAGAAGCTCAAGCCATCTTCTTTGTCGTAAATTCAATTCCTTCTGAGTGAACACATACTGAAGACTCTTATGATTGGTGAAGACTTCCATGTGCACCCCATACAAGTAATATCTCTAAATCTTCAAAGCAAAGACCACGGTTGCCAACTCAAGATCATGAGTAGGGTAGTTCTTCTCATGAGTCTTAAGATGTCTAGAGGCATATACAATCACCTTACCACGCTGCATCAAGACACAACCCAAACCAATCCTAGAAGCATCATAATATACCACAAAGTCATCTAGACCCTCAGGTAGAGCAAGCACTAGAGTTGTGGTGAATCTAATCTTCAATTCCTGAAAGTTCTTCTCACACAAATCAGACCACTGAAATTTTACTTTTCTGAGTCAATCGGTCAAACGGGCAACAATGAAAGAAAATCCCTCCACAAACCTCCTGTAGTAGCCAGTCAAACCCAAAAAGCTTCTAATATTAGATGAGGAAGTGGGTCTAGGCCAGTTCTTTACCGCCTCAATCTTTTGGGAATCAACCCGAATACCATCTTTAGTCACAATATGACCTAGAAAAGCAACAAACTGCATCCAAAACTTATATTTTCTAAACAAAGAAAATAACTGTCGGTCCTTGAGAGTTTGCAACACAACTCTCAAATGGTTCGCATGCTCCTCCTCACTCTGAGAGTAGATGACGATATCATCAATGAAAACAATCACAAACATATCCAAATAATGCTTGAACACACGGTTCGTCAGTTCATAAAAGCTGCAGGAGCATTCGTTAGACCAAAAGATATCACGACAAATTCATGATGACCATATCAAGTTCTGAAGGCTGTCTTCAGAATATCACACTCTCTGACATGAAGCTGATGATAATCGAATCTAAGGTCGATTTTTGAGAAAAAATTAGTACCCTGAAGCTGGTCAAACAAGTCATCAATCCTAGGAATGGGATATTTATTCTTGATTGTGACCTTGTTCAACTGACGGTAGTCAATACACATTCTAAGAGAACCATCTTTTTATGAACAAATAGAACTGGAGCACCTCATGGAGAAATGCTAGGCCTGATGAAACCCTTATCAAGAAGATCCTCCAACTAATCCTTCAACTCTTTGAGTTCAGCGGGAGCCATCTTATAGGGAGGAATAAAGATGGGATTCATATCTGGAAGAAGATCTATCCCAAAGTCGATCTCCCGCTTGGGAGGAACTCTGGGCAAATCCTCGGGAAACACTTCTGGGAATTTGTTCATAATGGAAACAGACCGAAGGGATGGATTTTTTGACTCCATGTCCCTAACCCACACTATGTGGTAAACATACCCCTTTGAAATCATTTTCCTAGCCTAAAGATAAGATATGAACCGACCTTTTGAGGATGTAGGACTACCTTGCCATTCTAAAACGGGTTCATTTAGGAACTTGAAACGGACAACCCGATACCAAAATCAACAGAAGCATAACAAACATGTAGCCAATCCATACCAAGAATATCATCAAAATCTTTCATCTCCAACTTTACTAAATCCGCTTAAGTGATTCTATGAAGGACCGAGATAGAGTAATTTTGGTAGATTCTTTTGGCTAAGACTGACTCACCAACAAGAGTAGAAACACAAAAGGGTTCTAAGAGTAATTCTGGACATACTTCGAATTTGCATGCTATATAAGGGGTCACAAAAGATAAGGAGGCACTGGGTCTAATAAAGCATACACATCGAAAGAGAAGACTTTCAACATACTAGTGACAAAGAATTTCAACATACCAGTGACAACATCTGGGGAACCCTCCAGGTCCTGACGAGAGGACATAGCATAAAGACAGTTCTGGTGCTAACCACCAGAACTAGAAGTTGTGCCCTGCTGGGCTGGTCGACCTCCTGGGGCTGCTGGAGCAGACTGAGCCCTACCACCACCCTGCGCCTTATTAGCTGAAGGTCAATGTCTAGCCATGTTTGCAGCCTGTCCACACCCAAAGCACGCTCCCGATCCCACGCGACACTCTCTCGGGTGATTCTCACTTGCTGTAAATAGGATGGGACGGTCATCTAGTGACACTCCCCTTAGACTGTGAATAAGAACCAGACCCTCTACCACTCTGATCATGATGAGGCTTCTGGGCCTAGGTAGGATCACTAGCAGTAGAATGAACGAGTCCTGATGACTTTTTTTGGAATGAGGAGCGATGTCTACCACCGGACCTATGATGACCAAAACCTAATCCCTGGGATTAGACCTCTTGTTCTCTCTAGCCATCTCCATAAGCCTGTCTCCCTCAATCTTGTGAGCATGGGTCATGAGTCTGGAAGTGTTCATATCACTCAACATCATAGCAGACCTACATTTTTTTCACTAAATCTGAAACCCCATAGATAAACTTGCTCATTTGATCATGCAGGTCCGCTACCATAGAGGGGGCATACCTAGACAACTGAGTGAACTTCAAACTATACTTCTGAACAATCATGGATCCCTATCTCCAGTTCACAAACTCCTCAGTATTTGCTTGCCTCAACTCTCGGGGAAAGAACCGGTCAAGGAAAGCTCTCTCAAAACACTCCCAAGTTATAAGGACCTCGTACCTAACTCTAGCTTTCTTCCATTGCGTGAACCAGATATGAGCCACATCCTTGAGTTGATAGGATGCCAACTCAACATAGTCAACTCCAACTACTTGCATCACCTCAAAGATTTTCTTCACTTCATTAATAAAATTTAGCGGATCCTCATTCACCTACGAACCCCAAAACTCCAGCGGGTTTATACGGACAAAGTCACGAACTCGGGATGCTACCCTACCTCTAGGGTAGACGGGGAAGGAGCTTGTTGATTGGCCTGAGCTGCCAAGGTCTTGGCTAGCAAATGGATGGTGTTCCTGAATTCCTCATTTGTGACTTCGGGGGCCAAAACTGGAGGAGCGGCATTTCGAGTGGTTCGGTGAGGCATGGCACGTCGAGGTATGATCTAAAATGTACAAGGTAAGGATTAGAGAAATATTAGGGCTAAGCTTTATCGCACGATACAATCATGAAGGAAGTGAAGTTTTCTAAGACATCTCAAAGCTTCCCTCTCATATGTGTGGCACGCTTTACACACATGAAAGAGACTCTACTTAATTTGACTTTTGGACATCCTAGGACTCTTGAACCTGAGGCTATGATACCAAGTTTGTCACGCCCCGAGGTTACACCCTAGACGTAACACGGGACTTTGGACCACAAGTGCCCCAAGCTAACCCTTGGTCATAGCATTCTCAAGCATAAAAAAAGATAAGCGGAAGCATAATAGATAAATCCAGAATGTCATACATGGATATTAAAGTCAAACTGGGATACAAAATCCAGAAGAAGACTCTAAAGCTGTCTATGTCTGGAAAGCCTTTACTCAAGACATAAAGAGTTGCTAGGACAAGACCCTAGCTAACTCGAAGTACAAAAAATAAAATATCTAACACTATTTGAGAACATAACTAGTCCCCGATATAAGAGGACTCACCAACAGTTGATGGAAAGTGTCCTGGAAGATCTAGCCACGAGTCTGAGAAGGGACACCTGAATCTGCATTATCAAAGGATGCATCGCAAGATATGCGTCAGTACTATAGGATGTACTGAGTATGAGAGCGATGCATGAATCATGATGACAACAGTTTAAAATATTCTTAATAGTGAACTTGTTACGTAATCATGAATAAATATCAAGAACAAGGGAAGAAGGAACCCATTATTGATTACCCACATACCTTGATTGAAGATAACCCACTTGAATTGAAAAGAGTAGGAGGCTTGAACTTGGAGCTTGATACTTGGATCTTGGAGAAGAATGTTTTCCTTTTTGGGAGAAGAATGAAGTAATGAGAAGGGACATAGGCTAATGAGGGTGAAAACCCTACTTGAAATAGTAAAAATGACATCATTTAGGAGTTAAAAGGGTGGATAATAAGTAAAATGCCCCA
This sequence comes from Jaltomata sinuosa, assembly GCA_003996215.1. NCBI lineage: Eukaryota > Viridiplantae > Streptophyta > Magnoliopsida > Solanales > Solanaceae > Jaltomata > Jaltomata sinuosa. The sequence goes on along the minus strand of QJPP01000349.1, from coordinate 85,010 downwards.
GGGACTTAAATAAAAAACTGCATGAAATAGGACCGCCTCACGGGCTACCCGACGGGCATCGCGCCCACGATGGCCCATCGGCCAAAGTATAGGGCAGGGGTACCTTGGTTGAGGTCTGCTGGACTATTCTGACGATGAGCTCTCACGATCTGTAGCACCTGCGATCCCCATGGGATTATTCGTCAAGGGAAAGGCAGACAGGGGGAAGGATCCCTGGATCAATCCGACGGCTTGCCTCCCCACGGGTCATCGTACCTACGATGTCCGTGGCCTAACCCATCGAGGAAACTGGGGTGATGGGGGAGGAGTGCTTGGGGGATCCCGACGGTGGGTTCCCATGGGCCGTCGCACCTGCGACGCCCATCGTGACCTCCCATCAGGCCGAGGCAAGTTGGAACAATCTCACTGTTTGGTTCCCACGGGGCACCCCACGGGCCGTCTGAGCTACGATGCCCATGGCATTGCCCGTGGTGACCTACAGTTGTAGAAAAATGCAAAAAACTCACTGGATTCAGAATTCAATAGCTGGTTCGAATTGCGGGGTGTTACAATATCTCTCCCTTGGGATTATTCATCCTCGAATGAAGACTTAAGTAAGGGAAACTAGAAAGAAACAGCCCAACCAAGCAACAAAACATGAAAATTGAAGGATAAGCATAAAAATTGAGCTTGCAACTTAAAACATGATAAAACTAACTTCGGCAAATATGGATGCATGCTAGGATCATGAGTGGAACTGATGGAAAAGAATTGGAGGAACATACCCGTGGATGAAACTATTACCTCAAGCTGGAATCGGAAGGAAAGAGATGAGGATACTTGGCTTTCATGGTTGATTCCTCTTCCCAAGTAGCTCCTTTAATAAGCTGATTTCTCCAAAGAACTTTCACTGAAGCAACTTATTTGTTCCTCAACCTCCGAATCTAACAATCAAGGATTTCTACGGGGACTATCCTTCACACCTACATCCTCTAACGGAAAAATCAAGGTCGGATCGCTAACACACTTCTTTAACAAGGAAATATGGAAAACTGGATGAATCGCTTCTAAGTCATATGAAAAATCCAACTCATAAGCAACACTACCAACTCTCCTCAAGATCTGATAAGGACCTACAAAATGGGGACTGAGCTTTTCTTTCTTGCCAAATCTCATTACACCCTTTATGGGTGACACTTTCAGAAAACCCTAATCATTAACTTCAAATTCTAATTCCCTCCTCCTAGCATCCGCGTATGATTTCTGTCGACTCTGAACGGTCTTCTACCTCTCAAGAACAAGTTGAACCTTCTCCATAGTCTCATAAACCGAATCTTGACCAATCAAGGCTGCCTCACCTGCATCGAACCAACCAATAGGATATCTACATCTTCGATCATATAGTTTCTCATAAGGGGCCATCTGGATGCTAGAGTGAAAGCTTTGATTGTAGGCAAACTCGATAAGAGGTAGGTGATCATCCCAATTTCACTTAAAATGAATCACACATGCCCTCAACATATCCTCCAAAGTCTGAATAATACGCTCTTCCTGTCCATCTGTCTGAGGGTGAAAAGTTGTGCTAAGCTTCACCTGAGTACCAAGTCACTTCTGAAACGAAAAAGCTATTGAATATTTTTCAATGAAAAATTTGTGATTTTTTTAGTAATGTTAGGTATCTGATTGTGCTTTTTATCTACCAAAAATGGTCCTAAATAATGCATCCCAATTTTCCATGTTTTAAAGAGGTGCAAAATGACACTTGTTTTGTCTGTGTTTTTTTTTCTTGTTCTTTTGCTATGAGTCCACAACTCAAATTTTGGAAGGATGAAACAAATTAAAGCAGTAATTGGAGAAAACTTGACTTAAAGATTTGTGATTAGAACCTGAGTTCATACACTCCATCCGTTTTCATTTAGTTGTCCCGTATATTAAAAATAATTTTATTATTATATAAATAATATTTTGGATTATTTTACTCGTCACATTTTTTTTATTTATACGCCCCTTAAAATATATTAAGTAGAAGATAATTTGACTAAACTATTCTTATGTTTTACTCCTCTCATTTAATACTTCTTTCTTTTGTATCACATTAAGTAGAATTATGGACCAATTATTCTTAAAGTAGAATTATGAACCAATTTTTTTTAGTAAGGATGACAAGTAAGTGGTCTGAAAGGAATATTAAGCAAGCGGCTAAAATACTTGTTAATTTAAAAAATCAAGAGAGAAGTAATTTTTTTTCTAAATTTTACCTTTAACATTAATTATTTTAAAATCAAGAAATACGTAAATAAATAAAATTAAAGAGCTAATAAAAAAATATTAATCAAATTACACATAATGATTTTTTCTTAAGAATTATGCAAAATCTTAATCTGACAACTAAATGGGAATGGAGGAACCATCAACCATGTGATATGGAAAAGGATATAGTAGGTGTGAGTGAGTGACCGATTTTAGCTGAGATCAAACAGATTGAATGACATGACATGAGTGACAAAACATGATCTATTTTTTATACTAACTTCCAAAACCAATTTTGCATGGTTTTGAAAGAGATGTGATGAAGTTAAAGTCTTTATAAGTATTCTTCTCGTTCACTTTTATTAGTTCACAATTTCATTGTACATCTCTCAAGTAATAATAAATAAAGTGCATATTTTATCATAATAGTCATATAATTACTCCCTTCGTCCATCTTTACTTGTTCATGTTTAACTTGGCACACTCTTTAAAATAATAAATAAAAAGTTATTTTATTATATCACTCCTTTAATTGCAAGTCATCTAATTATTGGAAAATAAATAGAACTATTCAATAGCAAGGATAAAATAGACACAAAATGGTAAAACATCTCTTGATTTTTCAAACTGGACAAGTAAAGTTTGACAACTATTTTTAGTATACTGAATAAATAAAGATGGACGGAAAGAGTTGTGTATAGTCTTAATGGACTTGAAAAATGATTTGAAATGTGTTATTATGCTAAGGATAAATTTTATTTTGTTATCTTAATATATGCTAAAGTGGATAAATAAAGGGTAAACTACCTAAAGAGCCATACCTACTTATCATATCTACTAAAACTACCACTACTTTATTTTAATTTACTTAATATCCCATATATTAACAAATAACCCCCCTTCCTTTCCCTCAGATACATCGCCCAAATAACATCTCCATAACCCCCTTCATATGACTAATATCACGCCAACTCCCAAATTCAAACCCCAAATCAGTTTTTCACGATTAATTAATTCCCTCCCCATTATTTTTCTCTCATTAACTTCACTAAAGCACGTTTTTCCACCAGTATCAAGTAATTGACAATTATCAGAACCATAACCTCAATTTTGATGAGTTTAATCAATATTTAAGTAATGTATTAATAGTTTATGTAAGCATAAAATTCTAATTTTTCAACTTTAATCCACAAATTTTATACAGTTTTTAAAAAGAGTGGTGACTTGCTTAGTATAGAGTCTTTTAAACACCATTAATGATGGAAGAAGGACCTTCTTTTTGTTTGGGTGTTAGTCAGTTAGACAACATTATAGGTGTCACGATCCAGACCATCCAGGGTGGCACCCACCCAACTCCCGGATGAGCGAACCAATAAAGTCCAACTCTTAGACTAGCCTAACAGCTTAAAACCAGTGCAGAAATGTAAACTAGCATTCAATCATAAATAAAATCAACGTTATAAATAAAATAAATTGCGGAAATCCCTCCCTAGAATCTGAAAGTCATCGTACCAAAAATATCTACCAAAAACTAGAGTACGGGGATGCAACCCCAAATATAGAAATAGTCTAAGCCCCAAAAAATGGGTTACAACTCAACTAGATGGACACCAAGGAAGCTCGGTCGAATAGCTCATCCTTGATATCTAGGAAAGTCAGGTCTACAAGTGAGGTCGTGCATCAACCGTCGAAAGAATTTCTGTACTCACAAAAAGACAAGCAAGTGCAGTATCAGTACACAACCACCATGTACTAGTAGGATCATCAGCCAGTTCTAAATAAACAATGTATGAGTAGTACAAAAATCAAGTAAGAGTACAGAAAAACACATAGGCAAGTCAACAGGTATTCCTAGTCTACAAGTCTCTACCTAACTTGTCCCACATGTAAACCACTTCCCAGTTATGATCAATTATCCACAAAAATAATAGTCACATCCCGTTACATATCCCGAGCCTACCCTGGTTCCCTTCTAGACAACACCTAATTATAAGACATACCAACCGGTCTACACCAAGACCAAAACTCATAAATCAATTCAATTAATCTCGGCTGCTCAAGGACCTAAATACACAACCACAATTCAAGTTCACAACCCGGTTCACTCAGGGAACCATTAAATAAAGATGCAACAACACAATAAAGTAAACCCGTACTAGGCGTGTACCCGAGCCAACCATTAGTATTATTCCATACAAGGCATGGTACCTGAGCCAATTGTTAGTATTATCCCGAACCAGACATAGTACCCGAGCCAACCGTTAGTAGTATCCCATACCAGGCGTGGTACCTGAGCCAATCAAATGTCACATAAATCCACAATTACAAACAATGAACATACTTGTAAACCAACAAGCAATACCCCTAGTTCATTTCACAAGACTGAAAAATAGGACTTTTGGACATTCTAAATCATTCCTTAAGCAATGCAAATCATAGAAATATTTAGACCAAAGTACACAAACATACAGTGCATACAGGAAGCAATAACCATCACCTACCTTGAATAAGCAAGCTCTACAATGCCGGAACATTTCCCTTTTCAGGATCCCTTGCCTGTTCTTGGTCTAGAAATAATACACAGTAACAAAAAATCAATACTTATGGCCTACAAATTACCTGGATTATGAAAAATCCCAAACCCCAGGCCAACCATGATCATTCCACCTATTTTCGGGCTTTCCCACCATTAATTCACCTAAATTCCTCATTTTTACGTATTCTCTTAGAGAATTATGGCTAAATGATTAGTACCATTAACATGAATCAAGACCCAAGAACTCTAGCACCCTAGAATCCTCTTTTCCCCCAGATTCTACCATTCCTAGATCATCCCAAACCTTCCCCCAAGTCCACCCCTAGAAATTCTATAGCATAAGAAAGATACTGTGGAGTTTGGGGAGTAGAATCCTTACCTTTAGGATGAAAAACGACAAAAAACCGATAGAAATCGCCCAAAATTGCCCCTTTTTTCTCCAAAAATGAGTTGCAAAAAAACTAAACTATTTTGGGAAGTTTTTGCATTAAATCCTGTCACGCTATGCTATAGTGGTCTGCTCCGCTATTGTCATGCCCCGAGGTTACCCCTAGACGTAACACAGGACTTGGGACCACAAGTGCCCCAAGCAAACCCTTGATCATAGCATTCTCAAGCATAACAAAAGATAAGCGAAAGCATAATAGATAAATCCAGAATTTCATACATGGATATTCAAGTCAAACAGGGATATAAAATCCAGAAGAAGACTCTAAAGTTGTCTATGTCTGGAAAGCCTCTACTCAAGACATAAAGAGTTGCTAGGACAAGACCCTAGCTAACTCGAAGTACGGTAAATAAAATAGCTAACACTATTTGAGAACATAACTAGTCCTCAATCTAAGAGGACTCACCAACAGCTGATGGAAAGTGGCCTGGAAGCTCTAGCCATGAGTCTGAGAAGGGACACATGAATCTGCATCATCCAAGGATGCAATGCAAGATATGCGTCAGTACTATAGGATGTACTGAGTATGTGAGTGATGCATGAATCATGATAAAAACAGTTTAAAATATGCTTAAGAGTGAACTTGTTACATAAAGAAGTAATCATGAATAAATATCAAGATATAAGACATGAAACATGAAGTAAAGCTTTAGTTTCATAGTATAAAATCATATAACTTCATAGCTTGAAAATAAACATGTGGGAGTTTCTTTTAACTGACATAAACCATGCTGAGCTACATGGAGTCCAGTGTCATGTACCCCCACTGAAAAGAGCTGTCCTAACCATCCAAAGTTAGAACCATGTCATACCAGGATCCTGTCACAATAAGCCACAGAGGGCAACCTACGGTTGCAACGTAGTTTTGGACTTGGGTTATCTAAACCCTCATCTCTCAGTGCTAAATACTACTCCCAAAACATATAAGATGTGCTCATATACATGTGACATATCTGATGCCAAACTTGTTCATAACTTATTCATAACTTGATCAGACCCAGGATCGTCATACTACTCATGAAATTTAGTTTAGAAATTGATTCATGAGCATTGATGGAACATCGAGTGTCTTGTGTTACATAATACTTCATAAAAGGGTGGGTAATGAATAAAATGCCCCAGGGACTTAAATAAAAAACTACAGGAAAAAGGGCCGCCTCATGGGCTACCCGATGGGCATTGCGCCCACGATGGCCCATCAGCCAAAGCGTCGGGCAAAGGTACATTGGTTGAGGTCTGCTGGACCATTCCAATGACGATCTCCTACGGCCCATCGGGCCTGCGACGCCCATGGGGTTTCCCATTGAGTGAAAGGCGTACAGGGGGAAGGATCCCTGGATTAATCTGACGGCTTACCCCTCCCCACGGGTCGTCGTACCCACGACGCCTGTGGCCTAACCCGTCGAGAAAGCTGGGGTAATGGGGGAGGAGCGACTGGGGATCCCGACGGTGTGTTCCCATGGGCTGTTGCACCTGCGACGCCCATCGTGACAGCTCACCGGGCTGAGGTAGCTTGGCATAATCTCACTTTTTGGTTCCCACGGGCCATCTGAACTACGATGCCTGTGGCGCTTCCCGTCGCGCTACCCGTGGTGACCTACAGTTGCAAAAAAACATTGAAAACTCACTGGATTCAGAATTCAATAGCTAGTTCAGATTGTGGGGTGTTACAGCTATAGCAGTACCACTGTAGTGGAGTCGTCCGCTATGGCGGAGGCAGATCGATGTTGACTTCTGCTGTTGTAGTAATTTTTCTGCTACAACAGAGGTTGCTATAGAGGAATTTCAATCTCTACAGTGATTGACACGCAACAGAAAGTCATAAAATCTCCAAAACTAGTCCATTCTACAACACACTTATTTTGTTGACGTCCCACAATAACCCCTTCACATCATCCTCAATTTCGGGAGTTCTACTTATCCGAATTTAATTCTGAAAAGTCCTCTAGACTCTTTTATGTGTTAGCAATGAGGAAAACTATCTTGAATCAAGACATCAAACCCAATCCTTACCTGGATTGTCCTAGACCATACCTCACTACAAAACTGGCCGAGACTAGCCTAGCCCAGAATTTCAAACTCCCAAACCTGGAGTTTTCTAACTCTAAAAATTGGCACAAATAGTTTACCCGTAACGACAGACTCTGTCATTACAACAGATACTAATTTACTGATCATCCGTCCCTGAATGATCAAACCCAAAAATATGGAAAGATAAAGAAAGAAAGAGTAGTACCTGTATCCACAAACAAATGAGGGTACTTGTCTCACATGTCCCTCTTGGTTTCCCAAGTGGATTCCTCAACCAGATGATGCTTCCACTGAAACTTTACCGTACTGATCACCTTTGTCCTCAATTTCCAGACATCCCGATCAAGAATCAAAATCGTCTCCTCTTCATAGCGAAGATATTTATCAAGTAACACCTCATCCCACTTGCTGATATAGTCTACATCCCCATGGTATTGCTTTAGCATGGATACGTGAAACACTGGATGGACACCTGATAGACTGGGTGACAATGCCAATCTGTAAGCGACGGGCCCTACGATCTCAAGAACCTCAAACGGTCCGATGAACCGGGGGCTGAGCTTGCCCCTCTTACCGAAATGCATAACTTCCGTTATATGGTGACACTTTCAACAATACCTGTTTACCAACCTGAAATTCCATGTCCCGGACCTTGCGATCTGCATATTCATTCTGCCTGCTTTGGGCAGCTAGTAACTTGGTTTGAATGCCTCTTACCTTTTCTTACGCTCCCTTACCAAGTATATGCCCAAAGGTTTTATATCGCCTTTCTCAAACCACCCAATTGGTGACCTATAAATCCTCCCATATAGAGCCTCGAACGGTGCCATGTCGATACTGTTTGGCCTTGATCTTTTCTATGAATGTGGATTTGACCTCAATACTAGCCAAAATCCCACCTTGTTCTGAAATACCCAAGTTCATGAACTTGGACTCCAATGACTGAATTTCCCTTTCTAGTGGTCATTTGGACACCCTCAAACAAATCAAACTGCCCATGCTAACTGTTTTCCAGCTCAATGCATCTGCCACTACATTAGCCTTACTCGGATGGTACTGAATAGTGACATCGTAATCCTTCAATAATTCCATCCACCTTCTCTGCCTCAGGTTCAAAACATTCTGAGTGAAAACATGTTGCATACTGCGATGATCAGTGAACACCTCACACTTGACACCATAGAGATAGTGTCTCCAAATCTTGAGTGCAAAGACCATCGCTGCCAACTCTAAATCGTGAGTTGGGTAGTTTCTCTCATACACCTTCAACTGCCTAGAAGAATAGGCTATCACATTCCTATCCTACATCAACACAACACCCAAACTAGAATGTGAAACATCACAGTAAACAATAAAGTCTTTACCTTCAATCGGCAAGGACAAAATAGGAGCCTTGGTTAGAAGTGTCTTGAGCTTTTAGAAGCTCTCCTCGCATTTGTCGGACCACACAAATAGCACATCTTTCTGAGTCAGCCTTTTCAAGTGAGTAGAAATGGAGGCAAAATCCTTAACAAACCTCCGGTAATAACCTGTGAGCCCAACAAAACTCTTCACCTCAGTCACAGAGCTAAGACAAGCCCAACTCTTGAATGCCTCTTTCTTCTGGGGATCTACCATCACCCCTTCTCTGACACTACATGCCCCAGGAATGCTACCGAAGTTAACCAGAAGTCACACTTGGTGAACTTCGCATAAAGCTTTTGATGCCTCAAAATGTCCAACACTATATGGAGATGTTTAGCATGCTCCTCCCTACTCTTGGAGTAGTTCAAAATATCATCAATGAAAATGATGATGAACGAATCCAAGTAAGATTTAAACACCCCATTCATTAAACTCATGAATGATGTGGGTGTATTAGTCAAACCAAACAACATCACCAAAAACTCATAATGCCCATACCGAGTCCAAAAAGCAGTCTTAGGGACATCTCCCGGCCTAATTTTCAACTGATGATACCCTGACCTTCAGTCAATTTTCGAAAGCACGAATGCACCCTGTAACTGATCAAACAGATCATCAATACGGGGTAGAAGGTACTTATTCCAGATGGTAACCTTGTTCAACTACTTGTAATCTATGCACATTCGCATACTACCATACTTCTTCTTTACAAATAATACCGAAGCACCCCAAGGCAAAGCACTGTGACAGATAAATCCCTTATCTAGGAGTTCCTGAAGATGATTCTTAAGTTCCCTTAACTCTGCCGTAGCCATACGATATGGAGGTGTCACGCCCCAAACCTAGATAGGGTGGACAAGAACCGTATGAGAACATGCCTTATAAATGACTTGTACTAAGTGGATGAATTATTATTCCTAAGACAGTAGTAAGTAACTATACATAAATAATAATGGCAACCTGGCCACACAACGGAATAGACAACTGAAACCATAACCATAAACGATAACTTTATATTGTCTATGAAGCCTCTAATAAAATTTATTTCTATGCAATGACCAATGGTCTGAACAGGGACCTGACTTACCCAAATTATAACTATATATATGACTAAGAGTACTAGACATTATTAGCTCCAAATGAGAGAAGATCTCACCCGCTGCTTGGCTGAATATGAAATGAGTGCCTAATATAGAAGTCAATTAATTAGTATACTTGATCCTTATATATAGAAATGCAACTCCCCAAAACATAGGGACGTAAGTACATATACAACATGTACTAGTATGTAAAACAGACAGAATAACAAGTAGACATATGAGGATGCTCAATGAATTAAATGACAAAATGAGCACCTAAAGGCAACTGAAGACTAAGAACTTTCGTCTAGAACTATATCTTGTGAGCGTACAAGTTATGGATACACAATATATAACTGTAACCTATGCATTTGCCTTATTAACTTATCATATAACGTCTTATGAGTTTATTCATCATTATAAAACACCTAGTAATTTGCCTAGGTGATATCCTATGACTGCTTTTAATACAAATAATCATATGATGGCCTACCAAAGGCGATCTATGTCAAATGAATGGCATGTATTTTCCAAATTCTCATGACTATGATTCTATGCACATGACTGTAATCGTGGTCAAATATAAGGTGCGCCCTCTGTGGGCTCGCTATGAGGGTCTGCCCGCAGGCCACATATGCCATGTGTTGGCTCGAGTTAGGGGAAGCTGACTCAAAATACAAATGATGCCACAAGGTCAGGTATGCCACAATGTTTGGGCTCACTATAATGGTCTGGTCTCAATTCTATGCACAAAATAGTGTCGCGCGGTTGTGTCAAGTAAAACCTATGGATACCCTCCCGTCGATAAGAATAACCTTTTATCACATAATGTCTTATAGGCTTATACAAGTAATTTACGATAAAGATTATTTAGCCATTCAAGTAGTAATATCCATTTTTTTTACAACTAATTTCTTTAAACTGAATATCTATCCATTCAGGCATTATCTCTTTTATTTTACGTTTTAACTATATCTCTATGTGATCAGATATACTAATGCAACTATACTATGGCATACTCTTCTTATGTATAACAGGTAATAAATACACTTTGTGACTTCTAGAGATTTCAAGTAACGACACTTTTACGCAAAATATTATGGATACTCGACTAAGAGGAGTAATATAAATATTATGACCTCAACGAATAGACATGTGAAATAGGAAGACAAGTAATTTTGAATATTATGACCTCAACGAATAGACATGTGAAATAGGGAGACAAGTAATTTTGAATATTATGACTTCAACGAATAGACATGGGAAATAGGAAGACAAGTAATTTCAAATGGAAAGAGGGTATAGATAATTGACCATGGAAGCATGTAGGCATGTGCTTGACATATACCAAAAGGCTCTTCTTATATGTCAAATACCATATGTTAATTGTTATAAGAGAAACGGGTGGGTTCATATTGTGCCTTAGCGGCGAAGGATGTTTTAGCTTTACATACCTTTGGTACCTTCCTAGCTAACGGTAGTATCACGAGTCCCAAACAACTTCACATATATGGGAGTAGCCTCTACATAGCCTAGGATTAGCTCCCACTATCCAATTGTAAATCAATCAACTACAATAATAATATATACTCATCAATTAACCGTAGTTTCATCTAACAATTTATTTCAATATTTTTCAGCTTAGGTTAATTTAACATCAAATTTTCCAATTAGTAGAAATTCCCAAAAATTCCACTTATATTCATCTTCTCCCTCTATTAAGAACCCTAATTATCAAGATCCATGTCAAGAACTAATGAAAATTAGAATCAAATATCCCAAATACCTATTCATAAAAATACTTAAGAGTAGAAAATTTACCTCTTGAAATTCACACCCTAATTTTAAACTTTGAAACCAAATTCTAAAAATTCCTTGAGTTTATCGCAAAATCCTTTAATTTGTGAGGAAATTTTGCCTTCCCCAAGCTTCCACGCCACCATGAACACATCCACTTTTCTCACGTTGTTCAATCCTTGAAATTGTTAAGAATAGTTACTGCTGCTGATACGCTAGTTTCACGACAAAGAGACCCCCAAAACGTGAGGTAGAAAAAGGAACTCAATATGTCTTGATGCTCATTAATGTTGCTGACCCACTAGCCTCTTCATATCTATCCATATAGTGCAATTTATAAGCCTTTGGTGGACCACTTATTGACTACAAACACTTGAAGAATGCACTAACAATTAATTTTCAAGAGTTAATGAAGTTTGGCCCTTTGCCACTAATTAATGAACTAGGAAAGTCTTTTTTCCTCTTTTAAGCCAACTCTTATATACTTTGGGTCTTGACTACTTGTATCAATATCCCTCATCCATATTAATGCATTTACTGTATCAATCCTAATTCAAATTATTCTGAGGTGTCACATGAGGAATGGAAATGGGACGAGTGCCCGGCTACAAGTCAATACAAAAGTCAATATCCCTATTCGGTGTCATACCAGGCAAATCCGTTGGGCATACCTCTCGAAACTCCAAAACAACTGGAACTGACTCAATAGAGGGGGACTCCACACTATCATCCTCGAGATGAGCTAAAAAGGCTAAACACCTTCTCCCCACTAGCTTTCTAGCTCGAACGAACGATATAATCCTAGTCGGCTTAGACCTGTACACACCTTCCCACTCTAGCCTATCCTTACCCAAAATCTCTAGAGCCATAGTCTTGGTATTACAATTCAACACAACATGATACGGTGATAATCAGGTCATGCCTAAAATAATGTCAAAGTCAACCATATCAAAGATTACTAAATCTACCCAAGTATGCATCCCGACAAAAATAACCAAAAAGTTACGATAAACATGAGTCACAACAATCGACTCTCCAACCGGGGTAGAAAAATGGATAGGGGAATCAAGGATATCACATACCAAGTCCAAACCCAATGTAAAACTCACAGACACATAAGAATATGTAGAACCTGGGTCAAATAATACCGAATCCATTTTATCAAAGACAAGAATGGTACCTGTGATCACCACATCTGATGCCTCAGCCTCGGTCCTCCCTGGAAATACCTAACAGTGAGCCCATTATTAATCCAAGCAACCTCCCTGGCCGGATGCGCCATGCTCCTGCCCGCACCTCCAGCCGGTGCCGCCTCTGCCTCTGCCTGCACCCCTCCATCTTCCACAACAACTTCCACTTCCTTGATAACCTGTTCCTGAGGTGGGGGAGGGGTTGCCTCTCGCACTCCTGCAATAGCTTGAGCCCCACCCCTGGCGGGCATGGCTCTACCTCGTCCTATGCCCCTTCCCCTGCCTCTACCACTGCAACCAGGCCCACTGCTAGGACTGCCGATCTAGCTCGATTGTTCCTTGTGTTAACCATCTACGAACAGAAGAGTGAAAGAGTCAGATACCAATTTGAATCACCAGATACCGATTCGAATTAAGTTATAGCATGATGGAAGAAAGAAGAGATAGTTTCCTGAAGTCTTATAGCCTTTCGAAGAAAAGTACAGACGTCTCCACATCGTTCTGCAAGACTTTACTAGACCTATTTTGGTATAATGAGATCAATGAACCTAGGATTCTGATACCATCTTTGTTATGACCAAGACCATCATGAGTGGCAGCCACCCAACCTCCGGATGAGCAAACCAATAGAGTCCAACTCTTAGACTAGCCTAACGGATTAAAACCAGTGCAGAAATGTAAACTAGCATTCAATCATAAATAAAATCAACTCTATAAATAAAATAAATTGTGAAAATCCCTCCCTAGAATCTGAAAGTCATCGTACCAAAAATATCTACCAAAAATTAGAATACGGGGATAAAACCCCAAATATAGAAATACTCTAAGCCCGGACAAATGGGGTACAACTCAACTAGATGGACACCAAGGCAGCTCGGTTGAATAGCTCACCGTTGATATCTCAGAAAGTCAGGCCTACAAGTGAGGTCGTGCGTCAATCGCCGTAAGATTTCTTGTACTCACAAAAAGACAAGCAAGTGCAGTATCAGTACACAACTACCGTGTACTGGTAGAATCATCATCCAGTTCCAAATAAACAATCTATGAGTAGTACAAAAATAAATTAAGAGTACAGAAAAACACGTAGGCAAGTCAACTGGTATTCCTAGACTACAAGTCTCTACCTAACTTGTCACACATATAAACTACTTCATAGTTATGATCAATAATCCACAACAATATCAGTCATTTCCCGTTACATATCCCAGACCAACCCTGGTTCCCTTCTAGACAACACCTAAGTGTCAGACATACCACCCGGTCTATACCAAGACCAAAACTCATAAACCAATTCAATTAATTTTGGCCTCTCAAGGACCAAAATACACAACCATAATTCAAGTTCACAACCCGGTCCACTCAGGGAACTATTAAATAGAGATGCAACAACACAATAAAGTAAACTCGTACGAGACATGGTACCCGAGCCAACCGTTAGTATTATCCCATACCAAACATGGTGCCTGAGCCAACCATTAGTATTATCCTATACCAGGCGTGGTACCTGAGCCAACCGTTAGCAGTAGCCTATACCAGGCGTGGTACCCAAGCCAACCAAATGTCACATAAATCCACCGTCACAAACAATGAACAATCAATACTTGTAAACCAACACGCAATACACCTAGTTCATTTCACAAGACTGAAAAATAGGACTTTTGGACATTCTAAATCATTCCCTAAGCAATGCAAATCATACAAATACTTAGACCAAAGTACACAAATATACAGTGCATACAGTAAGCAATAACCATCACCTACCTCAAATAAGCAAGCTCTATTATGCCAGATTTTTTCCCCTTTCAGGATCCCTTGTTTATTCTTGGTCTAGAAATAATACACAGTAACCAAAAATAAATACTTATGGCCTATAAATTACCCATATTATGAAAAATTCTAAACCCCAGACCAACCATGATCATTCCACCCATTTTTGGGCTTTCCCAACATTAACTCACCTAAATTCCTCATTTTTACGGATTTCCTTAGAGAATTATGGCTAAATGATCATTACCCATTTAACAAGAATCAAAACGCAAGAACTCTAGCACCCTAGAATCCCCTTCTTCCCCAGATTCTACCATTCCTATGTTATCCCAAACCTTCCCCCAAGTCCACCCCTAGCAATTCTATAGTATAGGAAAGATACCACAGGGTTTGGGGAGTAGAATCCTTACCTTTAGGATGAAAAATCGGTAGAAATTCCCTAATTTCGTCCCCTTCTTCTCCCAAAATGAGTTACAAGAAAACTGAACTATTTTGGGAAAGTTTCTGCATTAAATCCCATCACGCTCCGCTATTGTGGTACTGCCATAGCGAAGTCATCCGCTATAGCGGAGGCTGACCGATGTTGACTTCCGTTGTAGTAGTAATTTCTCCGCTACAACGAAGGTCTCTATGGCAGAGTGTCAACCGCTACAGCAGTTGACATGAGACAGAAAGTCATAAAATCGCCAAAAATACTCCATTTTACAATACACTTATTTTTTCAACGTACCAGAACAATCCCTTCACGTCAACCTCAATTTCGAGAGTTCTACTTACCCGAATTTGATTCCAAAAATTCCCTGGACTCCTTTATATGTTAGCTACAAGGAAAACTATCTCGAATCAATACATCAAATCCAATCCTTACCCGGATTGTCCTAGACCATACCTCACTCAAAAATTGGCCGAGACTAGCCTAGCCCAGAAGTTCAAACTCCCAAACCCAGAGTTTTCTAACTCTAAAAATTAGCATGAATGGTTTACCCATAACGATGGACCCGGTCGCTATAGTAGGAACTCCCACTACTATAAAACTAAATTCTCGTTGTGATGGTGACGATGAGAATTTTGCTGAAAATAGATCTAAACACCAGAATAACCCTGTCAAAATGATGCAACTACGTGAAAATTTCATACAAATGACAAACAATCAACCAACTGTTCATTAGGATGAACCAGAGGGCAAAGAAGCAGAAGACAAAGATTGTAATGTTGAAATAGAGGTAAACAATATTCTATATACATTACGCTAGTCATATTCATGTATATTGCACGCTCAAATCCTTGGTTGTATGTATCAGAACCATCCCAAATATCGCTTAATATATCAAATGATGTTTTCCATATCTATGGCTACATGTATCATGTGATTATATTTTTCCTAAAAAAACTGTAACAACCAGTGATACATAGGTGGTGAACACATAATACATAGAGAAATGTATCAAGGCATATTTTCTATATCTTCAGAGTGATGTAGCAGCCATTTATACATAACAGATGTATATCCATGATACATGATCTGATGTATCATGGCATATTTTCTATATTCCAAACTGATATAAGTGATACAACATCCATTTATACATAAGTGATCCGTGCCCTTGATACATGAAAACATGTGTCCTGTAATATTTTCTATATTACAAAGTGATGTAGCAGTTAGTGAAATGATACATAGGATCATGTATCAATTGCTCTAATTTCTACATGCAAGTAGTATGATTCACAGACTTGTACATCAATGTATTAATCTTTTGTATATTCATTCATTTGATGCAAATAATATTTCATACATGTTGTTGCAGGGAATTAAAAATTGTATTAATAAATTTGCTTAACCATCCTCTCCATTTCAGTAGCACAAACAATGATGTTATTGTCACGACATGAAGGTAATTTTCAATGATGATGAATTTGTAATATTTGGGAGGACCTACTTTGAGATATAACTCAACATACTCAAATGTAAATTTCAAGGAAAAGTGTCCATGTACATCATGATACTTGAAATATAACATGACAATCCATAGGAGTTATCTATATGTGTTAATGAAAAAATTCTACAGTTCAGTATTTTCGAGTTTGCACTCATTACTGGTTTAAAATACACCAGAAATAAGGATGATTTTCAATTATTTGATGATGAACAAAGCATGCTTAGGCAAAAGTATTTCCTGTGAACATGTCCTATCTATAAAATCCAATTGATTCTATATTATAAAGAGAATAGATAGGGCAACAATTTTGAAGATGCTATGAAAATGGCCCTGCTATATTTCATTCACACATTCCTCATTTCACAATTAGGCGATGTGCAAATTTTTGAGAAATTTTTTTATCTGGTGGACAATGGCACGTACAATCAGTATCCATGGAAAAAGTGTGCATTTGAGCTATTAGTCAGATCTTACAGCAAGAGTATTAACTTCAAAAAATAGTTTATCCAAGTTGCTGACATGCCATATGCAATGCAAATTCAGATCTATGAATGATGTTCAGATGTTGATGAAGAATTGATCATCAATGAACGTGACTTAATTCTCAAGATTCTTAACTAGTGAATTATCACTGATAAACCCAAATTTGAAAAATTCATGACCGGCATGTTTAAAAAGGTACAGTAAATCTAGTTAGGTTTATTTATGCAAATTTTCTAATGAATCATGTACATATTTGTACATGATACATGTTCATATATCATGCATAAGTTGTCTAGCTCAATATATTTTCAAATGATACATACAAATGTGTACATGATACATGTTCATTATTATTTTGTGTATTCTGTATATATTCCTAAGTAAATTTATTTTCACAGGATTTTCGAGACATCACTCCTATAGTCAATGAAATTGCAATACTTGACTTGCCGAATGATATAGAATCAAAAGAACCAATCAATGCATTTATTTCAGAAGGTTATGAGAATTTTACTTCTACACCACCCCCAAATATCCTCAAGAGGCCTAATAAGGAAGCTACTCCCTCATCCGTCCCTCCATCAAAGAAGGCAAAGATTGTTTCTAAGCTCAAAAAGGTCAAAAAAACTGTCAAGAGGATTGGAACCACCAAAGACAACTGTTAAGGAAAAAAAGCATGTGGATCTCTCTGAACTTGCTCAAGCTCATGTATTCTTTATTGATGATAGTGGGTCTATTGTCGATCTTAAAAATATCTTTGAGAAAGATGTTCCTGTAATGGACGCCGAGCCTACTGTTCATGTACAAAAATCTTCCTTGAAAGAAAATTTACCCATGGATGTAGAGACACCTGTTGAGCTATCAAAGAATTCAGCAAAATATAAAGACAACTTGCACACTGATGAAGCAAAAAAATCTCCATATCTGCCAGAGGATCAACATTGAGGATTCTGTTCTTAGGAAAGAAATAGATTATGTCAAAAAACATGTAAATAGCGAAATTGTGTTTATCCAATAATATTTAGTCCTAATTATTATATATAATCACTCATTTATATTTATTTATATATTTATAGATTGACAAAAAAATTGAGGATCTTCAAGAATTTGTCAAGACGCAGTTCAGAGCCATTCTTAAAGCTATCAAACTGAATTTTGTTCATGAATGAAAGATATGTGAAATTATAATTCATAAGCAATATATTCTATGATTTTTTTTACATTTGTTATATGTTCTTATTAAATATATTATAGGCTTTCGATATTCAATGCGATCAAAATGTGAATCAGAAAATAAATCAGAGTGCAAATGGTCATAGTACAGATAACAATGACATTTCAGATGATGCAAACGTCCATGACGATGCTAAGGCCAAAGAAACTAACATCGAAACTGTAACGATCCAACCCCGCCGTGAGTGGCACCCACCCAAACCTCCGGGATAGCAAACCATTACTGACCCAGAACTTAACCATTCTAGCAGCTCAAAATCAGTGTGCAAATAAATAAACTAGCAATGTAATGTCTCAACACTAACATCATAAATTCTGTGAAAAATAAAATCCTCCCTAAAACCTAAAAGTCACCGTACCAAAACATACTACTAATCATCTAGAATGCGGAGATGCAACCCTAAACAAAAGAATAGAGAGTTTAAGCCCGAAATAATTAGGCTATAACTTAAAGAAGATAACAAGGTAGCTCGATCGAAGTATCTCACCCTTGAGATCTGGAAATGCCGGGACTACATGTGAGGTTGCGTGTCAGCCTTCAGAAGATTGCCTGTACTCACAAATGAAAAACAAGTGCAGAATCAGTACACAACACTGTGTACTGGTAGTATCACACTATTAACACATGAACCAAATAGAAACTATTGACCACACTCAAAGACAACAACATATACCCTTTTTACATCGCCCGGACCCTTCAAGGATCCTCCTAACATCACCTAAGTATTAGACATGCAATCCCGTCCTACACTAAGACCAACCTCACAATTAGATATAATCACCCGATCTCTTATGGACCATATGCAATAATCACAGTCAAGAAGTATAACCTGGTCCACTCATGCAACCATCAAAATAACACAACTATGCAATTAAAATAAATCGTATCAGGCATGGTACCTGAGCCAACCATTATGAATTCTCGTACCAAGTGTGGTACCTGAGCCAACCGTTAGTATTTCTGTACCAAGCATGGTACCCGAGCTAGCCATTAGTATTTCCGTATCAGGCATGGTACCCGATCCAACCAAATATCACACCAAGTTCAACCAATCACAAACAATGAACAAACATACTTGCAAACTAACAAGCAACAAATAAGTTTATTTCACAAGACTGATAAGTGGACAATTAGACATTCACAATTCATTCCCTAAGCATGCAACTCATACAATACTAAATAATGGTACATGAACACATAATACACATTGGGAATCAGTAGCCATCACCTACCTCAAATTATTCAAAAGCTCTACTGAACCGAAGATTCCCAGTTTCTAAAATTCTTGCTTGTTCTTGGTCTAAAACAAACATACAAAAACTATAATTAATTACTGGCCTAAAATACCCGGATTATGCAAAAATCTCAATCCCCAGGCCAAACTATGTTCATGCTACCCCTTTCCAAGACTTTTTCACCATCAATTCACCTAATGCTATCATTTTAATAGATAAGTTTAGAGAATTATGACTAAATGATCATAACCCAACAATAATTAACAAGACCCAAGAATTTATACGCCCTAGAATCCCCTCCTTTTCTGGATTCTACCATTCCTAGGTCAATCCAAACCTCTCCCCAATTCCCAACTAATAATTTTACGCCATAGGAATGATAGTACAAAGTTAGGGGAGTAGAATCCTTACCTTTGGGACAAAAAATAGTGGAAAACGAAGTAGGTTCACCCAAAATCGCCTTGCCCTTCTCCCAAAATGTTCTTGATGAAACTTAAATATTTTGGGAAAGCTTTCTACATTAAATCCTGACTCGTCCGCTATGACAGTCCATGCTCTGCTATAGCGGTACCGCCATAGCAAAATAGTCTGCTATAGCGGTGCTGACCTACGTCGACTTTCGCTATAGCGATAATTTCTTCGCTATAGAGAAGGTCGATGTAGCAATGTGTCAGCTGTTGTGGTGGTTCACACAAAATAGA
Organism: Jaltomata sinuosa; assembly: GCA_003996215.1. Taxonomy (NCBI): domain Eukaryota; kingdom Viridiplantae; phylum Streptophyta; class Magnoliopsida; order Solanales; family Solanaceae; genus Jaltomata; species Jaltomata sinuosa. The sequence goes on along the minus strand of QJPP01000349.1, from coordinate 64,936 downwards.
AAGTCGTAAATTTTTCCATAAGTACCCATTTTATAACACACTTAATTTCCAAACATTCCGGAATAACCCCTTTCATCAATCCTTATACCGAGAGTTCTACTAATTCGAATTCACTTCTGAAAAGTCCTTCGGACTCCTCTATGTTTTAGCTATAAGAAAAACTAGCTCAATACAAGACACATTATCCAATCCTCACACGGATTGCCCTAGACCATACCTCGCTCCAAAACTGGGCTAGACTAACCTAGCCCAAAATTTTCAACTTCCAAACCCAAAAGTTTTCTAACTCTAAACTTGGAATTGAAGGTTTACCCGTATTGACAAACCCAATAGTTACAACAAATACCAATTTACTCATCGTTCATCCCCAAACAATCATACCCAAAAATACAAAAATAAAAAGGGAAAAGTGTAGTATCTGAATCCTCAAACAAGTGAGGGTACTTGTTCCACATGTACTTTTTGGTTTCTCAAGTGGCTTCCTCAATCAGATGATGCTTCTATTAAACTTTCACCGATCTGATCTCCTTTGTTCTCAACTTCCAAACATCCCGACCAAGAATCGCAACTGGTTTCTCTTCATATCGAAGGTCCTTATCTAGTAATATTGCATCCTATTTGATAATGTAATCTTCATCCCCGTGGTACCACTTCAACATGGATACATGGAATACTGGATGGACACCGGATAAACTGGGCAGCAGTGCTAACCTGTAATCCACTGGCCCTACCATTTCGAGAACCTCAAATGGATCGATAAATCAAGGGTTGAGCTTTCCCTTCTCACTAAAATGCATAACCCCTTTCATTGGTGACACTTTCAATAGTACTTGCTCACCAACCTGAAAATTTATGTCTCTTACTTTATGATCTGCGTTTTCCTTTTGCCTGCTCTAGGCCGCTAGAAACTTGGTCTAAATGCTCCTTACTTTTTCCTTCACTTCCCTTACCAAGTCTATGCCCAGAGGTTTTATATCACCTACCTCAAACCACCCTATAGGGGATTTACAACCCCTTCCATACAGTGCCTCAAATGGTGCTATGTAGATACTGTAGTGGTAGTTGTTGTTATATAAGAACTCACATAATGATAGGAATTGGTCCCAATGACTTCCAAAGTCAAGCACACATGCTCTCAGCATGTCCTCCAATACTTGGATTGTCCTCTCCGACTGACCGTCAGTCTGAGGATGGAAAGTTGTGCTGAACATGAGTTGAGTGCCCAACTCTTCATATAACCTACCCCAAAACATAGAGGTAAACTATGTGCCCCTGTATAAAATAATGGACAATGGTACCCCATGCAGTCTCATGATCTCCTTCACATAGATCTTAGCCAACTGTTGTAAATTATAGTCCACCCTGACCGAAATGAAATGAGCTGACTTAGTTAGCCTGTTCACATGACCCAAACAGATTCATACCTTCCCAAGGTCTTGGGAAGACCCACCACAAAATCTATGGCTATCCTCTTCCACTTTCACTCAGGAATGGGCATCCTCTGAAGTAGTCCTGCAAGCCTTTGGTGCTCATATTTGACCTTCTAACAGTTTTGACATTTGGACACAAAATTAGCTACATCCCTTTTCATCCCAGGCCACCAATATCTTGGTTACGCCCAGATGAATTATGTACCGTGAACCATGAGCCTCTGTCAATACCTTCTGAATTATTTCATCAACTCGAGGAACACAAATCCTTCCTCTGAAATTCATCACCCCTCCAGAGTCCAACGTGACATCTCTAGCTTCTCCGAATATTACCTTGTTTCGAAGCTTGCTCAACTGTGAATCCTTAAACTGCTTGGTCTTTATTTATTCTATGAAGGTGGATCTAACCTCAACACTGGCCAATACTCCACCCTATTCTGGGATACCCAAGTGCATGAACCTAGATTCTAAGGCCTGAATCTCCCTTACTAATGCTCTCTTGGACACTCCCAAACAAGTAAAACTGCCCATGTTGATGGTTTTTTGGCTCAACGCATCTGCCACTATATTTGCCTTACCCGCATAGTACTGGATGGTCACATCATAATTCTTGAACAACTCCATCCACCTCCTCTATCTCAAATTCAAGTCCTTTTGAGTATATACATATTGTAGACTACGATGATCAGTGAATACCTCACACTTGACACCATAGAGATAGTGTCTCCAAATTTTGAGTGCAAAAATCACCGTTGCCAACTCTTAGTCATGGGTTGGATAATTCTTTTTATGGACCTTCAATTGCCTAGAAGCATATGCTATCACATTCATGTCCTGCATCAATACAACACCCAAACTCGAATGTGAAGCATCACAATATACAATGAAATCCTTACCTTCAACCGGCAATAAAAGGATGGGAGCCGTGGTAAGAAGTGTCGTGAGCTTTTGAAAGCTCTCTTCACACTTGTCAGACCACACAAACGGTACCTCCTTCTGAGTCAACCTTGTCAAGTAAGTAGAAATGGACGCAAAATCCTTGACAAACCTGCGGTAGTACCCTTCAAGCTCCACAAAACTTCTCACCTCGGTCACAGATCTAGGTTGGGCCTAATTCTTAATTGCCTTAATCTTCTGGGGATCTACCATCATCCCTTCTTTCTAACACTACATGCCCTAAGAAGGTGACTGAAGTCAACCAAAATTCATACTTGAAAAACTTCGCATACAATTTTTGGTGCTTCAAAATATCCAACACAATATGGATATCTTCAACATGCTCTTCCCTACTCTTGGAGTAGATACAAATATCATCTATAAATATGATGATGAACAAATCCAAATAAGATTTAAACACCCCATTCATTAAACTCATGAATGTTGATGGTGCATTTTTCAACCCAAATGACATCACTAGAAACTCATAATGCCCATACCGAGTCTAAAAAGTAGTCTTAGGAATGTTCTCGGGCCTAATTTTTAACTGATGATACCCTGACCTTAAGTCAATTTTCGAGAACACAGATGCACCCTATAATTAGTCAAAAAGATCATCTATACGGGGTAAAGGGTACTAATTCCAGATGGTAACCTTATTCAACTGTTGGTAGTCAATGCACATTCGCATACTACCATCTTTTCTTCATAAACAGTACCAGAGAACCCCAAGGTAAAGCACTGGGATGGATAAAATCCTTGTCTAAGAGTTCCTGAAGCTGAGTCTTAAGTTCCTTTAACTCTGCCGGAGTCATGCGATAAGGAGGAATGGAAATTGGGCGAGTGCCCGGCTCCAAGTCAATACAAAAATCAATGTCCTTGTCCGGAGGCATACCCATCAAATCTGCTGGAAACACCTCCTGAAACTCTAAAACAACTGAAACTGACTCAATAGATGGGGACTCCAGACTATCATTCTGAAGATGAACCAAGAAGGCCAAACACCCTCTCCCCACTAGTTTTCTAGCCCAAACAAATAAAATGATCTTAGCTGGCTTAGGCCTATACACACATTCCCACTCTAGTCTATCCTTACCCAGAATTTCTAGAGCCATAGTCTTAGCATTACAATTCAATACAACATGATAAAGAGATAACTAGGTCATGCCCAAAATAATATCGAAGTCTATCATATCCAAAATTACCAAATTTACCAAGTCTGCAACCCCACAAACATCACTGAACAAGTACGGTAAATATGAGTCAGAATTACTGACTCTCCAACCAGGGTAGATACATGGATAAGGGGATCAAGGATATCACATATCAAATCCAGACCTAATGCAAAGTTCACAGACACATAAGAGTAAGTAGATCCTGGGTTAAATAGTACAAAAGCTATCCTATCACAGAAAAGAATTACACATGTGATCACCGTGTCTGATGCCTCCATCTCAAATCTTCCTGAAAAAGAATAGCAATGAGCTTGCTCATCAATCCGAGCAACTTTCTTGGCTGGCTACGCCGCACCCCTGCCCGCACCGCTATTACCTTTGTCTCCTCGACCTACCTAAAAGTTACCTCGCCTACCCTGTGGATAACCTCTAGCATAACCACCTGTACCTGCTGGAACCACAGCCTTGGACTGCTGCTGAGCCTGATTACCAATCTATCTGTGAGGGAACTCCCTCTTAAAGTGGCCCAGATCACCACAATAGAAACAACCACAATTAAGTGTAGGCCTGTTGGTAAATGTGTAAGAAGCTCTCTGGCCTCTAGGAGCTGAAAACTGTTGACTAGCTCCCGGACAACCACTTGTAGTAGTTGGCAAAGCTGACTGAATAGGATGGACAGAGTACGCCTGTTGATGATGACCCCTGGAGTATGAACCACAAAAATTACCCTTATTTTGTGACTTCTTAGCTAACACTTTAGCCTGCCCGACTTGCTTAACCCCTTCTAGCTTCTTCACATAATCGGTGACCTCATTGAAGCTTCTCTCTGCCGAAGTCATATGTACAGACAACAATTGAAAATCAGTGTTTAGACCCTTCATAAACAACTGAACCCTCTCATATTTGGTACCCAACAACTGTGTAGCAAAATGAGACAATGTATGAAACTTGGCCTCATAAGAGAAGATCGACATGCTACCCTGTTCCACAGCTAGGAACTCATCTCTTTTGCGATCTCTCAAGGTACGAGGTACATACTTCTCTAAGAATAGAGCATGAAACTTCTCCCAAGTCAATGGAGACAAGGTCAATGGCCGACATTCCACATGAGACCTCTACCATTGCTTAGCATCACCCTACAGCTGAAAAGTAATGAACTCAACCCCATGTTGTTGCACAATGCCCAGCTTATGCAGCCTTTCATAATAGTCCAATATGAACTCATAAGCTTCTTTCTTCTCTGTATCCTGAAATGTAAGAGGTTTCAGCTTGAGAAACTTGGTCAGCATCTCGTGCTCAATCCCTATCATAACCGTATGTGGCATAGATCTGAAGAAGTCGTCTGTGCCCGATGATGCATCCATCCTAGGAGTTATAGTAATCACTGGCTGATCACCCAGAACCTAATCTGCCGTACCGTGGAATTGGCCCCAACACCAACCATCCCACTCAAAAAGGACTACACCTTCACCTGATCAAAGCCTTCCTCAACAACGACCTCAACTTTCTTCTCACCCTGATTGTAGGGTGGGTAAGGGTCACCTCACGTGCTCATGCAGCTGCCTGAGCTCCACCCCTGGTAGGTGTTGCTCTGCCCCTACCCATGCCCCTTTATCTACCTTTGATAGCTGGGTCTGCTGTTGGGATCGCTAGTCTCACTCTGTTGTTCCTCGCATTAACCATCTGTAGACAGAAGCGTGAAAAAGTCAGATACCAATTTGTATCACCAGATACCAATTGGAATCAAGTTATAGTACAGAAGAAGGAAGAAGAGATAGTTTCCTAAAGTCCTATATCCTCTCGAAGAAAAGTACATATGTTTTCGTATCATTCTGCAAGACTCTACTAGATCCATTTTGATATGATGAGATCAATGAACCTAGGGTTCTGATACCATCTTTGTCACAACCCAACCCCGCTGTGAGTGGCACCCACCAAAACCTTCGGGCAAGCGAACCATTACTGACCCAGAACATAACCATTTTAGCAGCTCAATACCAGTGTGCAAATAAATAAATTAGCAATTCAATGTCTAAACACTAATATCATAAATTCTGCGGAAAACAAAATCCTTCCTAGAACTTGAAAGTCACCGTACCAAAACATACTACTAATTATCTAGAATGCCGGGATGCACCCCAAACAAAACAAGAGAGAGTTTAAGCTAAAAACAATTGGGCTACAACTTAAAAAAAGATAATAAGGTAGGTCGATCGAAGTAGCTCACCCTTGAGATCTGAAAACGCCGGGACTATAGGTGAAGTTGCATGTCAGCCGCCAAAAAATTATCTGTACTCACAAAAGAAAAGCAAGTGCAGAATCAGTACACAACACCGTGTTCTGGTAGGATCATCAGTCAACTCCAATAAATAGAATATGAACAATAAACCAAAACATAGTAAGGTACAAAAAACATGTGAACAAGCCAACAATATAACTAGACTACAAGTCTCTTCCTTAGCTTATTCACATTCAATAAGTACAACCCGTTCCACTCACGGAACCATCAAAAGAACACAATCATGTAACTAAAATAACCCATATCAGGCGTGGTACCCGAGCTAATCATTATGAATTCCCATACCAAGCATGGTACCCGAGCCAATCATTATGAATTCACATACCAGGCATGGTACCCGAGCCAACCATTAGTATTCCCGTACCAGGCGTGATACCCGAGCTAACCATTAGTATTTCTATACCAGGCGTGGTACCCAAGCTAAATGAATATCACACCAAGTCCAATCAATCACAAAAAATGAACAAACATACTTGTAAACCAACAAGCAACAAACAAGTTCATTTCACAAAACTAATAAGCGGACAATTAGACATTTTCAATTTATTCCCTAAGCATGCAACTCATACAATACTAAATAATGGTATGTGAACACATAATACACATTGAGAATCAGTAGCCATCACCTACCTTGAATTATTCAAAAGCTCTAATAAACCGGAGCCTTCTCGCTTTCCAAAATTCTTGCTTGTTTGTAATGACTCTTCCGGTTATTTCCATGTATACGTCTTCCTTGAACCGTTAGAGCTTGTTGTAGCAGACCCAAGTCATTTAAGGCTTGTCGGGACTGGTATTTTGGCGCCGGGTCCATTTGTTTGATCGTAAGTTCCTTTAATAAATTTTCTGAACTTTGGGTCAAATGTCTCAGAGCTTTTCTCTCAATATATAGAAACTTAGAAGTCTCCCAAAATACTAAATCGAAGGTCTACGAGTCTAGTTTCCAACGCACAAAACTTCACGTCCAACTGATCTCGAAGTAAAATATTATGACTATTTTATCGTGGACTGTCTGGCAGAAAATGGGTTGCGATCTGAGACACGAACCGGGTCGGGCTCGATTTAAGCCTCAACTTCACGTTTTAAAATGCCATTTCAGTTCCGAAACAGTGATAAAACATAAGGGAGGATCCCGAGAGAATTCTTGAGTATCAAAATCGTGCGTTGGTGAATTACGAGCCTAAGCTTAAGAATTTTATTAGCATCGTGCGTGTATTTGAAAATATTATATTTGGAAGTTATATTATTATTACCTTTTCAAAATATTTTAAAGGTTTATGGAAAATATTTTTGATACGTTATAATTGTATATGTATTTATTTTATAAAGTTTTTTATACATTGTAATATTTTAACGGAGATAGTAAATTTGGTGATGTTGAAATTTATTATTATGATATAGTAGGTTTTGTTTGAAATAATTTTCTATGAATTATGGTATATTTAAAATATTATATTTATTTTACCACGAATTTATGCAATACCCAAATATATATAACGGGGTAAAGGTACCTTTCAATAGTGCCACCTCCACTCCACGTGGGAGTGGAGGGGTTGGACAACTCATTTGTTAACAGCATGAGATGCTGCCACATATCCACTCATTAGCTTATTAGCTAATTGAGTGGCATATGCACTGATGGGTGCCTTTAATTTACAGATTCCAGTAGAAGGAGTGACCTTATGAACAATTACATACTTCTGTGTGTTGAATGATTAAATGAGGAGTTCGTATGAACAGAATTGCTGATGCAAAAATTATTAATTATCTAATAGAAAATCAATTATCTACGTCAAGTTATTCCATCCCAAATCTGATTCCAATTTAGTTTTGGATTTTCTTGGAGCGGTTCGAGCTTGGACATCGTTGTTCTAGCAGCTTGTCGTCGGACGACAGGTAGGTTACGATTTATTTTCCCTAGACTCCGCATATATAGAATAAAATCGTATTAATGGGCATCCTTGGGTTAGTTTATTAGGTTGGTACCACAGACCTTGACCGCTTTATTCATGTCCGCCTACTTTTATTCCTCCGTTGCTTGTAGTATTTGCCGATATATTTTATTTACCCTTGTGGTCCTGTGAGGCCTTGTTGACTCTGGAACATAGAAGGTGGGATTTTGGGAATGCCCGCGAGTCCCAGGCATAGAATTATCCTTCTAGGCTGGTTATGCTTGCTGAGTAGTTGTGGGCCTGTGCAGGGTCGATAGGTTGATTGTGAGCTGCTGGGTAGCTATTGTATGTGATCATACCATTTCCATGCATATAAAGAGGTTTTATCCATGTTTTACTATGGTTTTGGCTTCGGGCCTATTGACACTATTTTCTAAATCTTGCATGGCTCGGGGGGGCCCATTTTTTATGGACATAATTTGGAAATGGCTTGATTTAACTTGTGAATATTTTTGGGCAAGAAAGTAAAATTATGTTTAAAATCATCAGTTTTACGATTATCGCTAGACTCGGCAGGGACGGGGTGCTAGTTGAGTTTTCTTGCTACTTGAGATGATTTTTAGCCTCGGTCGGACCGAGCACCTGAGATGACTTTTTACTGTTTAGACCCGGTTATTCCCGGGCACCCTTGGAGGGGTTTTTGAGACATTTTCCTACTACTTTAGTCCTGGACAGGGTCTGGGCATGCATATTCGAGACTGGGTCTCTATCTTGATATCGGACTTGCTTACGGATGACATGTTCTGATACTGAGTTTTAGTATAGGGTCTGGGACCTCCATGGACCTTGCCATCCAGGCCAGGGGTTACGGGCTGCGTGTGCCAGAGGAGGGGTATACGGTGGAGTAGATGTATACGGGCTGTGTCCTTCCATGAAACCTACCTACTGGGCCGGATCGGCACCGGAGGAGGTACATACAGAGATACCATGGCACTTGAGATCTTCATGCATCATATCGTTCATTGTTTGAGGCTCCACCCTTGTTTGTTGTTTGCTGATTGTACGCTCCGGTAGTATGGGATGCCAGAGGGTTTGTTTTCAATTGTTTGTGTTCCTCGGTTGTATGGGCGGCCGGGGGACTATAGGTAGACTTTTGCTATTTATTTACAGAATTGTTCTCTATTATGGATAAGTATGAGATTGGTTACTGCTAGAATGTTAGTTTCTGGATTTGAGATTGATATGATTAGTTGAGTTTGATTCATGTCTCTGAGCATGTCTATTATTACTCTTTCTCTCTTCCTCTTACACTTGAGGTTACCGGTATACCGTCCATTTTGTAAACTTGTTTTGTATACACTGTTGTTGCAAGGACCCCAAGTGCGTTGTTTCTTACTTTCACCTGTGCCTATGGTCTATATATTCTTCTTACTAGCCTCACATGTGATTCTGTTGATTTCCCTCTGGGCTAGTTCCTGTGTACCTTTCGTTGATTTCTGTGACTGCTTACTTCTATTCTGTCTGTTACTACGCTTTTATCTTATATGTGCCTAGTGGGCCTATGATACCTACTGGGTACCTTATGCTTCGCATTTGGTGCTCACCCCTACCCCCTGCATCTTTGGGTGCAAATCCTAGCATGGGCCATCGCTGTGATTCATGCTTGGAGATCTGTTGGGGACTACTTCAGACTGAGGGTGAGCTCTTGACAATAGGAGCTTAGCTTTAGTTTATCTTTTGCTTCATGTACTCTATTACCATTCAGAGACATCTGTATATGTAATTTTGGTTTATTGCACTCCATGTATGTAGTGTGGCTCTGTACTATGATACCAGGTCTTGGGGTTTAGTTTAGTTTCCGCATATGTATATATTTATATTCCTTTTATCTGTTCTCTTCGTCTTGTTCCCTTACTTGTTAGATAGTAGCCCATTGCTAACTGTTCTGGGCTACGGGAATTGGTTCACCTACCGAGGGTTATAGGTACCATCATGACCGAGAAATTGGGTCGTGACAACTTGGTATCAGAGCTTTAGGTTCACCGGTGTCATCGGTATAGGAGCCAATGTCTAGTAGAGTCCTGCGGATCGGGGCAAAGACGTCCGTACTCAATCTTTGGGAGGCTACAGTGGCATTTTAGGAATTCGACTCTTTTATTTCTTCTGTGTTGTGCGTACAACCCTTGAAGTTTCTGGAAATCTCATTTGTTCTACTTCATTCTTCCACAGATGGTTTGTACGAGATCATCGGCATCCCGCGGAGATGAGCCTCCAGCGCCAGCTCCAGCGCCAGCTCCAGCGCCAGCTCCAGCACCATCTCCAGTACCAGCTCCAGCGCCAGCTCCAGTACCAGCTCCAGTGCCCACTTATGTGCCAGCTCCAGCCGCAGCTCAGTCTCCACATATTGGGGGATTACTATTACAGCTTTTGGGTGTGATTGGAGAGCGGCCTTATGAGGTAGCGCAAACATCCGCTCAGGGGGCAGCCCTGGGTGCACAGAGCTCAGGAGCGCAGCCTGCTACTATGGCTCCCCATGCAGAGGGCATTCCGGTCCCATCTATTGCCCGACCTCTTGCTCCTCGCCCAGCTATGACAGAGTTAGAGCAGAAGGCGTTGGGTAGGTTTTTGAGGTTAGAACCTCCGAGGTTTGCTGGTACTTCTGGACAGGATCCACATGACTTTATTACTACCTGTGAGGAGATGTTGCATCATTTGGGTTTGTTAGAGACTCACGGGGTTGGTTATACTACCTATCAGTTGGAGGGCCCAACGAAGTTATGGTGGAGGGCCCAGGTTGCTTGTAGACCATCATCGTCACCTCCTTTGACCTGGTCTGAGTTTTTTGAGGCCTTTACGGCCAAGTTCCTACCTCAAAGTGATTGGGAGCGTCGCAGGGAGCAGTTTACTCACCTTACGCAGGGGTCTGCGATTATCTCGGAGTATGAGACCCGCTTTCATCAGCTAGCACCGTTCGGAGCTATGATCATTCCTACCGAGGCTGATAGGATTCGCAGATTTGTATGGGGTTTGAGGCCAGAGATCAGGCAGTCAGCTGAGATATTGATTACCAGTGGTCGGTCATTCCAGGCTATTGTAGACTATGCCCGCACTATGGATGACTTACAACGCAATGATCAAGGTTCCAGAGATAAGAGGCCTCAACATCAGGGTGTCTATAGTGGTTCTAGATATGTTGGTAGAGGTCCTGGCCAGTGGAGCAGAAGTTATCAGCCACAGCAGTACCAGGGTCAGTCCAGCCGATCGGTTCAGGCTTCTCTTCAAACTTCTGGTAGTACCCAGTTCGAGCAGGGTCAGAGCAGCCATCCGGGCTATGGCGGCCAGTCTTCAAGGGTTATAGTTTCTGGGGCATCAGGTCGGGGTGATCATACGGGATCTGCTGGTTCATCTCAACTGAGTAGGCCGTCAGGGGCTTGTTTTACTTGTGGTGCGATAGGTCACTTTGCTAGAGATTGCCCTCAGCAGGGTACAATTCAGTTGGCCGAGCCTTTACGAGCAGTTCAGCCTCCGGCTAGAGGGGTGGTCGTCAGGGTAGAAGTGGTGCTCCACGCGGCAGAGCAGGTGGTAGGGATGGCGGTCGGGCAGGTGGAGGTCGTCGTCAATTTTACGCGGTCCCTAGGAGACCAGAGGCAGAGGCCTCAGATGCTGTGATTACAAGTACGATTTCTGTGTGCCATCAGTCTGCTATGGCTTTATTTGATCCTGGATCCACTTGTTCATATGTATCTGCCTACTTTGTGCCTTGTTTGGGGTTGGCGAGTGAGCCATTATCTGTTCCTGTTTCTGTTTCGACCCCAGTAGGATATTCTTTAGTAGTGGATCGGATTGTGAGATCCTGTATGTTATCTGTTGGTGATTCAGAGACTTGGGGTGATTTGATGATTCTTGATATGCTAGATTTTGATGTGATACTGGGCATGGACTGGTTATCCCCTCACCATGTGGTTTTGGATTGTTATGCCAAGAGCATTACCATAGCTGTGCCTGGTGTATCCCCGGTTGTGTGGCAGGGTTCTGTTAGCCATGCACCATCTGGGATCATCTCTTGTCTTTGAGCTAGAAAATTGATTTCCCGTGGGTGTTTAGCTTATCTAGCATATGTCCGAGATGTTAGTACTGACCCCACTTCTCCAGAGTCTGTTCCTGTGGTTAGGGACTTCCTCGATGTGTTTCCTACCGACCTGCCAGGCCTTCCACCTGAGAGAGATATTGATTTTTCTATTGAGTTAGAGCTGGGCACTAGGCCCATTTCTATTCCTCCTTACCGTATGGCTCCTGCTGAGTTGAGGGAGCTTAAGGAGCAGCTCCAGGATCTGTTAGCTAAGGGGTTTATTAGACCTAGTGTGTCACAGTGGGGTGCTCCTGTCCTCTTCGTGAAGAAGAAGTATGGGTCGATGCGCATGTGTGTTGATTATCGACAACTGAATAGGGTGACAGTGAAGAATAGGTATCCGATGCCGAGGATTGATGATTTGTTTGACCAGCTTCAGGGTTCAGTCGTGTTTTCGAAGATTGATTTGAGGTCTGGCTACCATCAGTTGAGGATTAGGGCGGAGGACATCCCTAAGACAGCATTCAGGACACCTTATGGCCATTATGAGTTCCTGGTGATGTCTTTTGGGTTGACTAATGCCCCCGCAGCCTTTATGAACTTGATGCACAGGGTTCTTAGCCTGTATTTGGACTCATTTGTGATAGTTTTTATAGATGACATCTTGGTATACTCGCATAGTAGAGATGAGCATGAGCAGCACTTGAGGGTTATACTCCAGACTTTGAGAGATCATTGGCTTTATGCCAAGTTCTCAAAGTGCGAGTTTTGGCTTGAGTCAGTTGCATTCCTAGGGCAGTGGTGTCTAAGGATGGGATTAGGGTTGATCTGGAAAAGATTTTAGCGGTTTGTGAGTGGCCTAGACCTACTACTTTTACTGAGCTCCACAGCTTTATTGGGCTAGCAGGTTAATGATGTGACGCCATTTTATGTCACTTTCAACTCCTTTTTACTAAGGACAATCGTACGTTTTCAAGCAACCGTTGTTGTTTTTGATGTTTTTATGTTGTATTTGTAGGAAATGGAAATAAACACGGAAACGGAAGGAAATATGTGAAAACGAGCATTCTGGATAAGAGTGACGGTCCGAGTGACGGACCGTCAAGCGAGTGACGAATCGTCAAGGCAGCCGTCACACTATGGCAACACACTGCCTAAGGGCGACGGCCACCGTGACGGCCCGTCAAGGCTGTGACGGTCCGTCACCCTGGCCGTCACACCAAGGCAGCACCACTGCCTAAGGTTGACGGTCCAGGCGACGGTCCGTCACCCTTCTGATAGTCCGTCAAGCCTGGCCATCAAGTTAAGGCAGTAGCGCGTCAACGGCTGTCCGCGTGAAGGACTCCTAACCCGTTTTGGATTTGGTTTCTATTACTCCTATAAATACCCTATGTTAGGGTTATTTTACATATTATTCACCCATTAGTTTAAAACACGTTTTTAGTTGTTTTTGAGATCAAACAACACGGTTCATTGTTCTTGAATTCGTGTTCTTGAGTTCTTGGGTTCTTGTTCTTGGATTAATTGAGGATTGTTCACAATATATTGTAAGGATCTCTTGTCTTTATTATTTTATTATGAACATGAATTTCTTCTCTTCTTCTTCGAGCATGAGTAACTAAAACTCCCGCAACTAGGGTTGTGGGAGCCATGGCAAACGTAGCAATATAGATTCCGGGTAGCGTCGGGTTAGATATATATGTTGTCACGTTGTTAATCATACTTTATGTCACGTTTTCTAGTGGTTGCAAACATTAGAACTTGCCTAGGTTTAAATTTGCTTGAGTAAAGAGATTAAAACCGGGAAACTTGATTAACAACAAGGATTCGAGACTACTAACTCTCGTCTAATGATTAGTGCCGTAACTGGATTACTCTACTTGATGTTTAGGATTGAAACCTAAAAAGCACATCTTTTCGAAGTCGAGAGAATAGAAAAGAAAATTTGTTTATTTGGTCGAGAGACGTTTAGACGATACAATTGACGCAATCACATCGTGACACGCATATAGAAAGAACCCGGTTAAGCCTAGAATCGACATTGTTACAACGCCATGGTGAACACGTCCCTAGTTCATTCTCTCCTACTGATTATTTCTCTTACATAATTATTGCTTTTGTTCACGTTGATTACAAAACCCCCCCTTTAATTACCGGAAACGATTGATGACTAGTCACATACTTCACTAAAGGCTTAATCTTCACCATATTCTCTGTGGGATTCGACCCCAATCTTGTTGGGTTATATATTTGACAACGATCATTTACGTTTCTTAAATTGAGGTGTAGTTTGAGCGTTATCAAAAATGGCGCCGTTGCCGGGGAATGCGGTTGTTAATTAAGTCTGGTGTGTTTATTTGACTCTTAGTCATAATTTCCTGTTTTACATTTATTTGTTTTTTTATCTTTGACAGGGTACACAGTTCCGCATGCCAAGTACCCGAGGTTTGGGGGAACAAATTTTACTTTACGACCCCGAACTTGCTAGAACATTGAGGCAGAATATGGCCGCACAACTAGAGACAGCAAGGATCGCTGCAGAACTGCAGGCACAACAAAATCTGAATGCTGGTGGTCTGCAGGATGAGATCGCATGGAATGATGAGGATTTCGACTTAGATGGATCTGGCGCTACAGGCGCCATTATTCTTCCACCGCTAGCGCCCGGAGCAAAGTTCAACATCACTAGCACGATGATTCAACTGTTGAACTTGAGAGAAGTATTTCGTGGCATTGCTGGTGACGACCCAAACCAGCACCTAATGAATTTCGTGGGCATATGCAAGTCATTCGAGCTGCCGGGCGTGAGTTAGACAGCGATCAGGCTCAGATTATTTCCGTTGTCTCTGTCTGATGAGGCAACATTGTGGTTGATAGGGCTGACCCCCAACTCTATCGCAACGTGGGGAGAGTTGAGAGGAGCTTTCCTAGAAAGGTTCTTTCCTCCCTCTCGGATGATATAGTTGAGGGATGAGATTAGTAACTTCAGGCAGCAACCTCACGAAGCATTGCACGAAACCTGGCTACGATTCAAGAAGAAGCTGACACAGTGCCCGAACCATCAGTTGGACGACAACGTCTTGATGCAAACATTCTATAAGGCACTAAATTCGGCTACCAAGCTGACGTTGGATAACGCAGCAGGTGGTGAATTCATGGGTCTCTCTTTTGTTGAGGCCACAACTACGTTGGACAGGATCACCAAAACCAACAGGGCCTGGCATACACGATATTCAGAGGTTCCAGCTAGCACCTATACCGTTGGTATGTCAGCAGAGCAGCGTAGGAAAGAGGAGGAGCGCGACCAAGACATGGGGCACCTGAAAATGCAGTTAGATCTCCTGACAAGGCACTTGACGTCAGGAAGCATAGAAAAGGTAAAAGCTGTGGTTTCCCAAGGTAGAGCAGCAGAGGTTGAATCTGATGAGAAGGCCAACTATTTGGGGGGTTTCCAGGCCAATGGCCAGGGAAACCAAGGTCGGAACTATCAGAGAGACAACCACAATGAGAAAGCTGGTTATAGAGATCGCGAGCAAGGAAACTGGAGGAATAACAATGATAGAGGTGGGTTGTATGTACCACCTGGTAACCGGGAAAGAGCTAACGTCGAGCCAGGGACCTCCAAGCTAGAGAGCATGATGGCGAAGATGCTACTGAAGGTGGAATCGACTGACTCTGGGGTAAAGGAAATGAAGTCCGAATTAACATCAATGAGTCAGTTAGTGAATTCTCATTCCACCGCAATCAAGCAGTTAGAGCAGCAAATAAGTCAAGTCTCGGCGTCTCTAAATCAAAGGAAAGCTGGAATATTGCCGAGTGACACCATTCAAAACCCGAGAAATAATGGAAATTGTATGGCAATCACCACCAGAAGCGGTAACACATTATCGGAAACACATCCAGTAATTCAGACCCAGAAAGACGCTGTAGCTGATGAAGACGAGTTAGTAGATGCTGAAATTATGGTCGATGAGGGTGTGGTAGTGTCGTGTGAAAAACCCGGTGCAGAAGAAGAGGCTACTCAAGTGCTCACAGATAGAAGCAAGGAAGTTGAAAAACTTCCAACTATGATGCCTCGCCATCCACCTCCGTTCCCATAAAGGTTGAAGAAGAAAGTGGAAGATAGCAAGTTCCTGAACTTTATGACCATGCTAAAACAGATATCAGTAAATATCCCTCTGGTGGATGCACTTGAACAAATGCCCGGTTATGCCAAGTTTATGAAGGACTTGATCACAAAGAAGAGGTCGGTAAGTTTTGAACCGGAAGATAACCTCCACCACTGTAGCGCTATTTCATTAAGGTCGATGGTCCAGAAGAAAGAAGACCCGGGTGCATTCACTATTCCTTGCACCATTGGGGAGTTTAACTTTGCCAAGGCTCTTTGTGACTTGGGGGCTAGCATAAACTTGATGCCGTTAGCCATCTACCGGCAGTTAGGCGTAGGAGCCCCCAAACCGACTACTATGCAGTTGTTGATGGCTGACAGATCAGTGAAACGCCCGATTGGTATTTTGTACGATGTGCTTGTGAAGGTGGGGAAGTTCATATTTCCGGCAGATTTCGTGATTTTGGACTGCGAAGTGGACTTTGAAGTCCCTATTATTTTGGGATGACCCTTCTTGGTAACCGGAAGAGTATTGATAGATATGGAGAGCAACGAGTTTACTTTCAGGTTGAACGAAGAGGTAGTGAAGTTCAATGTGTGCAGGTCAATGAAGCAACCAAGGGACATGAATGTCGTCTTGGTTATTGATGTTGTTGCAGAATCTGATGTGATCGTTTCTGTCGAAGAAAGACTTGCTGTAGAGACATTGGCAGCAGTTATGATGAATTTCGATGATGATGGCGTCGAAGATTATGAGGAAATTGTAAATGCTATGGTTGGAATGGGGTCATATAGTCACGCCCCAAAGAAATTGGATCTCGATTTACAGAACAGACCAACACCTCCAGCAAAGCCTTCTATTGAGGAAGCACCGGTATTAGAATTGAAAGAATTGCCAGGCCATCTGAAGTATGCATTTCTGGGTGACAAAGACACCTTACCGGTAATCATCGCGACAGACCTTGTGCAATCTCAAGTTGAAGCGTTACTATCCACTCTTAGGAGACACAAGAGAGCAATCGACTGGACCATTGCAGATATCATTGGCATCCCACCAGGTATTTGTACTCATAAGATACAGCTAGAAGAAAATTGCACTCCCACCACCGAGCACCAACGGAGACTGAATCCGCCAATGCAAGAGGTGGTGAAGAAAGAGATCATCAAATGGCTCGATGCTGGAGTGGTTTACCCGATCTATGATGGCAAATGGGTAAGCCCAGTGCAATGTGTTCCTAAGAAGGGAGGAATGACCGTGGTAGCAAATGACAAAAATGAGCTGATTCCATTAAGACCTGTCACTAGCTGGCGAGTTTGTATGGATTACCGGAAGCTAAACTCATGTACTCTCCGTGATCATTTCCCCATGCCCTTTATGGATCAGATGCTGGATAGATTAGCTGGAAGAGGTTGGTATTGCTTTTTAGATGGTTACTCGGGGTACAACCAAATATCTATCGCCCCGGAAGATCAAGAGAAGACCACGTTCACTTGTCCCTATGGTACGTTTGCTTTTAGACGCATGCCCTTTGGTCTTTGCAATGCTCCTGCAACCTTCCAAAGATGCATGATGTCTATCTTTTCTGATATGGTGGAGAACACATTGGAAGTCTTCATGGATGATTTTTCGGTAGTGGGTGATGCATTTGATGATTGTTTGGCTAATCTGAGTCAGGCATTGCAGAGATGTGAAGAATCAAACCTCGTGCTAAATTGGGAGAAATGTCATTTCATGGTAAAAGAAGGCATTGTGTTAGGACACAAAATATCTATGAGAGGTCTAGAGGTGGATAGAGCCAAGATTGAAGTCATCAAGAAACTACCTCCACCCATTACCGCAAAGGGTGTGAGGAGTTTTTTTGGTCATGCCGGTTTCTACCAAAGGTTCATCAAAGATTTCTCGAAGGTTGCTATCCCATTGTGCAAGTTGCTTGAAAAGGAGACGAAGTTTGTATTTGATGCTGAGTGTTTGAAGGCGTTTGAATGCTTGAAAGAAAAGTTAGTGGATGCCCCTATTATAGTTGCCTCGGATTGGTCCAAACCATTTGAAGTAATGTGCGACGCGAGTGGTGTGGCACTTGGACCTGTTCTGTGACAGAAGAGAGATAAACTTTTTCACCCCATTTATTATGCTAGTAAGGCATTGAATGGAGTGCAAAAGAACTACACAGTGACAGAACAGGAGCTGCTGGCTGTTGTATACGCCTTTGAGAAATTCAGAGCATACTTACTTGGTACAAGAGTGGTGGTGCACACAGATCATGCAGCCTTGAGGTATTTGATGACCAAAAATGATGCAAAACCTCGACTAATCCGATGGGTGCTACTATTGCAGGAATTTGACTTTGAAGTCAAAGATCGGAAAGGGTGTGAGAATCAGGTAGCGGATCATCTGTCCAGGCTTGAGATGAAAGAGAACGTAATAAAGGAACCAGAGATTGATGACGCATTTTCGGATGAGCAGGTGATGGTTGCGTCACGTGATATGGTGCCTTGGTATGCTGACTTTGCAAATTATGCGGTGAGTGACATGATCCCGGAAGATTTGAATTTCCACCAGAAAAAGAAGTTTCTCTATGATGCAAGTAAGTTTTTCTGGGACGAGCCGTATTTATTCCGGTTGTGTGCTGACGACATAGTGAGGAGATGTGTACCTGAAGCTGAAATGACAAGCATCTTACAAGCTTGCCATTCGTCCCCAGTTGGAGGGCATCATGCGGGAAGTCGTACCGCCCAAAAAATCTTACAATGTGGTTATTATTGGCCGACAATCCAAAAAGATTCATATGAATTTGCCAAGTTCTGTGATCAATGCCAACGAAGAGGAGCAATCTCGCACCGACAAGAGCTACCCATGTCCACTATTTTGGAGGTTGAGTTGTTCGACGTATGGGGAATAGATTTCATGGGTCCTTTTGAAAGCTCTTATGGGAACCGTTACATCTTGGTAGCGGTGGATTATGTGTCAAAGTGGGTAGAGGCGGTTGCTTTGGCCGATAACGAAGGTAGAAGTGTGGTGGCATTTTTGAAAAGGAACATCTTTTCTCGGTTTGGCACCCCTCGCACAATCATCAGTGATGGAGGTTCACATTTTTGCAATAAGGTGTTCCGGGATGCTCTAGCAAAATATGGGGTGAAGCAACACAAGGTAGCCACACCTTATCACCCCCAAACCAGTGGGCAAGTAGAAGTATCAAACCGTGAAATTAAAGAGATCTTGGCTAAATCGGTAAATGTGAATCAGCGAGACTGGGCTAGGAAGCTGGACGATGCACTCTGGGCATACCGAACGGAGTTTAAGACACCAATAGGTATGTCCCCGTACCAATTTGTTTTTAGTAAAGCTTGCCACTTGCCCGTGGAACATGAGCACAAAGCCCTTTGGGCGCTCAAAAGGTTAAATCTCAGTTGGAAAGAGGCATCAGAACTAAGGTTGGAACAATTGAATGAGATGGACGAGTTCCGATTGCGAGCATATGAGAGGTCCGCTCTCTACAAGGAACGAATGAAGCTGTACCATGACAGGAAGATTGAGAAAAGGGAGTTCAAGGTAGGGGACTTGGTATTGTTGTTCAACTCCAGGTTCAAATTATTTCTTGGGAAACTCAAATCCAAATGGTCCGAAACATTCAAAGTACACCAAGTGTCCCCATCCGGTGCGATCGAACTCGAAAATAGTGATGGTGAGTTGTTCAAAGCCAATGGGCAGAGGGTAAAGCAATATATGGGCAACTCGGAGGAGGTACATGTTCTGTCTCTGGTGCACCTTGATGAAGTCTAAGTAATCAAGACACCCGCGTCGTGCCGCGATGTTAAATCAGGCGCTGTATGGGAGGCAACCCATAAATTGTTGTTGTATTATAGTCGTAGAAAAATTTGAATTGTTAGAATTGGTTAATGTGTGCGTTAAGTGTGCAGGTACAAAGAATGGACGTAGCAGCGTATTCTGTCTAAGAATGACGGTGACTGCTGACGGACCGTCACACGGACCGTCACATAACTGACAAATATTCATGCACATTGTTTTAGAGTGAGTCGAAGTCTTGACGGACCATTATCGAAGGTCGTCACACATAATTCTCACAAGGGCTCACTGCCTCACTGTGATGCCCCAAGTGACGGACAGTCGAAGAGGCGACGGACCGTAACACGTGGCAGCCGCGTCAGGTAAGTTTTAATTTAAGTGAGACCCGACCCAAAAGCAACGCGACCCGTCCAAGTATATTAGTCTCATCTTCATCATTTTACCACTTATCTTCTATTCTCAAACTCCAAACCTCCATTAAAATCCACAATCCGTCTCCCCCCCCAAGTTGGTCTACTATTTACCAAGTACCTTTCTTCACCATTGTTCAAAACGCACCAAACCAACAAATTCCCGCCAAGAGTGTCCATCGGTTTATATAAATCAAAAAGGAAATAGCGATTTCTTCTACCTAACAAAATCAAGGTATGATTCTAAACTCTTCTTCGTTGGGATTAGTTGAGTAGCATGAAAAGGAAATTGTTGGGTTGTATAATTATGAAATTGGGATAATGTAAAATGTTGTTGGGTAGAAATGGGGGATCATTGTTGTTTGAAATCATAAGATTGACATGGGTGAAGTCTTGAGTAACCCATGAGATTAATTATCGGTTGGGTGGTGACCATGTGAATCAACATACCACAAAAAAAAATAGCAATATCCCGAAAAGAGCACAAGGTGTTCGATGAAATGCCTCAAAGAAGGAGACCATTTTCTGTCTAGCTGTGATGGTTGGCGTGACGGACCATCGCACGCGTGACGGCCCATCAATCAAGCCGTCAATAATAGACAGACCAACTGTCTTGGAGTGACGGTCGGTGTGACGGTCCGTCACACCTGTGACGAACCGTCACCCAAACCGTCACTCCGAGACAGTACGTATTATATTGTGTTCTCCTGTCTCACATGTTTGAACTCGTCCACGTGCAGGTACATGGCCCCAAAACAACAACCGCGTCGCGGTCAAGCACTAAAGAATAAAGAAAGGATCGCTACCACTCGGACCCTAATTGATGAACAGAGTAGCGACGAAGAAATAGTTGCAGCCCCGACTTACCAAACCAGGCTAGTTAAACGAAGAACCACCTAAGTCTCCCAGTCTGAAGAGGAGAGTGGGTCATCTAGCAATGCGTCGGGGAGCGGTAGTGGGTCGGATTAAAGTGGTAGTTCCAGCCCCAATCTGGAGGATGTAGGTGGTCCCGAAACCACCAAAATTGCAGGGAGTGCACCCACAAACAGAGAATCGATCCGGTGGGCATTTAAGGAGGCGCAAAAACACTATCTTGATGGTCTTACCAAAACAATGTCAAGAAGCCACAAAAGACCGATCGCCGAAGAAGTGCAAATCATGACAACAGATCTGCCTGAATACCCAGTCCTTCAGACACAGTGTCAGAGGTATCAGCTCGAGTGGATGAGCTCGCCCCTGGGATTCTATTATCCAGAACTAGTCCGGGAATTCTACGCCAACTATTTGGCACTGCTGGAGAACAAATGTGAGCCAGAAAAAGGGGTTAAATCAGCACCAAGGCAGGACAGGGTGCTAGTTCGGGGTAAACAGGTGGACATCTCACGGGAAATGATCAACAGAGTCCTCTTTGGCCCAGAATACATCCCTCCACCTGACATGCCAGAGTTCCATGACAAGATTTCCAACGCCTACTCGCAGAGACCGTGGTTGGCCCAAACATTGACTGATGGCTCACCTTCTTGGCTGACTCAGAAGGGACGAATATCGAAGCAATCACTAAGCTTCGTAGCCAAGTTTTGGTGGGCGGTTGTGCGGCTTAGGTTATTTCCAACAGGAGGAGACAATAATTTGGATGAGGAAAGAGCCATCCTTGTGGAAAGCTTGATAGCCGGGTACGTCATCAACTTCAGAATGATAATTGCAGACGAGATGCGGACCAGGGCCATCAAAACTACTTCTTCTTTGTCGTTCCCGTGTTTAGTGACTGAGTTATGCAGGCGTGCAGAGGTGCCGATATGGGATGGTATCGATAAGCAAGTGACAACGTCATCAAAGCAAAATATCGACAGATCAAAGGATTACACTAAGTTAGAAATGAGGATTCATAAGCCTCAGATCTTCGAAGAGCCAACCACATCCACCTGGCTCGGGCACTGCGGCAAGGCCCCCTCTACCACCAGAATATCACATGAACCCCCAAAATTTTGCTAAAATGGTGCAAAAGCAGAAATAATTGGATAAACAAATTGCCGCTTGGACAGATTTGTTCAAGCCCACAATTGATGAAGCAATACGAGAGGCTCTGAAGCCATTTGAGGGGCTGCGCACAAGGGTCGATGCGATGGAAACCCGGATGGATGCAAGGCTAAACAAAATGAGCATCCCGGACTTGGCGAGATTTGATGCGGAGCTAAAGAAGGTGAAAAATGACATCACAGTCCTCAAGCAAGAAAAAGCGCTCTATGAGGAGACCTTGGAGTTCTTGGACTTAGATGAAGAAACCACGCTTGTGGATTTGATGGGTCGTCCTCTGAAGATTAGTGAACCCCAAGTAGGTGAAAGTGGGGTAAAGAAATCAAAGAAGAGGAAGCACAAAAAGATATCAGCTGAGAAGGACGAGTTAGAGGTCGCGAAGCAGCGGTCGGTAATAGATGAGCAGCTGCGACAGGAGAGAGTACGTGCCCAAACAGGTGGGGCATCATCCAGTGCGGCATCGGAGTCTGAAAAGACCCCAGATGTTGATGAGCCGTGTACGGAAACCTAGGTTTCCCAGGTACCCCTATTCCTTTATTATGTATATCTGTTTACCTGAGCATTGAGGACAATGCTACATTCTTTTGCTAGGGGTAGGAGTACCACCACCGGAGGTTTTTGTTGCCATGTTTCTTTTCCTCCGGTGTGCTATCTAGTAGAACTGGCATGTTTAGGTTGTCGTTAAATTTTAGTTAGTTTTTTTTTTTGTCTGTAGCAAGCATGCATTTTTCTTGACTAAAAACGAGGCCCCTTTAAAAATTTCTGGTTTTGAGCTTATGTTGAAACAATTGACTGTCTGGATCTTTGTATGTCATTTTGTGATTATGAGTAGAATGAGTATGCTTAAGCCGAGCGGTTGTTTGATAGTTGGTAGCGATATAGTTTCTTGGTGCGAAGAGTGTGTGAGATTATTTGTTATAAATTCTTACTCTGTGCATGCATCTAGAACTTGCCCGGTCTATTTTGTTAAGTTTGAAGTTGGTTGCTTAGGAAAGGATCACAGGCCCTTTTTGATGCAGTCCACTTAGCCTATATGACCGTCCAAATGCAAATAATCCCTTTGATCCCTGTTTGAGCCATAATTGACCTTGTTCTTTCAATACCTGTCACCATTCCCGTTTAACTTTCAATCCATATTTTGGCCCTGGTCCCTCCTTGGACATCGTGCACCTCAACGCAGGCAATCAGCCTAAGTTGAGGGTGACTACTATAGAGGTAAACCCTGTTTTGGCCCTGGTCCTTCCATGGACATTGTGCACCTCAACGCAACGCAGGCAATCAGCCTAAGTTGAGGGTGGCTACTACAGAGGTGAAAAAAAAAAGATGATGGAGAAGATTGGTTTTTGAATAGAATGAAAATCCGGGTGTGCGCCTAAGAAAAGAAAATAAAAATAAAGAAAGATGAAAAAGATCGAAAAAAACAATAAAAAGAATTGTCAAAATAAAGAGGCCGCACCTGTAGCTAGAAAGAAGGAAATAAAAAGGTGAATAAGGATGGACAAAGTGAAGTTATGTGGTGATAAGATGTAAATGGTTCCAAGGAGGGCTTAGTCACTAACCCCTAAATGTATCCTACCTGCACCCGAAGCCTCATTACAAGCCTAAACAAGTCCTGTAGTGATCCTGAGTAGCTTTCTGAAGAACTGAAATAGAATAGTAATGGCAAGCCTATGGTATCGCATATGCATTGTTTGAAATCGTTTGTGAGGGTGAGCGCTTACCTAGTCCCAAATCTTGTGTGTGGGATTTCTTTGTGGTGAGGGCACCAAGATGTCTATATTGTCTATTGATTGTTAGGATAGCTGCGTGTGTGTATGCATAATATTCTATCATATCGAAATGACATGTTTGGATCCTTGCAAGTTAGTGTTTCATACATTCGTGTGCTACGAGGGAGCTTGATTTAATTGAATAAGTTTTGAATGACCATGAGTTGCTATAGACATGAGTTCGTGTTCTTAGTTGAGTCGGTTGATTGTTTTATGTTATGTTGCTTGAGGACAAGCGAACGTTTTAAGTTGAGGGTGTTGATGTGACGCCATTTTACGTCACTTTCGACTCCTTTTTACTAAGGACAATCGTACGTTTTCAAGCAACCGTTGTTGTTTTTGATGTTTTTATGTTGTATTTGTAGGAAATGGAAACAAACATGGAAACGGAAGGAAATACGTGAAAACGAGCATTATGGATAAGAGTGACGGTCTGAGTGACGGACCGTCAAGCGAGTGACGAACCATCAAGGAAGCCGTCACACCATGGCAACACACTGCCTAAGGGCGACGGCCACTGTGATGGCCCGTCAAGGCTGTGATGGTCCGTCACCCTAGCTGTCACACCAAGGCAGCACCACTCCCTAAGGTTGACGGTCCAGGCGACGGTCCGTCACCCTTCTGACGGTCCGTCAAGCCTGGCCATCAAGTTAAGGCAGTAGCGCGTCAACGGCTGTCCGCGTGAAGGACTCCTAACCCGTTTTGGATTTGGTTTCTATTACTCCTATAAATACCCTATGTTAGGGTTATTTTACATATTATTCACCCATTAGTTTAAAACACGTTTTTAGTTGTTTTTGAGATCAAACAACACGGTTCATTATTCTTGAATTTGTGTTCTTGATTCGTTCTTGAGTTCTTGGGTTCTTGTTCTTGGATTAATTGAGGATTGTTCACAATATATTGTAAGGATCTCTTGTCTTTATTATTTTATTATGAACATGAATTTCTTCTCTTCTTCTTCGAGCATGAGTAACTAAAACTCCCGCAACTAGGGTTGTGGGAGCCATGGCAAACGTAGCAATATAGATTTCGGGTAGCGTCGGGTTTGATATATATGTTGTCACGTTGTTAATCATACTTTATGTCACGTTTTCTAGTGGTTGCAAACATTAGAACTTGCCTAGGTTTAAATTTGCTTGAGTAAAGAGATTAAAACTGGGAAACTTGATTAACAACAAGGATTCGAGACTACTAACTCTCGTCTAATGATTAGTGCCGTAACTGGATTACTCTACTTGATGTTTAGGATTGAAACCTAAAAAGCACATCTTTTCGAGGTCGAGAGAATAGAAAAGAAAATTTGTTTATTTGATCGAGAGATGTTTAGACGATACAATTGATGCAATCACATCGTGATACGCATATAGAAAGAACCTGGTTAAGCCTAGAATCGACATTGTTACAACGCCATGGTGAACACGTCCCTAGTTCATTCTCTCCTACTGATTATTTCTCTTACATAATTGTTGCTTTTGTTCACGTTGATTACAAAACTCCCCCTTTAATTACCGGAAACGATTGACGACTAATCACATACTTCACTAAAGGCTTAATCTTCACCATATTCTCTGTGGGATTCGACCCCAACCTTGTTGGGTTATATATTTGACAACGATCGCTTACGCTTCTTAAATTGAGGTGTAGTTTGAGCGTTATCAGTTACTACAGATGTTTCTATGAGGGATTTTCTTCCATAGCAGCACCCTTGACTATGCTGACTAGGAAAGATGTCCCATTTCAGTGGTCGGATCAGTGTGAGGATAGCTTCCAGAGGCTTAAGTCCTTATTGACTTCACCTCCAGTTTTGACTTTGCCGGTTGAGGGTCAGAGCTTCTCCGTGTATTGTGATGATTCTGGGGTTGGTCTTGGTTGTGTGTTGATGCAGCAGGGTCGAGTAATAGCATATGCGTCAAGGCAGCTGAAGGTTCACGAGCGAAACTACCCCACTCATGACTTAGAGTTGGCGGCGGTAGTTTTCGCGCTCAAGATCTGGAGGCATTACCTATATGAAGTTCACTGTGATATCTTCACCGATCACAGTAGTCTTCAGTATATCACGAGTCAGCGGGAGTTGAACTCGAGATAGAAGAGATGGGTCGAGTTACTGAAGGACTATGACTTCACTATTTTGTATCATCCGGGCAAGGCAAACGTGGTAGCAGATGCCTTGAGCTGGAAGGCAGTGAGTATGGGTAGCCTAGCTTCTCTTTCAGTTTCAGAGCGACCATTGGACTTGGACATCTAGTCCTTGGCTAACCGTTTGGTTAGGCTTGACTTGTCGGATCCTAGCAGAGTTCTCGCCAGTGTTGAGGTTCAGTCTACTTTGATTGATCAGATTTAGGGTCGTCAGTTTGAGGATCAGCAGTTGTTTGACCTTCGTGATCGGGTTGTTCAGGGTGAGACCAGTCAGGCTACTCTAGATTCAGATGGGGTTTTGAGATTTGATAGTCGCCTTTGTGTTCCGAGGATTAGTGATTTGATTCAGTTGATACTTCATGAGGCACATTGTACTATATATTCCATGCACCCTGGCATAACAAAGATGTATAGAGACTTGAGGCAGCTTTACTGGTGGAGTCGTATGAAGTAGGATATAGCGGATTTCGTATCTCGGTGCTTGAACTGTCAGCAGGTTAAGTTCGAGCACATGAGACCTGGTGGTTTGATGCAGCGACTTCCCATTCATGAGTGGAAGTGGGAAGGGATTACTATGGACTTTGTTGTTGGTTTGCCTCGTACCTCTCGTGGGTTTGATTCCATATGGGTGATTGTTGATAGGCTGACTAAGTCAGCATATTTCTTACTGGTTCAGACTTCTTATGGTGCAGAGAGGTTAGCTCAGATCTACCTTCGTGAGATTGTTCGATTGCACGGGGTCCCAGCTTCTATCATTTCAGATCGCGGCACTCAGTTTAAATCTCAGTTTTGGAGGGCTATTCAGCGAGATTTGGGTACAGAGGTTCATCATAGAACCGCTTTCCACCCTCAGACAGATGGCCAGTCCGAAAGGACCATTCAGGTCCTGGAGGACATGCTTCGGGCCTGTGTACTTGACTTTGGAGGTTCTTGGGATCAGTTTGTTCCCTTGGCAGAGTTTGCGTATAATAACAGCTTCCATTCGAGTATCGGCATGGCACCTTTTGAGGCTTTGTATGGCAGGCGTTGCAGATCACCGATAGGTTGGTTTAATGGTTTTAGTGCTGGGCCACAGAGCATAGATTTGCTTCGAGATTCCTTAGACCGAGTCTGAGTGATTCAGGACAGACTTCGGGCAGCTCAGAGCAGGCAGAAGAGTTATGCTGATCGTAGGCTTCGTTCCTTGGAGTTTAGTGTCGGTGACTTGGTGTTTCTCCGGGTATCGCCCATGAAGGGCGTGATGAGATTTGGTAGGCGGGGAAAGCTTAGCCCCAGGTACATTGGGCCGTTTGAGATTCTTCAGAGGGTTGGTAGCGTTGCCTATCAGTTAGCCTTACCTCCGATGTTTTCAGCTATACATCCTGTATTTCATATTTCGATGCTGCGTCGGTATGTACCAGATGAGTCTCATGTGTTGCAGTGGGATTCAGTTCAGTTGGGTGAGGATTTAGCCTTTGTTGAGGAGCCGACAGCTATTTTGGCCAGAGATGTCAGGAGATTGAGGTCTTGAGATATCCCGGTTGTTAAGGTTTAGTGGAGGCACCGTCCAGTCGAGGAGGCTATCTGGGAGACCGAGAGACATATGCTGGCCCAGTATCCGCAGCTATTTGAGCCTTCAGGTACCCCCTTGACCTTGACTTTCGAGGACAAAAGTCCTTTTTAGTAGTGGATGATGTAATGACCCTTTCGGTTATTTCCACGTATACATCTTCCTTGAACCGTTAGAGCTTGTTGTAGCAGACCCAAGTCATTTAAGGCTTGCCGGGACCGGTATTTTGGCGCCGAGTCCATTTGTTTGATCATAAGTTCCTTTAATAAATTTTCTAAACTTTGGGTCAAATGTCTCGGAGCTTTTCTCTCAATATATAGAGAGTTAGAAGTCCCCCAAAATACAAAATCGAAGGTCTATGAGTCTAGTTTCCAACACACAAAACCTCACGTCCATCTGATCTCGGAGTAAAACGTTATGACTGTTTTACCGCGGACTGTCTGGCAGAAAATGGGTTGCGAATCGGGTCGCGAACCGGGTCGGGTTAAACACGATTTGAGCCTCAACTTCACGTTTTAAAATGTCATTTCAGTTCTAAAACAGTGATAAAACATAAGGGAGGATCCCGAGAAAATTCTTGAGTATCAAAATCGTGCGTTGGTGAATTACGAGCCTAAGCTTAAGAATTTTATTAGCATCGTGCGTGTATTTGAAAATATTATATTTGGAAGTTATATTATTATTACCTTTTCAAAATATTTTAAAGGTTTATGGAAAATATTTTTGATACGTTATAATTGTATATGTATTTATTTTATAAAGTTTTTTATACATTGTAATATTTTAACGGAGATAGTAAATTTAGTGATGTTGAAATTTATTATTATAATATAGTATGTTTTATTTGAAATAATTTTCTATGAATTATGGTATATTTAAAATATTATATTTATTTTACCATGAATTTATGCAATATCCGAATATATATAACGGGGTAAAGGTACCTTTCAATAGTGCCACCTCCACTCCACGTGGGAGTGGAGGGGTTGGACAACTCATTTGTTAACAGCATGAGATGCTGCCACATATCCACTCATTAGCTTATTAGCTAATTAAGTGGCATATGCACTGATGGGTGCCTTTAATTTACAGCTTCCAGTAGAAGGAGTGACCTTATGAACAATTACATACTTCTGTGTGTTGAATGATTAAATGAGGAGCTCGTATGAACAGAATTGCTGAGGCAAAAATTGTTAATTATCTAATAGAAAATCAATTATCTACGTCAAGTTATTCCATCCCAAATCCGATTCCGATTTAGTTTTGGATTTTCTTGGAGCGGTTCGAGCTTGGACATCGTTGTTCTAGCAGCTTGTCGTCGGACGATAGGTAGGTTACGGTTTATTTTCCCTAGACTCCGCATATATAGAATAAAATTATATTAATGGGCATCTTTGGGTTGGTTTATTAGGTTGGTACCACAGACCTCGACCGCTTTATTCATGTCCGCCTACTTTTGTTCCTCCGTTGCTTGTAGTATTTGCCGATATATTTTATTTACCCTTGTGGTCCTGTGAGGCCTTGTTGACTTTGGAACATAGAAGGTGGGATTTTGGGAATGTCAGCGAGTCCCGGGCATAGAATTATCCTTCTAGGCTGGTTATGCTTGCTGATAGTAGCTGTGGCCTGTGCGAAGTCGAATAGGTTATGTGAGCTGCTGGGCAGCTTATTGTTGTTGATACAATACCATTTTCATCATATAAAGAGGTTTTATTCCAGTTTTCTATGATTTTGGCTTCGGGCCTATTGGCCTATTTCTAAACCTTGCATGGCCCGGGGGGCCATTTTTATGGACATTAATTTTGGAAATGGCTTGATTTAACTTGTGAATATTTTTTGGGAAAGAAAGTTAAAATTATGCTTTAAAATCATCAGGTTTTCGCATTTTATCGCTAGAACTCGACAGGGCCGGGCGGTGCTAGCTTGGCAGTTTCTTGCCTAACTTTGAGATGGATTTTTACGCCTCGGTCGGACCTAGCACCTGAGATGACTTTTTATTGTTTGACCCCCGGTATTCCCAGGGACACCTTGGAGGGGTTTTTGAGATAGTTTCCTACTATTTTAGTCCTGGACAGGGTCTGGGCATGCATATTAGAGACTGGGTCTCTATCTTGATACCGGACTTGCTTCCGGACGACATGTTCTGATACTGAGTTTTAGTATGGGGTCTGGGACCTCCATGGACCTTGCCATCCAGGCCAGGGGCTACGGGCTGCGTGTGCCGAAGGAGGGGTATACGGTGGAGTAGAGGTATACGGGCAGTGTCCTTCCATGGAACCTACCTGCTGGGCCGGATCGGCGCCGGGGGAGGTACATACAGAGATACCATTTCACTGAGATCTTCATGCATCATATCATTCATTGTTTGAGGCTCCACCCTTGTTTGTTGTTTGTTGATTGTACGCTCCGGTAGTATTGGATGCCGGAGGGTTTGTTTTCACTTGTTTGTGTTCCTCGGTTGTATGGGCGGCAGGGGGACTGTGTAGACTTTGCTATTTATTTACCAGAATTGTTCTCTATTATGGATAAGGTATGAGATTGAGTTACAGCTAGACTGTTAAGTTTCTGGATTTGAGATTTGATATGAAGTTGGTTTGATTCATGTCTCTTGGGCATGTCTATCATTACTTCTTTCTCTACTTCCTCTTACACTTTGAGGTTACCGGCTGAAAGTATACCGTCCATTTCGTAAACTTATTATGTATACACTGTTATTGCAAGGACCTCAGGTGCGTTATTTCTTACTTTCACCTGTGCCTATGGTGTGTATATTCTGCTTACTGGCCTCACATGTGGTTCTGTTGATTTCCCTCTGGGCTAGTTCCTGTGTACCTTTCGTTGATTTTCTGTGACTGCTTGCTTCTATTCTGTCTGTTACTACGCTTTTATCTTATATGTGCCCAGTCGGCCTATGATACCTACTGGGTACCTTATGCTTCGCATTTGGTGCTCACCCTACCCCCTGCATCTTTGGGTGCAGATCCTAGCGTGGGCCATCGCCGTTAGATCGTTGTGATTCGTGCTTGGAGATCTGTTGGGAACTACTTCAGACTGAGGGTGAGCTCTTGGCGATCGGAGCTTAGCTTTAGTTTATCTTTTACTTCATGTACTCTATTACCATTCAGAGACATCTGTATATATAGTTTTGGTTTATTGCACTCCATGTATGTAGTGTGGCTCTGTACTATGATACCAGGTCTTGGGGTTTAGTTTAATTTCCGCATATGTATATATTTATATTCCTTTTATCTGTTCTCTTCGTCTTGTTTCCTTACTTGTTAGATAGTAGCTCATTGCTAATTGTTCTGGGCTACGGGGATTGGTTTACCTACCGGGGGTTGTAGGTGCCATCATGACCGAGAAATTGGGTCGTGACATTGTTCTTGGTCTAAAACAAATATACAATAACTATAATTAATTACTGCCTAAAATACCCAAATTATGCAAAAATATCAATCCCCGTGCCAAACTATGATCATTCCACCTCTTTTTCAGGATTTTCCACCATTAATTCACCTAATGCTACAATTTTAATGGATACGTTTAGAGAATTATGGCTAACTGATCATAACCCAACAATAATTAACAAGACCCAAGAATTTCTAGGCCCTAGAATCCCCTTTTTTCCCAGATTCTACCATTCCTAGGTCGATCCAAACCTCTCCCAAGTTCCCAACTAGTAATTTCTACTCAATAGGAATGATAGTACTAAGTTAAGGGAGTAGAATCCTTACCTTTAGGATGAAAATGGTTGAAAATAGAGTAGGTTCGCCCAAAATTGTCTTGCCCTTCTCCGAAAAACGTTCTTGATGAAAACTGAATGTTTTGAAAAAGTTTTATGCATTAAATACTGACTCGTCCGCTATGATGGTCCACACTCCGCTATAGCAGTACCACCATAGCAGAACCATCAGCTATAACGGTGCTAATCGATGTTGACTTCTGCTATAACGGTAATTTCTCCGCTATAGCAGAGGTCGTTGTAGCAATGTGTCAATCGTTGTGGTGGTTGACATGGAAAAGAAAGTGGTAAAGTTCCTCAAAAGTATCTATTTTATAACACACTTAATTTCCTGATGTTCTGGAATAACCCCTTCACGTCAACCCTCATACCGAGATTTCTACTAATCTGAATTTACTTTTGAAAAGTCTCCTGGACTTTTATATGTCTTAGCCACAAGAAAAACTAGCTCAATACAAGATACGTTATATAATTCTCACCTGAATTATCCTATATCATACCTTACTCTAAAACCGATTGAGACTAGCCTAGCCCAGAATTTTTAACTCCCAAATTCAGAAGTTTTCTAACTCTAAACTTGTAATGGAAAGTTTACTCGTAATGACAAACACGATCCACAGAAACAGATCACACATCTGAAGCCCATGGTCACTTTGAGGTCTAATTTAGTATAGGTTTAGTTTACGTTATCTTAGAATCTCCCAGCATATACATACCATGTATCTAGTTTTAGTTTTTGTTATCCTCTAATATCTCAGCATCTACATACCATCTATATTTTAGATTTTACTGATATTTACATATCATGTATCAAGCATAATTTATAAAATAATGTATCAGACAGAGTTTTATTTATCTTTATTTTATGATATGTTAGCATGTACATACCATGTATCATGTGTTAATTTTAAATTATATATATTATAATCTTCTACCATATACATTATATGTATCAAGTAAATTATATTACATTATATGCACGCACATATCATATATCACGCATTATTTTGATTTATATATTCATACATCAAATAGTATTTACTTTTTGACAAACACTATTACAGGCACAAATTGATGACCATCAAGAGATAACAGCTTATAACATATGTAACCTAACAACCACTGAAGAGGATACACACGAGCGTACAAAGAATAATATGGCTTTGATGATCGCACCAATTTCTGTTGTTCATTCAGATTAAATCACTAAAATTCAATTCCTCATTAGTAACAGTCAGCTCCCGACAGAGGTTCCAGGTAGAACTATCGTGCTACGCATAGACTATCAAATGTCGATTCAAGGGATTAGTAGGCCTTCTAGGTATGCCATGTCGCCATACGTCACTAACTTCTCATCCAATGAAAAAGGAAGAAAAATATGGATAATATTCTGTCTTTGAATTATCCATTTGAATTTGAAAAGATAAGTGGCCCGCATTCTGTCGAACTATTCAGTTTATACTCTGACTGGATACATGATGGGTTACTGAGAGCACATTACAACAAGTACGTTCATCTTCTTGGTCATATTTTTATTCAAAAATGTTTAGTCATAATTATTATCTAATATATTTTACTCAATCAGAAAAGATATAAATGATCACTACATGGTTAAACAAGGTGGACTTTTTAAGAGGATCGAATTTGTTGTTTCTTATGTTGAGATAAAGAATTAATTTAAATTATGTCTGAACCTGATAAATGCTGAAATAATGGGGTATGATCATT
Organism: Jaltomata sinuosa; assembly: GCA_003996215.1. Taxonomy (NCBI): domain Eukaryota; kingdom Viridiplantae; phylum Streptophyta; class Magnoliopsida; order Solanales; family Solanaceae; genus Jaltomata; species Jaltomata sinuosa. Next base: position 31,854 of record QJPP01000349.1, on the reverse strand, counting down.
TTAATACGTATCATCCTATTATACATATTGTATTTTCATGTATATGTATAAACCTTTTAAAAATTTTATCATGCTACATGTTCTTCAACTTTATAACTTGCGTACATAAGATAATCCTGTGTATATAATCAATGTATCTATCGCTATCAGTTTCTCCTTTCCAATCTGCTTCGTCCACCCCTCCTTGTTTATTATTCAACACCATGAATCATAATAACTTAAGCGTTTTTTTGTTATACCTAGTTAATTTATATTAAATTTTTTCAGTATGTTGATGTGATATTCTACTATTTGCGCAAAAAATTTAAGAAGCAGATTAATAGAAGCTATAGATATACAATAATAATGTCATAAATAGCATACGCAGACGAAGGATACTGATGTTAGTGTTGCTACTCAGGAAGACTCAATCTGTTTTTATATCAAGGTTTGAGGATACCTATTGATTTGCCGTGGTATTTGATAAATGATATCTACATTCCAGTTAATTATAAGAAAATAATGCATTGGGTTTTAGCGATTGTCTCGCTCAAAAAAAGGTGTATAAGAGTGTATGACTCATTCCAGGTAGCAGTACACAAAGCTTCAATCAAGTCAGATATCGATATGATTGCCAAAATATTGTCATATTGCTTGATAATTAGTGATTTTATGAGCATACAGATCGTACGGACTGGTCCAAACTTGAAGTCTATAAGAACAAAACTGATGCAGACCCATTTGAAATAGATTTATCACTGACATAGCATAACAAGAAAGCGAAATATTGTACGTACTACTGAAATGTTTAAATCATATTATTTTTTCATCAATTATAGTCATATACTTAACCGTACACATAAACATCTGCAGGGAGTATGGAATTTTCATAGCTTTATTTGCTGAGTATTTAAGTGATGGACTTTCAATACCATTTTCGGGTCTTGAAGCTAATTTTTATCATATCAGGTATGCCTCACTTCTTTGAAACTAAGGAACGCATAAAGCAAATAATGGTAGAATTAGCGACAATGAAGACCCATCACCCCCAAAACGCAGACTCTTTGATACAGATAATCATGATATTTTAAATGTTTAGTAGTGTATTTTTTGAACAATCTATTATTTATTGGCAGATACACCAGACACATGATTTTTAGTTAATCTTTCGTACAGTTCAATGTGCATGAAATCTTTTAGTAACTAAATATGTCTCAAATTTTTTTAATGTTTTGATGTACTTTATCAAAATCCTTTGCAATGATACACATTTTTACTTTTGTGATTTTTAAATACACATTTTAAAATATATATGAAATATATTATAATTATATACAACATATATTTAAAAGATATAGAATAAACATGCATGTATATGGCTATACATACTCAAAAAACATGTAAATAAATCATATAATGCCATGTATCAAAGCATACACCAAGTATACATACCATGTATCAAATGGAGTTTAATTCTACATTCAGGTAACATATACATATCATTTATCAAGCAGTGTTCAGTTTCACACATATTTGTATATGATACATAACCTACTCACACATATACCAAAGTCATTCTAACATATACATGACATGTATCCAGATCATTTTTTTATAACTGTAACATATACAGTTAATTTTTAATTCCCCATATAGTTATAACATATACATGCCATGTATTCATACCTTTTTTATTTATTTTTTATATCATATACATACTCCCTACAAAATAGATAAATTCATACCAGCAACAAAATTGATAAACAATAGAAGCAAAAAAGATACTTTCGTGATATTCATTAGTATTCTCTCTCAAACAACAATCCATTTACTAAATTAAATGATGTATCAAGCATTATTTGCAATTGTAACGACCGGGTTCATCATTATGGGTAAACCATTCGTGCCAATTTTTAGAGTTAAAAAACTCTGAGTTTGAGATTTTGAAATTCTGGGCTAGGCTAGTCTCGGCCAGTTTTGGAGTGAGGTATGGTCTAGAGAAATCTGGGTAAGGATTGGGTTTGATGTCTTGATTCGAGCTAATTTTACTTGTAGCTAACACATAAAGGAGTTCGAGGGACTTTTCAAAATCGAATTCTGGTAAGTAGAACTCCTGAAATCTAGGTTGACGTGAAGGGGTTATTCTGAGACTTTGAAAAAATAAGTGTGTTGTAAAATGGACTAGTTTTGGAGATTTTATGACTTTTTGTCTCATGTCAACCGCTACAGCGATTGACACTCTGCCATAGCGACCTCCGCTATAGCGGAGAAATTACTGCTATAACAGAAGTCAATGTCGGTCAGCCTCCGCCATAGCAGATGAATCTGCTATGGCGGTACCGCTATAGCAAAGCGGACCACTATAGCGGAGTATAATGGAATTTAATGCAGAAACTTCCCCAAAATAGTTCAGTTTTTCTGCAATTCGTTTTGGGAGAAGAAGGGGGCAATTTTGGGTGATTTCTACCATTTTTTCATCATTTTTCATCCTAAAGGTAAGGATTATACTCTCCAAACTCCGTGGTATCTTTCCTATGCTATAAAATTGCTAGGGGTAGACTTGAGAAAAGGTTTGGGATGACCTAGGAATGGTAGAATCTGGGGAAAAGGGGGATTCTAGGGTGCAAGAGTTCTTGGGACTTGATTCTTTTAATGGGTAATGATATTTTAGTCATATTCTCTAAGGGAATCCGTTAAAAAGAGGAATTTAGGTGAATTAATGGTGGAAAAGCCCGAGAATGGGTGAAATGATCATGGTTGGCCTGGGGTTGGGGATTTTTCATAATCTGGGTAATTTATAGGCCATAAGTATTGATTTTTGGTTACTGTTTATTATTTTTAGACCAAGAACAAGCAAGGAATCCTCAAAGGGGAAAAGCTCCGGCATTGTAAAGCTTGCTTATTTAAGGTAGGTGATGGTTATTGCTTCTTGTATGCATTGTATGTTTGTGTAGTTTGGTCTGAGTATTTGTATGATTTGCATTGCTTAGGGAGTGATTTAGAATGTCCAAAAGTCTTGTTTTTCAGTCTTGTGAAATGAACTAGGTGTATTGCTTGTTGGTTTAAAGTGTTGATTATTCATTGTTTATGACTGTGGATTTATGTGACATTCGATTGGCTCGGGTACCATGCCTGGTACAGAATACTACTAATGGTTGGGTCGGGTACCACACTTGATATGGGATAATACTAATGGTTGGCTCAGGTACCACGCCTGATATGGGATAATACTAATGGTTGGCTCAGGTACCACGCCTGATATGGGATAATACTAATGGTTGGCTTGGGTACCATGCTTGGTACGGGTTTGCTTTATTGTGTTGTTGCATCTTTATTTAATGGTTCCCTGAGTGGACTGGGTTATGAACTTGAATTGTGGTTGTGTATTTTGGTCCTTGAGAGGCAGGGATTAATTGAATTGCTTTATGATTTTTGGTCTTGGTATTGACCGGGTGGTATGTCTGATACTTAGGTGTTTTCTAGAAGGGATCCAGGGAGGGTCCGGGATATGTAACGGGATATGACTATTATTGTTGCGGATTATTGATCATAATTGTGAAGTGGTTTACATGTGGGACAAGTTAGGTAGAGACTTGTAGTCTAGGAATACCTGTTGACTTGCCTATATGTTTTTCTGTACTCTTACTTGATTTTTGTACTACTCATACATTGTTTATTTGGAACTGGATGATGATCCTACCAGTACACGATGGTTGTGTACTGATACTACACTTTCTTGTCTGTTTGTGAGTATAGGAAATCTTTCAGCAGTTGATGCATGACCTCACTTGTATGCATGACTTTCCGAGATATCAAGGGTGAGCTATTCGATCGAGCTGCCTTGGTGTCCATCTAGTTGAGTTGTATCCCATTTGTCCGGGCTTAGACTATTTCTATATTTAGAGTTGCATCCTCGTACTCTAGTTTTTGGTAAATGTTTTTGGTATGATGAATTTCAGATTCTAGGGAGGGATTTCCGCAGTTGTTTTATTTATAGAGTTGATTTTATTTATGATTGAATGTTACTTTACATTTCTGTACTGGTTTTAAGCTGTTAGTCTAGTCTAAGAGTTTGAGTCTACTGGTTCGCTCATCCAGGGGTTGGCTGGGTGCCACTCATGACGGTCTGGGTCATGACAAAGATGGTATCAGATCCCTAGGTTCGTTGATCTTGTCGTACTAAAACAAGTCTAGTAGAGTCTTGCGGAATGGTGCGGAGACGTCCATACTTTTCTTCAAGAGGTTGTAGGACTTTAGGAAACTATCTCTTCTTTCTTTCATCGTGCTATAACTTGATTCCAATTGATATCTGGTGATACAAATTTGTATCTGACTCTTTCACTCTTATGTCCACAGATGGTTAACACAAGGAACAATGGAACTAGACCGAAAGTCCCAGCAGCGGGCCTAGCTGTTCATGTTAGAGGCAGGGAAAGGGGCAGAGGATGAGGTAGAGCCATGCCCGCCAGGGGTGGGGCTCAAGCTGCTGCAGGAGCGCGAGAGGTAACCCTCCCTTACCACAGGAATAGGTTTTTGAGGAAGTGGAAGTTGTTGTGGAAGATGGAGGGTCACAGGCGGAGGCAGAGACGTCACCGGCCGGAGGTGCAGGGCTTCCCTCTATGATGCCCGAAGCATTCTAGCAGACTTGGAACTTCTTGAGTGGTTTGGTTGGAGCTGGATCCATACACGCGGGCGTTGCAAATCAGGCTCTGGGAACTCAGCCAGCATATCTTATGGCTCCTAGGATGGATGTAGCTTCAGGCACAAGTGACTTCTTTAGTCCAATGCTAGGCCTAGTGATGACAGGAAATGAACATGAGATGCTAACCAAGTTTCTCAAGCTGAAACATCCTATATTTCAAGGTACTAACAGGGAAGATGCTTATGAGTTCATACTGGATTGTTATGACAGGCTGCACAATCTGGGCATTGTGCAACAGTATGGGGTTGAGTTCATCACATTTCAGTTGCAGGGTGATGCCAAGCAGTGGTGGAGATCTCATGTGGAGTATCGGCCATCTGTTTTACCTCCACTCGCTTAGGAGCAGTTCCACTCTCTTTTCTTAGAGAAGTACATACCTCGTACTTTGAGGGACCGGAAAAAGGATAAATTCTTGAATTTGGAGTAGGGTAGCATGTCAGTCTCTACTTACGAAGCTAAGTTTTATGCCTTGTCTCGTTTTGCTATGTAGTTGCTGGATTCCGAGGAGGAGCGGTTTCAGTTGTTTATCAAAGGTTTGAATCCAGAGCTTCAGGTACTGTCTGTGCATATGACTTCTTCAGGGAAAGTCTTTAATGAAGTGGATTATGTAAAGAAACTTGAGGGAGTCAGGAAGGCGGGGCTGGCTAAGGTGTTAGCCAAGAAGCCTCGGAATGAGGGAAATTATGGTTGTTCGTACTCTAGGGTTCAGAATCAGCAGGTATACTCAGATCGTACTATTTAGTCAGCTCTGCCAGCTGCTACAGGTGGTCGTCCGAGAGCTAATCAGCAGTTTTTGGCTCCTAAGGGCCAGGGAGCTTCTTATTCATCTGCTAGCAGGCCTGCGCTTGATCATGGTTGTTTTCATTGTGGTGATCTGGGCCACTTTAAGAGGGAGTGCCCTCACAGGCAGACCGGTAATCAGGCTCAGCAGCAGCCCAAGGATGTGGTCCCGGCATGTAAAGGTTGTCATGCTAGAGGTCATCCACAGAGTGGGCGAGGTAACTTTCAGGGAGGTCAGAGAGACAGAGGGAACAGCGGCATGGGTAGGGGTACGGCGCAGCCGGCCAGGGAGGTTGCCTGGATTGATGATCGGGCTCAATGTTATGTATTTCCAAGGAGGACCAAGGCTGAGGTATCAGATGCGATGATCACAGGTACCATTCTTGTCTGTGATAAAATGGATTTGGTATTATTTGACCCAGGTTCTACATATTCTTACGTGTCTGTGAGTTTTACGTTGGGTTTGGACTTGGTATGTGATATCCTTGATTCCCCTATCCATGTTTCTACGCCGATTGGAGAGTCAGTTATTGTGACTCATGTTTATTGTAATTGTTCGGTTATTTTTGTAGGGCTGCATACTTGGGTAGATTTAGTAATCCTGGATATGGTTGACTTTGACATTATTTTAGACATAACCTAGTTATCCTCGTATCATGTTGTGTTGAATTGTAACACCAACACTGTGGCTGTAGAGATTCTGGGTAAGGATAGACTAGAGTAGAAAGGTGTGTACAGGTCTAATTCGACAAGAATTATATCGTTTGTTTGGGATAGGAAACTAGTGGGGAGAGGCGTTTAGCCTTTTTGGCTCATCTTCAGGTTGATAGTGTAGAGTCCCCCTCTATTAAGTCAGTTCCAGTTGTTTTAGAGTTTTGAGAGGTATTTCCAGCGGATTTGTCTGGTATGCTTTCGGACAGGGATATTGACTTTTGTATTGACTTAGAGTTGGGCACTCGTCCTATTTCCATTCTTTCATCGTATGGCTCCGGCAGAGTTAAGGGAACTTAAGACTCAGCTTCAGGAACTATTAGATAAGGGATTTATCCATCCCAGTGCTTTGCCTTGGGGTGCTCCCGTATTATTTGTAAAAAAGAAGGATGGTAGTATGCAGATGTGCATAGACTACATGTAGTTGAACAAGGTTACCATCCGGAATAAGTACCCTCTACCCCGTATTGATGATCTATTTATCCAGTTATAGGGTGCATCGGTGTTTTCGAAAATTGACTTGAGGTAAGGGTACCATCAGTTGAAAATTAGGCCATAGGATGTCCCTAAGACTGCTTTCGTACTCGGTATGGGCATTACGAGTTCTTAGTGATGTCATTTGGTTTGACCAATGCACCGACGTCATTCATGAGTTTAATGAATAGGGTGTTTAAATCTTACTTAGATTCATTCGTCATCATTTTCATTGATAATATTTTGATCTACTCCAAGAGTAGGGAGGAGCATGCTAAACATCTCCGTATGTTGTTAGACATTTGAGGTGTCAAAAGCTTTATGCAAAGTTCACCAAGTGTGAGTTCTGGTTGACTTTGGAAGCACTCCTGGGGCATGTAGTGTCACAGAAGGGGTGATGGTAGATCCCCAGAAGATAGAGGCAATCAAGAGTTGGGCTCGTCCTAGCTCTTTAACTGAGGTGAGGAGTTTTATTGGGCTCGCAGGTTATTATCTGAGGTTTGTTAAGGATTTTGCCTCCATTGCTACTCACCTGACAACTGACACAGAAATATATGCCATTTGTGTGGTTTTACAAGTGCGAGGAGAGCTTCCAAAAGCTCAAGACACTTCTGACCATGGATCCTATTTTGTCCTTGCCGGTTAAAGGTAAAGACTTTATTGTTTACTGTGATGCTTCACATTATAGTTTGGGTGTTGTGTTGATGCAGGATATGAATGTGATAGCCTATGTTTCTAGGCAGTTGAAGGTGCATGAGAGAAACTACCTGACTCATGATTTAGAGTTGGCAGCGGTGGTATTTGCACTCAAGATTTGGAGACACTATCTCTATGGTGTCAAGTGTGAGGTATTCACTGATCATCGCAGTCTGCAGTATATTTTCACTCTAAAGGACTTGAACCTGAGGCAGAGAAGGTGGATGGAATTGTTGAAGGATTATGATGTGACTATTCAGTACCATCCGAGTAAGGCTAATGTGGTGGCAGACATTTGAGCCAAAAAACAGTTGGCATGGGCAGTTTGGCTTGATTAGGGTTGTCCAAACGACCACTAGCAAGGGAAATTCAGCCATTGGAGTCCAAGTTCATGCACTTGGGTATTTCAAAACAATGTGGGATTTTGGCCAGTATTGAGGTCAAATCCACATTCATAGAGGAGATAAAGGCCAAACAGTTTCAGGATTCGCAGTTGAGCAGGCTTCAGAGCAAGGCAATATCCGGAGAGTCTAGGGATGCCACGTTGGACTCTGGCGGTGTGTTAAATTTTAGAGGAAGGATATGTGTTCCTCGGGTTGATGACATGATTCAGAAGGTGTTGGCAGAGGCTCATGGTTTGCAGTATTCAATTCCTCCAGATGTAACCAAGATGTACATAAATTTAAGGCAACTTCATTGGTGGCCTGGGATGAAAAGGGACATTGCTGATTTTGTGTCCAAGTATCAGAATTGCCAGCAGGTAAAGTATGAGCACTAGAGACCTGCAGGACTACTTCAGAGGATGCCCATTCCAGAGTGAAAGTGGGAGAGAATAGTCATGGATTTTATAGTGGGTCTCCCCAAGACTTTGGGGAAGTATGAATCTATTTGGGTCATTGTTGACAAGCTGACCAATATAGATCACTTCATTCTGGTCAGGGTGGATTATAATTCGCAGCAATTGGCTAAGATCTATGTGAAGGAAATTGTTAGATTGTGTGGGGTACCATTGTCCATTATTTTAGACAGGGGTACCCAGTTTACCTCCAAGTTTTGGGGCAAGTTGCATGATAAGTTGGGCACTCAACTCACCTTTAGTACAGCCTTCCATCCTCAGAATGATGGTCAGTCGGAGAGGACGATTCAGGTATTGGAGGACATGCTGAGAAAATGTGTGATTGACTTCGGGGGTCATTGGGACCAGTTTCTATCATTGTGTGAGTTTTCATACAACAATAGCTACCACTCCAGTATCGACATGGCACTATTGAGGTTTTGTATGGGAGGAGTTGTAGGTCACCGATTGGGTGGTTTGAGGAAGGCGATGTAAAGCCTTTGGGCGTAGACTTAGTAAGGGAAGTGCAAGAAAAGGTAAGAGGCATTCAAACCAAGTTACTAGCTTCCCAAAGCAGGCAGAAGGAATATGCGGATCGCAAGGTCCGGGACATGGAATTTCAGGTTGGTGAACAGGTATTATTGAAAGTGTCACCAATGAAGGGAGTTATGCATTTTGGTAAGAGGGGCAAGCTCAGCCCCCGGTTCATTGGACCGTTTGAGGTTTTTGAGATTGTAGGGCCCATCACTTACAGATTGGTTGTCGCCCAATCTGTCGGGTGTCCATGTGGTGTTTCACGTATCCATGCTAAAGAGATACCATGGGGATGGGGACTACATCATCAAGTGGGATAAGGTTTTACTTTATAAGGATCTTCGCTATGAAGAGGAGCCAGTTTTGATTCTTGATCGGGATATCCAAAAATTGAGGACAAAGGTGATTAGTATGGTAAAGGTTCAATGGAAGCATCGTCTGGTTAAGAAAGCCACTTGGGAAACTGAGAGGGACATGCGGGACAAGTACCTTCATTTGTTTGAGGATACAGGTACTACTCTTTCTTTCTTTATCTTTCTGTATTTTTAGGTTTGATTGTTTGGGGATGAACGATGGGTAAATTGGTATCTGTTGTAATGACCGGGTTTTTCATTATGAGTAAACTGTTCATTCCAATTTTTTGAGTTAGAAAACTCTGGGTTTGGGAGTTTGAAATTATAGGCTAGGCTAGCCTCGGTCGGTTTTGGAGTGAGGTATGGTCTAGGGAGGTCCATGTAAGGATTGGGTTTGATGACTTGATTTGAGCTAGTTTTCCTCGTAGCTAACACATAAAGGAGTCCATAAGAATTTTCGAAATCGAATTCGGGTAAGTAGAATTCCCAGAATTGAGGTTGACATGAAGGGGTTGTTCCAGGACGTCGGGAAATAAGTGTGTTATAAAATAGACTAGTTATGGAAATTTTATGACTTTTTGTCCCGTGTCAACCACTACAGCGGTTGACACTTCATCATAGCGACCTCCGTTGTAGCAGAGAAATTACCACTACAGCAAAAGTCAACGTCGGTCAGCCTCTGTCGTAGCGGACGACTCCACTACGGCGGTACCACTATAGTGGAGCGTGATGGGATTTAATGCAGAAACTTTCCAAAAATAGTTCAGTTTTTTTGCAACTTGTTTTGGGAGAAGAAGGGAGTGATTTAGGGCGATTTTGTTATGACCTAACCTACCAGGCCGTACGGGCGCCTACTCTATTCACTTAGATAGACGAACCCCTACCACCCGTCCAACAGGTAAATGTGAAATGAGAAAACAATTCATGAGATAACCTTTTTGATATACGAAAAATTTTTACAACATCCTTTTTATGTTGATTACAAAACAACAGTTTTACAATTTAAAACACCCTCCCTAGGATCTAGTCTAAACAGATACAAGAGCTACTACAAGGTTTATATATGGAGAGAAGTAAAGGAGACAAAACTTCCATCATGGAATTGAAGGACAGAAGCTACTGCAGACCACCATCGTCATGTACCTATGAAACATCACCAACCCTGCAACCAAACTATACCCCAAAGGGGTATAGCAAAAGTAGAGTCAGTACAACTACACGTACTGGTAGGCATCATCGGTCGACCCAAATCCATACGTACCATCATATAAGGAAACCGAGAAAGCATGTAATAACAATATAACCTATCCTCCACCATTTACCTTTACCAGACCCAATCTCAATCGATCGTCTATTCACTTCCCTTACCTCGACCCTTTCTATTATGTCCATTGCCAACTCCCTCCTTCTCGCATCTTCCAAATCATGCTAAGCTTAGACTTCCCAAGTCACACTAACCTTAGACTTCCCAAGTCACACTAACCTCAGACTTCCCAAGTCACACTAACCTTACCCTTCCCAAGTCACACTAACCTTAGACTTCCCAAGTCACACAACCTTGGCCCAAGTCTAAATCTAACTCTGGCTACCTCACCTTTATCCTAGTCAACCCCTCATGACTATGCCTCCAGAAATGACCCAGTTCCTGTCATTCCAGACCCACTACACCCAGGGCACTACAAATAATTAACTGACCTGTCCCAGATCCCTAGAACATAATCTACTTACATACATGCAACCCCGGTTCATAGAAGAACCACCTTGTCACTTAAGCACACTAACTCGGCCCTTCAAGGAACAACTATGCACCATATAATAATAAATCTCGGTCCTCTCAGGAACCCAACATGCAAAGAACAATTAGTACACCCGCATTGAGTAAAGCAGTACAACATATAGTAAACTTGACATTTACCCCTTTTATATAGCCCGGACCCACCCTGGGATCCCCTCTAACCAACACCTAAGTGTTAAACGAACAACTCGGTCTAAACCAAGACCAACTCAATCAGACATAACCATATTCCCCACCACACAAGGACCATAAGAACTATCACAGTTCAATAACATAACCCGGTCCACTCATGGAGCCAAAAACAAATGACACGATGCAACCAATATCCATGCAACAAATGCAGTAAAGTAAACCCATACCAGGCATGGTACCCGAGCCAACCATTAGTATATTCCGTACCAGGCGTGGTACCCGATCTAACTATTAGTGTTATCCCGTACCAGGCATAGTACTCGAGCCAACCGAATATCACTAAATCCACAGTCATATAATGAATAATCAACTTGTAAACCAACAAGCAAACACACAGTTCAATTCACCAGACTTTAAAACAGGACCCTTAGACATTCCTAAACAATTCCCTAAGAAATGCATCTCATACAAACACTTAGATAGGAGTACACAAACATACAACATTCATAGGAATCATTAACCATCACCTACCCTCCTTCCCGGGTATATAACATAGCCTCGACCTCCGTCCAAAGACTAAACACACTCACCCTTTATTTACATATAATGAGCGCTTTCCCTTTTTAGCATAATTTAACAACCACATTGATTTCAGAATTTACATAGATAATAACAATACGATTTACCATCCCTTACCCCTTAGCAAAACCAACGACTACTCATCATGCCCTCCGTATTCCCAAACCTCACCTAGGAGTTTTCCATTTTCGTACCCATTTAGTTATCCTTGAAATTCTTGGTTCCCCGAACCTTCCCGACATCCCAAACCCTGAGTCCTATTATTTTAGCATACCAAGACAACATAAATAGCCCAAAAATAAATTCCTTACACCCACAATTCAATCTAACCAATCCCTAGCTCACTCATAACTAATACTGAATCCACCAGACTCCGTGCTCGAAAGCCTAGTCATGGATTCTCCTTTTACACTATGCAATAAGTACAGAATGTAAGTAGGTCTATCTACTCAAATGAAAACCTAGACTACCTGGGTGCCAAGCAGCTGCAAGGGTGTGTTTCTCGCTCCATGATGGCGCTCCCTGCTCGATAATGATCCTGGAATCATCTGTTATGCGTCCTTCCAACCATGACCCCTTCTCCTCATGGTTCCCTAGCCTTGGAGCAGCATGGGAGAAACCCTCATATATTTTCTAACTGAGGAGGAGAGATCTTCTATTAAATCTCATTATGAGGCTTCTGCCTCCCGTCACTCCGCTATGGCGGTTAACCCTCCACTATGGCGGTCCCACTATAGCGGATTAATTAGAGCTATAGTGGAGTGACGTCAGCCCAGATTATTTCTAAAATCAGAAATTTTCCACTACATCACCCTACTTAAATAAACGTACTTTAAATTAGTTCCTGAAATAATTCGACCTCGTGATTCTTAAAGTAACGACGGGTCCGATCATTATATCAGCTACCAATTTACCCATCGTTCATCCCCAAATGATCCCAGAATAATAACAAGATGAGGGATACTAGCCCGGGACTTTCACCATCCCGAGTGACCGTGTAATTAACAAACCTATGCAAGTTGTCAAACCTTCCCTTAATTAGTATAACCGACAAGAGTAAAAAAAAATTAATATCATCCCGTTTTGACGAGGAATTTATGAGCCTCTCAAGGAAAATTACACGTATTCATATTCTGAGCACCCAAGAAATCCAAAGCCTCGTGTCATATTGGGACGGACAAATTTGAAAAGACCCGGGAGAACCTACCAAAAATTGATTTTCCACCCGCTATAGCAGACAATATACCGCTATAGAGATTCCTCTATAGGGGCAGCAGGCTATCGGCCGCTATAGCGGTTGACAGTAGAATGGAATACGGGAGAAATGGTCTCCACCCCCCATTCTCCCCACATTCCCTTCAAAAATACTACATTTTCTCCCGATCACTCCGCTCCCGACGTCAAAATTCTCAGGTAATAATCCCAACTACTCACTTTTTTACTTTCTTGCACGATTTTTAGACATGTTTATGGTAGAAAACTAGAAACTTTGGTGTATATTGAAGTCGGTTTTTGAACTTGAGCTTTTGGTTAGATTTTTGTTGAATTCCCAAAGCATGGTTGCTTCCCTTACATTTACAATGCCTCCAAGGCGTTCTAGGCATAAGGATTACACTATTATTGGCCAAAACTGGGCTAAAATAGGGTGGAATGTAAAGGGTTGTTCTTGAACAAAAGTGGTGATTTGGATGATTTGTAGGGGTCATAATGCCCAATTTTTTGTAGAAAACGGTAATGGGGGACTTTGGGTAGGTGGATCTAAACTTGGGATGTCAAAAACAAAATTTTGGACCAAGGGGCGCCATTGTTGCACCCCTTGAAGCTTCAGGGATGATGAATACCGCTATAGCGGTTGGGCTCCGCTATAACAGTTTCGCTACGGTGGATATTTTTCCACTATGGCGGTTTCACTATAGGGGATGATTGTCTGCTATAGAGGAAGGCCGCGAACCAGTAGCATCCCAAGCTAACACTTGGAAACAATTTTCCTCTTTTTCTAAATCTCTTATGCCTTATTGAGTTCTAATCCGATTTTCTTGCCATATTACAGGTTATACTTCTAATGGCTGGAGGACAATAATTGCCCATATATTCTTACGAGTGTTTCCCCAATGAAGCTAGCCAGGAGAGGTTTCTGGATTACTAGAGACTGGGCATTTTTTACGAAAGAGGGTGCAAGCAGACAGGGGTGGACGGAAAAGCAGCTGCCTTCCACCGCAAGATTAAAGAGTTGGGTTATGATTCTTTGTTGGCAGCTCCTCCTTCTGCACGGACAGGCCGGGTGCGAGAGTTCTATGCAATTCTTCCTAAAGTTCGTTAGGATAAGCCCAACCCCACCATCTGTATCCGCGGAGAGGATGTTCTCGTGGACGCTCAGACTATCAATGGGGTGCTTAGAGTGCCTCACGTCTCCAATGAAACCTATGAGGCTAAGTTCTGGCTCTGGGATATGACTTGGTTGATGGACACTGGTGGATGAGACGTGCAGGGATAAGGTCTACTGGGTCAACCCCGAGGGTATCACCAGTACTTACTTTTGTGCGGAGGCTAGGATATGGCTCAACTTGGTGTCTTGGAGGATACGCCTATTGGGTAACAAGACCAATTTGACCTATGCTCGGGCTCTAGTGATTGTTTGTGCCATGCAAGCCATTATCACGAATGTGGGGGAGCAAATCATCTCCGAGTGGAAGGAATTCTATCGGGGTCACCGGAAGGGCCCCTATCTTTTAGGCTTGATATCTGAGTTGTGTAGGCGGATTGGGGTGCCTGAGGACCACACTGACTTGGAGGTGGATATGGACGACCCCTTTGACCCTGTTCGAGTGAAGGTAGTTTCCAAGAAGAAGAGGAAGGTGGACGAAGCAGGAACCCGGTCGAGGACGGCAATGATGATGATGATGATGATGACACTCCTGCCCTTCCCCAGCCTCAGCCTCCGATCACTAGCTCCCAGCTAGAGGAGACCTTGGCCACGGTCTGGAGGTTAATGGAGGGCCTTTCCGCTAGAGGTACAGCCCCGCCCCCTTCTGCTTGGGACTTTGTTGCACTCCGAAGGGAGTTAGAGGAGGAAAAGAAGAAAAGGAGCTCTCGGGACCGTATGTTTGCCCAGATATGGAATACCATCAAAGTCATGTTCTATTGTACTACCCTGGGCCAAGAGCTCCCCACTCTAGAGCCCAAGGACAGGCAAGAGTTCCCCTTCCTGAGTGATGATGAGGCTTAGGACCTACCCTCCCCCCTTTACTTTCAGACATTACAGCTTTTTGGGTTCTGCCCCCATTTGGGGATTGTTAAGACAATGGTTCCTTTTCCCCTTTTTCCTATCATCTAAGAACATGATTGCTAGTTTTAGACACTATTTCCCTTTTTATGCAAATATGTTAGTAGTACATGCTTTCCTTGATTTACACAGTGATTCATAACTTAACACTTGCTTTTACATTTCCCTCGGGAAGGAATGAAAATAGGGAAAAATAGAGCAGGCTTTCTACCTCACGTACCTCCACTATGGCAGATGCCACTCTGATATAGCGGAGAAAAATCCTCTATAGCGGGAGCACCGTAGCGGTACCATCCACTATGGTGGTCCCGATGGTAACCAGTATAGAAATTTAATTTTCAGCTGAATAAACTCATCCTCCTTCCCGGTTGACATTATCTAGACCTGTGAATCCCGCCATGGTTTTAAACCACCCTTGAGACCATTCCTGGCATCAAACACATCACAATTCGGCATAACATATTATAAAATTCAAATAATTCACAACCACCAATTGTTTCCCGAAAATATCTTCCCGCCATTACACACAAATAACTCATTTGTTCCCATGGTTTCCAACCAAGTCCCGACTGTCCTAAAACTGAAGCTTCCCTAAAGTCACAGTTCCCAATCCCTTATCATCTTAACCAATGATAAGCCCTTTTTAACACACAGTACCACTCCTTTAGATCAAAACATTTAACGGCTTACTATAGCCTTAGGTACACAAAAAATTTCACCTACTGGCCCTCTGCAGACTCTTCATGCACGGCAAATAACAATTCACACACATTCCAAGTAAGTCACACCAGAATTGTACAACACAACATTTCAATTTCAAGTCACAACCAAATCAAATCGCAACCAAATCAAGTCACATAATTTTGCCCTTCATTCGTACCATGGATGACCATTAACCGATCATCCGTGCTTGCCACAGCCTCTCAGGCCAGATACCAATTGGAACCTTCCTGGTTAAAACTTCTCTTGCTCGTCTTGTCATAACTGAAGTACAAAGACCTCATTTACCTTGCTGAGATACCAATTGGAATCAAGATATACCAATTGGACTCAACCCATACGGGCAAAGTAAACGATCCACATGAAAGGATGAAAGAAGCGAGGCGTTTCCTAGAGTTCTCTATAGCTTCCCAAGGATTAGATGTGGACGTCAAGACACTAATCCGCATGACTCTATTAGACACTTTGCTCTTGTACTGGGAGACCGGTAACCTAGGCTCTGATACCATCTGTCATGACCCAACCTACCGAGCCGTGCGAGCGCCTACTCTATGCACGTAGATAGATGAACCCTTATCACCTGTCCAACAGGTAAATACAGAATGAGATAACATCTTTTATATACGAAAAACCTTTACAACATCCTTTTTATATTGATTACAAAATAACAGTTTTACAATTTAAACACCCTCTCTAGGATCTAGTCTAAATAGGTACAAGAGGTACTACAAGATTTATATATGGAGAGAAGTAAAATAGATACAACTTCCATCGTGGAATATAATGACAGAAACTGTTGCAGACCACCATTGTCATGTACCTATGAAATATCACCGACCCTGCAACAAGACTATACCCCAAAGGGGTATAGCAAGAGTAGAGTCAGTACAACTACACGTACTGGTAGGCATCATCGGTTGACACAAATCCACATGTACCATCATATAAGGAAACCGAGAAAGCATATAATAACAATATAGCCTATCCTCCACCATTTACCTTTACCAGACCCAATCTCAACCGATCTTCTACTCACATCCTTTACCTCACCACTTTCTATTCCTTCCACTGCCAACTCCCTCCTTCTCACATCTTTCGAATCACGCTAAGCTTAGTCTTCCCAAGTCACACTAACCTTAGACTTCCCAAGTCACACTAACCTTAGACTTCCCAAGTCATACTAACCTTAGACTTCCCAAGTCACACAACCTTGACCTAAGTCTAAATCCAACTCTGACTGCCTCACCTTTATCCTAGTCAACCCCCCATGACTATGCATCCAGAAATGACCCAGTTCCTGTCATTCCAGACCCACTACACCCAGGGCACTACACATAATTACCCGACCTGTCCTAGATCCTTAGAACATCATCTACGCCAATACATGCGACCCCGGTTCACAGAAGACCCACCTTGTCACTTAAGCACACTAACTCGGCCTTTCAAGGAACAACTATGCACCATATAATAATAAATCCGGATTCTCTCAGGAACCCGACATGCAAAGAACAAGTAGTACACCCGCACTGAGTAAAGCAGTACAACATATTGTAAACTTGACATTTACCCCGTTTATATAGCCCTGGCCCACAATGGGATCCCCTCTAACCAATACTTAAGAGTTAAACGAACAACTCGGTCTACACCAAGACCAACTCAATCAGACATAACCATATTCCCGGACACTCAAGGACCATAAGCACTATCACAGTTCAATAACACAACCCGTTCCACTCATGGAACCAATATCAAATGACACGATGCAACCAATATCCATGCAACAAATGCAGTAAAGTAAACCCATACCAGGCATGGTACCCAAGCCAACCGTTAGTATATCCCG
Organism: Jaltomata sinuosa; assembly: GCA_003996215.1. Lineage (NCBI taxonomy): Eukaryota > Viridiplantae > Streptophyta > Magnoliopsida > Solanales > Solanaceae > Jaltomata > Jaltomata sinuosa. Next base: position 14,438 of record QJPP01000349.1, on the reverse strand, counting down.
TACCAAGCGTGGTGCCCGAGCCAACCGTTAGTGTTATCCCATACCAGGCGTGGTACTCGAGCCAACCGAATGTCGATAAATCCACAGTCACATAATGAACAATCAACTTGTAAACCAACAAGCTAACACACAGTTCAATTCACCAGACTGTAAAACAGGACCCTTAGACATTTCTAAACAATTCCCTCAGCAATTCATCTCATAAAACACTTAGATAGGAGTACACAAACATACAACATTCACAGGAATCGTTAACCATCACCTACCCACCTTCCCGGATATATAACTTAGCCTCGACCTCCGTCCAAAGACTAAACACACTCACCCGTTATTTACATATAATGAACTGTTTCGCTTTTTAGCATAATTTAACAACCACATTGATGTCAGAACTTACATAGATAATAACAATATGATTTACCATCCCTTATCCCTTAGCAAAACCAATGACTACTCATAATGCCCTCCGCATTCCCAAACCTCACCTAGGCGTTTCCCATTTTCATATCCATTTAGTTATCCTTGAAATTCTCGATTCCCCGAACCTTCCCGACATCCCAAACCTTGAGTCCTATCATTTTAGCATACCAAGACAACATAAATAGCCCAAAAATAAGTTCCTTCCACCCACAATTCAATCCAACCAATCTCTAGCTCACTCATAACTAATACTGAATCCACCAGACTTCGTGCTCGAAAGTCTAGTCATGGATTCTCCTTTTCCACTATACAATAAGTAGAGAACTTAAGCAGGTCTATCTACTCAAATGAAAACCTAGCCTACATGGGCACCAAGCAGCTGCAAGTGTATGTTTTTGGCTCTGTGAACACTCCCGGCTCGATAATGATTCTGGAATCCATTGTTCTGCATCCCTCCAGCCATGACCCCTCCTCGTCATGGTTCTCTAGTCTTTGAGAAGCATGGGATGGTTTTTAGAGAAACCCTCATATGTTTTCCAACTGAGGAGGAGAGATCTTTTATTAAATCCCATTCTGAGGCTTCTGCCTCCCGTCACTCTGCTATGGTGGTTAACCCTTCGCTATGGTGGTCCCACTATAGCGGAATAATTACCGTTATAGCGGAGTGACTTCAGCCCAGATTATTTCTAAAGATTAAAAAAATTACACTATGTCACCCTACTTAAACAAATGTACTTTAAATTAGTTCCCGAAATAATTTGACTCGCGATTCTTAAAGTAACGATGGGTCCGTTCATTACATCAGATACCAATTTACCCATCGTTCATCCCCAAATGATCCCAGAATAATAACAAGATGAGGGAGACTAGCCTGGTACTTTCACCGTCCTGAGTGACTACGTAATTAACGAACCTACGCAAGTTGTCAAACCTTTCCTTAATTAGTATAACCGACAAGAGTGAAAAAAGAATTAATATCATCCTATTCTGACGAGGAATTTACGAGCCTCTCAAGGAAAATTACACGTGTTCCCATTCCAAGCACCTAAGAAATCTGGGGCCTCGTTTCATGTAGGGATGGACGAATTTGAAAAGACCCGAGATAACCTTTCATTACCAAAAACAAATTTTCCACCCGCTATAGTGGACAATATACCGCTATAGCGATTCTGCCATAGCGGACTGCCGACTGCTATAGCGGTTGACATCAGAATGGAATAGGGGAGAAACGGACTTTACCCTCTATTCTGCCCATATTCCCTTCAAAAATACTATATTATCTCCTGATCACTCCGCTCCCGACATCAGAATTCTCAGGTAATAATCACAACTACTCGTTTATTTACTTTATTGCATGATTTTTGGACAAGTTTATGGTAGAAAACTAGAAACTTTGGTGTATATTGAAGTGGGTTTTAAACTTGAGTTTTTGGTTGGATTTTTGTTGAATTCCCAAAGCATGAATGCTTCTCTTACGTTTACAATGCCTCCAAGGTGTTCTGGGCATAAGGATTACACTATTATTGGACAAACATGGGCCAAAACAGGGTGGAATGTAAAGGATTGTTCTTGAACAAAAGTGGTGATTTGGACGATTTGTAAGGGTCATAATGCCCAATGTTTTGTAAAAAAGGGTAATGGGGGACTTTGGGTAGGTAGATATGAACTTGGGATGTCAAAAATAGAATTTTGGACCAAGGGGCGCCATTGTTTCCCCCCTTGAAGCTTCCGGGATGATGAATACCGCTATAGTGGTTGGGCTCCACTATAGCAGTTCCGCTACGATGGATAATTTTCCGCTATAGCGGTTTTGCTATGGAGGACGATCGTCAGCTATAGTGGAAGGCCGCGAACTAGTAGCTTACCAAGCTGACACTTGGAAAAAAAATTCCTCTTTTTCTAAATCCCTTATGCCTTATTGAGTTCTAATCCAATTTTCTTGCCAGATTACAGGTTATACTTCCAATGGCTGGAGGACAATAATTGTCGTGTATTCCTACAAGTGTTTCCCTAACGAAGCTAGCCAGGAGAAGTTTCTGGATTTCTGAAGACTACGCATTTGTTACGAGAGAGGGTGCAAGATGACAGGGGTGGATGGAAAAGCAGTCGTCTTCCACAGCAAGATTAGACAGTTGGGTTGGGATTCTTTGTTGGTAACTCCTCCTTCCGCACAGACAGGCTAGGTGCAGGAGTTCTATGCCATTCTTCCTACAGACTATTAGGATGAGCCCAACCCCACCATCCATATCTGCGAAGTGGACGTCCCAGTAGACGCTCAGACTATCAATGGGGTGCTTGAAGTGCCTCACTTCTCCAATGAAGCCTACGAGGCTAAGTTCTGGCTTTGGGATATGACTTGGTTGAGGGACACTCTGGTGGATGAGACGTGGAGGGATAAGATCTACTGGGTAATCCCTGAGGGTGTCACCAGTACTTATTTTTCTGCGGAGGCTAGGATGTGGCTCAACTTGGTATCTCGGAGGATCCGCTTGTTAGGTAACAAGACTGACGTGACCTATGCTCGGGCTCTGGTGATTGCTTGTGCCATGCAAGGAATTATCACGAATGTGGGGGAGAAAATCATCTCCGAGTGAAAGGAATTCTATCGAGGTCACAGGAAGGGCCCCTATCTTCCAGGCTTGATATCTGAGTTGTGTAGGAGAATTGGGGTACCTGAGGACCACACTGACTTGGAGGTGGCTATGGACGACCCCTACGACCCTGTCAGAGTAAAGGTAGTCTCCAAGAAGAAGAGTAAGGTGGACAAAGCAGGAAGCAGTCAGCCGGTTGAGGACGCCGACAATGATGATGATAATGATGATGACACTCCTGCCCCTCCCCAGCCTTATTCCCCGATCACTAGCGCGCAACTAGAGGAGACCTTGGACGCAGTCCAAAGGTTAATGGAAGGCCCTGCTGCTGGAGGTACTGCCCTGCCCCCTTCTGCTCAGGACTTTGCTGCACTCCGAAGGGAGTTAGAGGAGGAGAAGAAAAAAAGGAGCTCCCAGGACCGTATGTTTGCCAGGATGTGAAAGACCATCAAAGTCATTTTCTCTTGTGCTGCCCCGGGCTAAGAGCTCCCTACTCTAAAGCCCGAGGACAGGCAGGAGTTCCCCTTCCTGATAAATGATGAGGCTTAAGACCTCCCCTCCCCTCTTTACTTTCAGACATTACAACTTTTTGGGTTTTGCCCCCATTTGGGGCTTGTTAAGAAAATGGTTCCTTTTACCCCTTTTCCTTTTGTCTTAGCACATGGATGCTAGTTTTAGACACGATTTCCCTCTTTATGCGTAATATGTTAGTAATACATGCTTTCCTTGATTTACACAGTGATTCGTAACTTAATACTTGCTTTTACATTACCCCGAGGAAGGAATGAAAATAGGGGAAAACAGAGCAGGCTTTCTGCCTCATGCACCTCCGCTATGGAAGATGCCACTCTGCTATAGCGGAGAAAAATATGAGATAGCAAGAGCGTCATAGCAGTGTCATCCTCTATGGCGGTCCTGACAGTAACCAGTACAGAAATTTGATTTTTAGCTGAATGAACTCATCCCCCTTCACGGTTGATGTTATATAAACCTGTGAATCCCGCCATGGTTTTAAACCACCCTTGAGACCATTCCTGGTATCAAACGCATCACAATTCGGCATAACATATTATCAAATTCAAATAATTCACAATCACCAATTCTTTCCCAACAATATCTTCCCTCCATTACACACTAATGACTCTTTTGTTCCCATGGTTCCCAACCAAGTCTCGACTGTCCTAAAACCGAAGCTTCCCTACAGTCACAGTTCCCAATCCCTTATCATCTTAACCAATGATAAGACTTTTTTAACACGCAGTACCACTCTTTTAGATCAAAACATTTAACGGCTTACTATAGCCTTAGGTACACTGACCCTCTACAGACTCTACATGCACGGCAGATAACAATTCACACACATTCCAAGTAAGTCACACCAGAATTGTACAACACAACATTTCAATTCCGAGTCACAACCAAATCAAATTGCAACCAAATCAAGTCACATAATTTTGCCCTTCATTCGTACCATGGATGACCATTAACTGGTCATTCGTGCTTGCCATAGCCTTTCAGGCCAGATACCAATTGGAACTTTCCCGGTTCCAACTTCTCTTGCTCGTCTTGTTATAACTGAAGTACAAAGACCTCCTTTACCTTGATGAGATACCAATTGGAATTGAGAGATACCAATTAGACTCAACCCATACGAGCAAGTTAATGATCCGCACGAAAGGATGAAAGAAGGGAGACGCTTCCTAGAGTGCTCCATAGCTTCCCAAGGATTAGATGTGGACGTCAAGACACCAATCCGCAGGACTCTATTAGACACTTTTCTCTTGTACAGGGAGATCAGTAACCTAGCCTCCGATATCATCTGTCACGACTCAACCTACCGGGCTATGCGGGCGCCTACTCTATGCACCTAGATAGACGAACCCTTACCACCCATCCAATAGGTAAATACGGAATGAGAAAACAATTCATGAGATAACCTTTTTGATATACGAAAAACCTTTACAACATCTTTTTTATGTTAATTACAAAACAACAGTTTTACAATTTAAAACACACCCTCTCTAGGATCTAGTCTAAACAGGTACAAGATCTACTACAAGGTTTATATATGGAGAGAAGTAAAAGAGACACAACTTCCATCATGGAATCGAAGGACAGAAGCTGTTGCAGACCACCATCGTCATGTACCTATGAAATATCACCAACCCTGCAACCAGACTATAGCCCAAAATGGTATAGCAAGAGTAGATTCAGTACAACCAGACGTACTAATAGGCATCATCGGTCGACCCAAATCCACATGTACCATCATATAAGGAAACCGAGGAAGCATGTAATAACAGTATAGCATATCCTCCACCATTTACCTTTACCAGACCCGATCTCAACCAATCATCTAGTCACATCCCTTACCTCGCCCCTTTCTATTCCTTTTGTTGCCAACTCCCTCCTTCTCACATCTTCCGAATCATGCTAAGCTTAGACTTCCCAAGTCACACTAACCTCAGACTTCCTAAGTCACACTAACCTTAGACTTCCCAAGTCACACTAACCTTAGACTTCTCAAGTCACACAACCTTGGCCCAAGTCTAAATCCAACTCTGACTGTCTCACTTTTATCCTAGTCAACCCTCCATGACTATGCATCCAGAAATGACCCACTCCTTATCATTCCAGACCCACTACACCTAGGGCACTACACACAATTACCAGACCCTTCCCGGATCCCTAGAACACCATGTACGCCTATACACAGAAGACCCACCTTGTCACTTAAGCATACTAACCTGGCCCTTCAAGGACCAACTATGCACCAAATAATAATAAATCCCGGCCCTCTCAGGAACCCTACATGCAAAGAACAATTAGTACACCGGTACTGAGTAAAGTAGTACAACATGTAGTAAACTTGAAATTTACCCCTTTTATATAGCCCTGACCCACCATGGGATCCCCTCTAACCAAAACTTAAGAGTTAAACGAACAACTCAGTCTACACCAAGACCAAATCAATCAGACATAACCATATTCTCGGCCACTCAAGGACCATAAACACTATCACAGTTCAATAACACAACTCGGTCCACTCATGGAACCAATACCAAGTGACACGATGCAACCAATATCCATGCAATAAATACAGTAAAGTAAATCCATACCAGGCATGGAGCCTGAGCTAACCTTTAGTATATCCCGTACCAGGAGTGGTACCCGAGCCAACCGTTAGTGTTATCCCATACCAGGCCTAGTACTCGAGCCAACCGAATATTAGTAAATCCACAGTCACAATAATGAATAATCAACTTGTAAACCAGCAAGCAAACACACAGTTCAATTCACCAGACTGTAAAATAGGACCCTTAGACATTCCTAAACAATTCACTAAGCAATGCATCTCATACAAACACTTAGATAGGAGTACATGATGTGCCGCCAAGCCGCCATTCTAAGGCATATTTGACTCCTTTAACTAAGAATAATCGTGAGTTTTCAAGAAACCGTTGTCGTTTTTGATATTTTTATGTTGTATTTGCAGGAAATAGAGACAAACATAGAAAAGGAAGGAAATATGATCAAAAGAGCTCCACTGGTTAAGGGTGACGTCCACCCTGACAGCCAGTCAAACGTGTGATGGTCCGTCAGGTATGCCGTCAAGTGAGGCAGCACCACTGCCTAGTGGCGACGGCCACCATGACGGCCCATCACGCATGCGACGATCCATCAGGTGTGCCGTCAAGTGAGGCAGCACCACTGCCTAGTGGCGACGGCCACCATGATGGCTCATCACGCATGTGACGGTCCGTCAGGGTGGGCCATCAACGCGATGCGGATTCCGAACATTCTATTTTTGGGTTTATTTCCTGGACTGCTATAAATACCCTATGTTAGGTTTATTTTAATGATTCATTACCCAATAGTTCTAGGACATTTTTGAGAGAGTTTTGGAGAGAAAAACACGACACAATACGTTTTTCTTCCCCTCTTTCATTGTTCTTGGGATTTTGGCTTCTTGTTCTTGGATAATTGAAGCTTGTGTTCATATATCGTAAGAATCTCTTCTTTCTATTATGAATATGATTTTGTTCTCTTCTCCTAATAGCATGAGTAACTAACTTCCCACAACTAGGGTTGTGGGAGCCATGGCGAAAGTAGCAATATAGATTCCGGGTAGCGTAGGGTTCAATTTTTATGTTGTCACGTTGTTAATCATTCATTATTAACGTTTTCTAGTGGTTGCAAACGTTAGAACATGCCTAGGTTTAATTTGCTTGAGCAAAGAGATTAAAACCGGGAAATTTGATTAACGACGAGGATTCGAGACTACCAACTCTCGTCTTATGATTAATGCTGTAACTAGATTAATCTACTTGATGTTTAGGATTGAAATAAGAAAGTTCACCTTTTCGAGTTCGAGAGAATTGAAAAGGAAATTCGTCTATTTGGTTGAGAAACGTTTAGATGATACCATTATTTCAATCACATCGTGAAATGCATATAGAAAGAACCCGGTTAAGCTTTGAGTCAAAATTGTTACAACGCCATGGTGAAAACTTCCCTAGTTCACTCTCATATTGATTATTCATCGTACATTATTATTTGTTTTGATCAAATATTGTTCACACAAACTCCCCATTTACCGGAAACTATTGATAACTAGTCATCTAATTCACTAACGACTTAATTTGCACCTAATTCCCTGTGGGATCGACCCCAACCTTAGTTGGGTTCTATATTTGACGACGATCGCTTACGCTTTGTAATTGGAGTTGTAATTTGGGCGTATCAAATTTTGGCGCCGTTGCCGGGGAATACGGTTGTTTATTAAGTTCGGTGTGTTTATTTGACTCTTAGTCATATTTCCTGCTTTTATTTTTATTTGTTGTTTTTGTTTGTTACAGGGTACATATTGTGCATGCCAAATACCCAACGCTCGAGTGAACCAATATTACCCTACGACCCCGAGCTCGCAAGAATGCTAAGGCAAACTATGAATGTACAATAGCTGGAGGCAGCAAGGCTCATTGCAGAACAGCAGGCTCAACAGGATCAGCATCACTTGAATGATGAAGATGTCGACTTGGATGGAGTTGGTGCTATGGGCGCCATTGTTCTTCCTCCGCTAGCGCCCGGTGCTAAGTTCAACATTACTAGCACAATGATCCAGCTATTGAATTTGAGAGGAGTATTCTGTGGTGTTGCTGGTGATGATCCAAACCAGTACCTGATGAATTTTGTGGGTATCTGCAAGTCGTTCGAATTGCCTGGAGTAAGTTAGACAGCAATCAGGCTCAGGTTGTTTCCATTGTCTCTGTCAGATGAGGCAGCGTTATGGTTAACAGAGCTAACCCCCGACTCTATTACAACCTGGGGAGAGTTAAAAGGAGCTTTCCTAGAAAGGTTCTTTCCTCCCTCTAGGATGATACAGTTGAGGGATGAAATTAGCAACTTCAGACAACAACCTCATGAGGCGTTACATGAGACTTGGTTGCGGTTCAAGAAAAAGCTGACACAATGCCCAAACCATCAGTTGACCAAAGATTTTTTGATGCAGACGTTCTACAGGGCACTGAATTTGGCTACCAAGCCGACATTGGATAACGCAGCAGGTGGAGCATTTATGGATCTCACTTTTATTGAGGCCACAACTATTTTGGACAGGCTCACCAAAACCAACAGGGCCTGGCATTCACGTGATACAGAGGTAGCAGCTAGCACTTATGCAGTTGGTATGTCAGCAGAGCAGCGCAGGAAGGAGGAAGAGCGGACCAAGATATGGCCCATCTGAAGACGCAAATGGACTACTCACAAAGCATTTGTTGTCAGGAGGTATTGAGAAAGTGAAAGTTGTGGGTTCCCAAGGTAGAGCAACATTGAACCTGATGAGGAGGCAAATTATTTGGGTGGTTTCCAGGCCAATGGTCAGGGAAATCAAGGTCAGAACTATCAGAGGGACAACTACTATGAAAAAGCTGGCTACAGAGACTGCGATCAGGGGAACTGGAAGAATAAAACTGATGGAGGTGGGTTGTATGTACCACCTGGTAATCGGGAAAAAGCTAGCACCGAGACAGGGATGTCCAAACTAGAGAACATGATGGCTAAGATGTTGCTGAAGGTGGAATCTACTGACGCCGGGGTAAAGGAGATGAGGACTGAATTATCAGCAATGAGTCAGGTAGTGGATTCACATTCTACCTCGATCAAGCAATTAGAGCAGCAAGTGAGTCAAATCTCGGCGTCTCTAAATCAAAGGAAGACAGGTACCTTACCGAGTGACACCATTCAAAACCCGAGGAAGGATGGGAGTTGTATGGTGATCACTACAAGAAGCAGTAAAACATTATCATAATCACATCCGGTAATTCAGACTCAGAAAGGTGATGTTGCGGATGACAATGTGGTAGAGGATGCTACTCAAAGGCTCACGGATAAAAGCAAGGAAGTTGAAAAGCTTCCAACTATGATGCCTCGGCCACCACCTCCTTTCCCACAACAGTTGAAGAAGAAAGTGGAAGATAGCAAGTTCCTGAACTTTATGACCATGCTAAAACATATATCAATAAACATCCCTCTGGTGGACGTTCTTGAACAAATGCCTGGATATGCCAAGTTCATGAAGGACTTGATTACCAAGAAGAGGTCAGTGAGCTTTGAACCAGAAGATAACCTCCACCACTGCAGTGCTATTTCTTCAAGATCGTTAGTGGAAAAGAAGGAAGATCCAGGTGCTTTTACTATTCCCTGTACTATTGGGAAATTCAACTTTGAACAAGCCTTGTGTGATCTTGGTGCTAGCATCAACTTGATGCCACTAGCAGTCTATAAACAATTGGGTTTGGGAGCGCCCAAACCAACTACCATGAGGGTGCTAATGGCTGACCGTTCAGTAAAGCGACCAGTGGGAATATTGTCTGATGTGCTGGTAAAGGTTGGTAAGATTATATTCCTGGCTGACTTTGTGATCTTAGATTGCAAAGTGGACTTTGAAGTTCCCATAATCTTGGGAAGACCATTGTTAGCCACTGCAAGAGTGTTGGTCGACATGGAAAGAAACGAACTGACATTCAGATTAAACAATGAATTGGTCAAGTGTAAATTGATGAAGCCACCAAGAGACATGAGAGTGGTCTCGGTTATCAATGTTATTGATGAAGCCCCTACGGATGTGCATATTAAGAAGAAGGGTTGTGTCGATATCCTAGCTATTATGAGAATAATGTTCCGATCGCAAGAAGAGAAACAGGTAGAGCCAGGCGGTGAGAACAAATCAAGGAAAAGAAAACACCGCAAGAGAACCAGCAAAGAAAAAGAGCTAGGAAGAGTAAAGAAGTTGTCTCGACTAGCTGAGGAGCCGATAAAAGAGAAAGTTGGAGCTCAACAGGATGATGTCGCGGGAACCTATTGATGTACCGCCATTCTACGGTGCATTCGACTCCTTTAAACTAAGAACAATCGTAAGTTTTCAAGCAACTGTCGTCGTTTTTGATTGTTTTATGTTGTGTTTTTAGGAAATAGGGACAAACATAGAAACGAAAGGAAATACGAGCAAAAAGACATTCTGGATAAGAGTGACGGCCTGAGTGACGGTCCATCACACATGTGATGGTCCGTCACAGAGATCGTCAAGTGGAGGCAGTCCACTGCCTAGTGGTGACGACCCCGGCGATGGTCCGTCAAGCTTGTGATGGTCCGTCAGCCTGGCCGTCACAGTGAGGAAGTCCGCTACGCGAATTCCGAACGTTTTTGGGACTTTATTTCCTGGACTCCTATAAATACCCTATGTTAGGTTTATTTTATGTGTTGTTCACCCAATAGTTTTAGGAGATTTTTAGTCTGCTTTTGAGCAAAATTTGAGAGCAAGAAACACGTTTTCTTCTTCTTGAAATCGTGTTCTGGAATTGTTCTTGGGATCTCGGTTTTCTTGTTCTTGGATAATTGAAGATTGTTTTCATTATATAGTAAGAATATTTTCTCTTTATTATGAATATGACTTTCTTCTCTTCTTCTTCTAGCATGATTAACTAAACTCCCACAACTAGGGTTTTGGGAGCCATGGCAAAAGTAGCAATATAGATTCCGGGTAGCGTCGGGTTCGATATATATGTTGTCACGTTGTTAATCATTCATTATTTAACGTTTTCTAGTGGTTGCAAACATTAGAACATGCCTAGGTTTAATTTGCTTGAGTAAAGAGATTAAAACCGGGAAACTTGATTAACGACAAGGATTCGAGACTACCAACTCTCGTCTTATGATTAATGTTGTAACTAGATTAATCTACTTGATGTTTAGGATTGAAATATAAAAGTTCACCTTTCCAAGTTCGAGAGAATTGAAAAGTAAATTCGTCTATTTGGTTGAGAAACGTTTAGATGATACCATTAAGCCAATCACGTCGTGACATGCATATAGAAAGAACCCAGTTAAGCCTAGAATCGACATTGTTACCAATGCCATGGTAAACACTTCCCTAGTTCATTCTCCTATTGATTATCTCTCATACATTATTGTTCATTTTTGTTCACGATTTGATCACACAAACCCCCTCTTTTTACCGGAAACTATTGACTTTTAGTCATCTAATTCACTAAAGACATAACTTTCACCTTATTCCCTGTGGGATCGACCCCAACCTCTGTTGGGTTCTATATTTGACATCGACCGCTTACGCTTCCTAATTGGAGGTGTAGTTTGGGCGTTATCAAATTTTGGCACCGTTGCCGGGGAATACGGTTGTTTATTAAGTCCGGTGTGTTTATTTGACTCTTAGTCATATTTCCTGCTTTTATTTTTATTTGTTGTTTTTGTTTGTGACAGGGTACATAGTTGTGCATGCCAAGTACCCGGCGCTCGGGTGAATCAATATTACCTTGCGATCCCGAGCTTGCTAGAACTTTAAGGCGAAACATGAATGCACAACAAGAGGCAGCAAGGCTTGCTGCAGAACTGCAGGCCCAACAAGATCTGAACGCTGGTGGTCTGCAGCCAGATATTGAGTTGAATGATGAGGATATCGACTTGGATGGAGTTGGTGCGACAGGCGCCATTGTTCCTCCTCCGCTAGCACCTGGGGCCAAGTTTAACAATACTAGTACGATGATTCAGCTGTTGAATTTGAGAGGAGTGTTCCGTGGTATTGCTGGTGACGATCCAAACCGACACTTAATGAATTTCGTGGGTATCTGCAAGTCGTTTGAATTGCCAGGCGTAAGTCAGACAGCAATCAGGCTTAGGTTGTTTCCGTTGTCTCTGTCTGATGAGGCAGCGTTATGGTTGACAGAGCTGACCCCCGACTCTATCACAACATGGGGAGAGTTGAAAGGAGCTTTCCTATAAAGGTTTTTTCCTCCCTCCAAGATGATACAGTTGAGGGATGAGATTAGCAATTTCAGGAAACAACCTCACAAAGCTTTACATGAGACCTGGTTATGGTTCAAGAAGAAGCTGAAGCAATGCCCAAACCATCAGTTGACCGATAACTTTTTGATGCAGACGTTCTACAGGGCACTGAATTCGGCTATCAAGCCGACATTAGATAATGTAATAGGCAGAGCATTCATGGGGCGCACTTTTGTTGAGGCCACAACTATCTTGGACCGGCTCACTAAAACCAACAGGGCCTGGCATACACGAGATACAGAGGTAGCAGCTAGCACTTATGCAGTTGGTATGTCAGCGGTGCAGCGCAGGAAGGAGGAAGAGCCGGACTAAGATATGGCCAACCAGAAAACGCAATTGGACCTACTGACAAAGCACTTGTTTTCAGGAGGTGTAGAGAAGGTGAAAGCGGTTGGTTCCCAAGGTAGAGCAGCAGAGTTGGAAACTGATGAGGAGGCAAATTATTTGGGGGGTTTCCAGGCCAATGGCCGGGGAAACCAAGGTCGGAACTATCAGAAGGACAACTACTATGAAAAAGTTGGCTACAGAGATCGTGATCAGGGAAACTGGAGGAATAACACTGATAGAGGTGGGTTGTATATAACACCTGGTAATCGGGACAAAGCTAGCAATGAGGCAGGGACGTTCAAGCTAGAGAACATGATGGTCAAGATGCTGCTGAAGGTAGAATCGACTGACTCTGGGGTAAAGGAGATAAGGACTGAGTTATCAGCAATGAGTCAAATAGTGGATACACATTCCACCTCGATCAAGCAATTAGAGCAGCAAGTAGGCCTCATCTCGGCATTTCTAAACCAAAGGAAGACAGGTACCTTGCCGAGTGACACTATTCAAAACTCGAGAAATGATGCGAGCTGTATGGCGATCACTACAAAAAGCGGTAAAATATTAACGGAATCACATCCGGTAATTCAGACTCAAGAGGGTGATATCGCGGAAGAAGAGGCTGTAGAGGAGGCTACCCAAAAGCCCGCGGAGGAAAGCAAGAAAGCCGAAAAGCTTCCAACTATGATGCCTCGGCCACCTCCTCCATTCCCGCAACGTTTGAAGAAGAAAGTGGAAGATGGCAAGTTCCTGAATTTCATAACCATGCTCAAGCAGATATCAATAAACATTCCACTGGTGGAAGCGCTTGAACAAATGCCCGGATATGCCAAGTTCATGAAGGACTTGATTACCAAGAAGAGGTCAGTGAGCATTGAACCAGAAGATAACCTCCACCACTGCAGTGCTATTTCCTCAAGATCGTTAGTGGACAAGAAGGAAGATCCAGGTGCTTTTACTGTTCCCTGTACTATTGGGAAACTCAACTTCAGAAAAGCTTGTGTGATCTTGGTGCTAGCATCAACCTGATGCCGCTAGCAGTTTACAAATAATTGGGTTTGGGACATCCCAAACCAACGTCCATGAGAGTGGTGATGGCTGACCGTTCGGTAAAGCGACCGGTGGAAATATTGTCTGATGTGCTAGTCAAGGTCGGTAAGCTTATATTCCCAGCTGACTTTGTGATCTTGGATTGCGAAGTGGATTTTGAAGTTCCCATAATTTTGGGATGACCATTGTTAGCCACGGCAAGAGTATTGGTTGACATGGAAAGAAACGAACTGACATTCAGACTAAACAATAAAGTTGTCAAGTTTGATGTGTGTAAATTGATGAAGCAACCAAGTGACATGAGGGTGATCGCGGTCGTCAATGTTACTGAGGAAGCTCCTGCGGATATGCATATTAAGGAAAAGGGTTTTATTGAGACCCAAGCTGTTGTGAAAAGGAAGTTGGGATCGCAAGAAGAGAAACTTGTAGAGGATGGCAGTGTAAATAGATCAAGGAAACGAAAACACCACAAGAGAACCTGCAAAGAAAGATTGAGGAAGTTGTCGCGACTAGCTGCGGAGCCGATAAAAGAGGAAGTTGGAATGCAACAGAATGGTGTGGCGTGCACCTATTCCATCGAATTCTCCTGCTTTAGAGACCCTGGCGGTCTCCAACATCATCCCAGACTCTGAGTCCTACGGACTTCACAGGTATTACTTTCTCTCACAGTTTTAGCTTTCACATGTATACATT